>OX940981.1:40278928-40819428 GCA_954871275.1 Leptopterna dolabrata
AAGTACCAATCAACAAAATCAAGCCCCTTCTTGGTAGATGAACCGTTGTGTAATAATTTACCGTTGTGTAATAATTTGCCGGTGTACAATAATTTGCCATTGTGTAATAATTCACCCATCAATAATACTTCAACGTTTGTTCAAGATTCAGAAGTACCTACCAACAAAATCCAGTAGTCCATCACTTATCAAATGAAATAATATCGCACAACAAACAACTCGACTTCATACAGCCATCCTTGATTACAATCAGACGCTCCGTAGTTATGATATCTGTGCCGGATTTATACCGTTTGATTCACGATCGTGTTGACGAAGCTTTTTGGTGAACACGAACGGCTGGACGTACAATGCTCCGGGTGGTCTCAAAAAATTGTTTAGCTCAAGAAAAATTTAATAACGTAAAAAAAACCATACCCTTCAATCGAAAGTTTTCGAGTTACGGCGTTCGGAAAATTTCAACCCCTATTTTGAACGCCTTAGAGATGACTGACAGTAACGTCGAGCTTCGAGGACCAACTAGACCCCGAACGGAACCTATAACCCGAATTTCATCAATTTTCTTTCATGGTAACTAAGAAAAGTGGCCCGTACGGCGTACGGCGGACAGACAGAAATATTTTGGTTTATTATTGGTTTATTATTTTCAATAATGAACCATTGGAATCGAGCATGAAAAAAAAAATTCTTACCCCCCCTCAAAATTTGATGGTTTACGTTTCAAGGTATGTAGAATCCAAAACTGCAATAAAAATATTTCTGTCTGTCCGCCGTACGCCGTACGCCGTACGCCGTACGGGCCACTTTTCTTAGTTACCATGAAAAAAAATTGATGAAATTCGGGTTATAGGTTCCGTTCGGCGTCTAGTTGGTCCTCGAAGCTCGACGTTACTGTGAGTCATCTCTAAGGGGTTCAAAATAGGGGTTGAAATTTTCAAAACGCCTATACAATTTTTTTACGTAAATATTTTTACGGTTTTAAATAATTCTTGAACTTGCGAGTTTTTTAAGACCATCCGGAGCATCGTACGCCCAGCCGTTCGTTCACAGTAAGGCCCCGAAGTTTGCACCGACAGGCATTTTCGACTCCAGTGTGAATGAAATTGTATACAATTCAAACCAATTCTCGTAACCAGAGACGCGCCCACAATAGGAATTTGTGAATACGGCCAATCATTGGTAGGGATCACCTGATTATATTGGCGGAGTATGAAGTCGAGTTGGTTGTTCTGTGATATTATTTAATTTGAAAAATGATGGCTCTTTTGGAGTTTGTTCGTAGGTAGTGAAACTTGAACAAACGTTGAAGTATTATTGATGGGTAAATTATTACTACGGTAAATCATTACTCAACGGTAAATTATTACACAACGGTTCATTATACCATCTACGTAGAAGGGGCTGGAGTTTGTTGGTAGGTACTTTTGCAACTTTTTTCACTCCTCATCAACAATTTCTTTTCAGAACTTCATTATGTGTGTTTCTTTTTGTTAGGTACTGTTTGTCATCGGCAGAATTATTTTAGCAACATTTAACTCGTGATTTAGGTAGGTACCTAGTAACGAGTACGGGGTTAGGTACTAACCTACGGAGGGTCTGCGGTCTACATAATTATGCATAGAATAGTACATATTATATTATATAGACGGGTTATCTATACATAGAGCTGTGATCTGTAACAGAAGGGTATTCTATACAAAATAATAAACCGTTGTGCAGGGATTTGCAGCGTTTTTTCAATAATGAACCATTGGAATCGAGCACGAAAAAAAAAATTCTTACCCCCCTTCAAAATTTGATGGTTTACGTTTCAAGGTATGTAGAATCCGAAACTGCAATAAAAATATTTCTGTCTGTCCGCCGTACGCCGTACGGGCCACTTTTCTTAGTTACCATGAAAGAAAATTGATGAAATTCGGGTTATAGGTTCCGTTCGGGGTCTAGTTGGTCCTCGAAGCTCGACGTTACTGTCAGTCATCTCTAAGGGGTTCAAAATAGGGGTTGAAATTTTCAGAACGCCGTAGCTCGAAAACTTTAGATTGAAGGGTATGGTTTTTTTTACGATATTAAATTTGTCTTGAGCTAAACAATTTTTTAAGACCACCCGGAGCACTGTACGTCCAGCCGATCGTGTGCACCAAAAAGCTTCGTCAACACGATCGTGAATCAAACGGTATAAATCAGGCCGGGATTCAATCACTAAGGAGCACCTGATTGTAATCAAGGATGGCTGTATGAAGTCGAGTTGTTTGTTCTACGATAATTATTTCATTTGGCAAGTGATGGACTATTGGATTTTGTTGGTAGGTACTTCTGAAACTTAAACAAACGTTGAAGTATTATTGATGGGTAAATTATTAAACAATGGCAAATTATTACACACCGGCAAATTATTACACAACGGTGAATTATTACACAACTGTAAATTATTACACCACGGCAAATTATTACACAACGGTAAATAATTACACAACGGCTCAACTACCCAGAAGGGGCTGGATTTTGTTGATAGGTACTTTTGCAACTTGAACAACCGTTGAAGTATTATTGATGGGTAAATTATTACACAATGGCAAATTATTACACAACGGTAAATTATTACACAACGGCTCATCTACCCAGAAGGGGCTGGATTTTCTGGATTGGTACTTTTGAAACTTGAACAACCGTTGAAGTATTATTGATGGGCAAATTATTACACAATGGCAAATTATTACACAACGGCAAATTATTACACAAAGGTAAATTGTTACTCAACGGTAAATTATTACACCATGGTAAATTATTACACAACGGTAAATTATTACACAACGGCTCATCTGCCAAGAAGGGGCGGGATTTTGTTGATAGGTACTTTTGCAACTTGAACAACCGTTGAAGTATTATTGATGGGCAAATTATTACACAACGGTTCATTATTCTATCAACGTAGAAGGGGAACCTATACAGGTAAATTATTACACAACGGTTTAGGTAGGTACCTAGTAACGAGTACGGGGTTAGGTACAATCCTACGGAGAGTCCGCGATCTACAAAATATGTGTAGAATATTACATATTCTATTATATAGACGGATTATCTATACAGAGAGCTGTGATCTGTAACAGAATGGTATTCTGTACAAAATAATAAACCGTTGTGCAGGAATTTGCAGCGTTTTTATTGCAGTTTTGGATTCTACATACCTTGAAACGTAAACCATCAAATTTTGAGGGGGGGGTAAGAATTTTTTCTTTCATGCTCGATTCCAATGGTTCATTATTGAAAATAATAAACCAAAACTGGTTCTAGAATATTTTGAGCTTGAAAAGAACGAAATTTATATTATAAACAAGTTTAAATTAGGATGATATAAATCAATCTTCGTACCAATTTTTTGTACTGAATAATATTGTGTATTCACTTAGGAATAACATGTAAATGTAGTTATAAGATCTTCATCTATGTAACTCATTCTACTAGCACTTACGGTGCGCTTTGTCAGTGAAACTTGGGATACATGCATACGCAGACATAAATAGCAGTGGAAGAGACAAGCAAGAACGGGTCACTGCCCATAGGCACATAAACCACTATACAGGGTGTTCACACTTAAGACTGTTAACCTTCTAGGGATCGATTCTGCAGCTAATTTGCAACAAAAAGTTCATCATAGAAATTTTTCGAAAACCCCTTTATTTTTCGAGTTTTTTCACTATTAAGATTTGTTTCGTGTTTTCGACCTCGTCTCAGTAAAACGGCCATAACTCACTTAATTTTTGGAGTAAACAAAAAAAATTGAGGACACCGTTAGAAAGAACGTTAAATTTTCCATCTCCCTGAGGTATTTGGATTTTTTTTTACAGTAGGTCAAGTAGGCGAAATAATGGACTAAACACGAGAATTTCTCACTTTTTTAAAATTACTGTTTTTTTATGGTGCGTTACGTATTAAAACAAAATGGTAAAAAACTGTACGCGTTACAGGAAAAACTTGCCCAAAATCTCAGCTTTCCAACGGTATAATCAATTTTGATTTTACTCTGCTAATTAGAGGAGAAAACGACGTTTGAATGCAAAAAACGGGATTTTTCGTTGAAAACCCTGTTTTTGGGGGTTCAACACCATCAGATCAAGTCAGGAAGGGTTTATTCCCTCGTAATTTTTCACGCTGAATGCAATGATGACACTCTCCATCCATGGAGACACGGATCGTCTCAAAACTGGGTTCCCCAACTAAATAATGGTAAATAATGGCCCACTAGCAGTAAACCAGGGGTTTTCAAATTCATCGAAAACAAATCAAGTCAAAATTTTAATTAGTCACTAATTATCACAATTTATCACAGTAAATGTTCGAAGTGTCCCCCTTCTTGTTGAATGCACAATCGACACCTCCGTCTCACTGCTTCGGTGGCTCGCCCCAGCACTAACGTTCTTCTCTGCATTGTTGCAGAGCACTCCTGGATCCTGAAACCGGAATGGGACATTTTTAGTACCCATGCAAAAATTTCCGAGTGCCTCAATTTAGGTCGTGGTAACGTTGATGCTCAGATGTTCATGAAAATTACGGGTGTTGATTTGTTCGTAATAGCTGAGTGTCTACAAATTAAATTTCTTACCGCTCAATAAGTTGCTCTCGAGTTTCCACCGGATTCGCATACACTAGCGATTTCAATGTGCCCCATACGTGAAAATCCAACGGAGTCAAATCTGGACTTCTTGCAGGCCAGGGGAGTGGCCCATAACGCCCGATCCATTGATTAGGGAAATGAGTGTTCATCCATTCCCTGATGGTTCGAGCGTTATGCGCTGGACACCCATCCATTTGAAAGTAGACTTGACCCCTCTGGTCCAAAGGCATGTCTTCAAGGAAATTGATGAACTCGCCGTTCAGCAATTGTAAAAAGTCTGTAAACACTTTGGCTTTTGAGACGAGTCTTAGAAATTGTTATTAGTTAAAAGTTAGTAATACAGGTAGAAATACAATAGGTGAAAAACATTTACCTGTTGAAAAATGTCCAAGATTTGTTGATGTCTGGGATTGGCGTTCTCCACCCTGTCCCTAGTAGGTGCTGGCCCGTTGATCCCGTCGTCGATAGCCGGTGGAAAACGGCTTGTATCGTCTGGGGATTCGGAACTGGACGATCCGGAAACCTTTCTGCGAACTCCCTAGATGCCGCAGATGCATTCCCACGGTGGGCACCGTATAAAAACACGATATTGGCATAATCCTGCATTGTGTAATGCGGAGGCATGTTGAGAGTTGAAAGAGAAAGAAAGTAATGAGTGTGAAAATATTCGATAACAACATTCCGAGATAGCTCAGGGACAGGAATCGTCTTGCAAACCTTTTTAACGCAGATCCCAAACAGGGCTCATGGGGGGGGGGGGGGGGGGGCTTAGGGTCAACGGGTCAATCTCAACTTCGGAAACCCAGTTTTGAGACGGTCCGTGGAGGATGGAGAGTGTCACCATTGCATTCAGAGTGAAAAATTACGAGGGAGCGATAATAAACCCTTCCTGATCTGATGGTGTGGAACCCCCAAAAACAGGGTTTTCAACGAAAAATCCCGTTTTGGTTTATTATTTTCAATAATGAACCATTGGAATCGAGCATGAAAAAAAAAATTCTTACCCCCCCTCAAAATTTGATGGTTTACGTTTCAAGGTATGTAGAATCCAAAACTGCAATAAAAATATTTCTGTCTGTCCGCCGTACGCCGTACGCCGTACGCCGTACGGGCCACTTTTCTTAGTTACCATGAAAAAAAATTGATGAAATTCGGGTTATAGGTTCCGTTCGGCGTCTAGTTGGTCCTCGAAGCTCGACGTTACTGTGAGTCATCTCTAAGGGGTTCAAAATAGGGGTTGAAATTTTCAAAACGCCTATACCATTTTTTTACGTAAATATTTTTACGGGTTTAAATAGTTCTTGAACTTGCGAGTTTTTTAAGACCATCCGGAGCATCGTACGTCCAGCCGTTCGTTCACAGTAAGGCCCCGAAGTTTGCACCGACAGGCATTTTCGACTCCAGTGTGAATGAAATTGTATACAATTCAAACCAAATCTCGTAACCAGAGACGCGCCCACAATAGGAGTTTGTGAATATGGCCAATCATTGGTAGGGATCACCTGATTATATTGGCGGAGTATGAAGTCGAGTTGGTTGTTGTGATATTATTTAATTTGAAAAATGATGGCTCTTTTGGAGTTTGTTGGTAGGTAGTGAAACTTGAACAAACGTTGAAGTATTATTGATGGGTAAATTATTACTACGGTAAATCATTACTCAACGGTAAATTATTACACAACGGTTCATTATACCATCTACGTAGAAGGGGCTGGAGTTTGTTGGTAGGTACTTTTGCAACTTTTTTCACTCCTCATCAACAATTTCTTTTCAGAACTTCATTATGTGTGTTTTAGCAACATTTAACTCGTGATTTAGGTAGGTACCTAGTAACGAGTACGGGGTTAGGTACTAACCTACGGAGGGTCTGCGATCTACATAATATGCATAGAATAGTACATATTATATTATATAGACGGGTTATCTATACATAGAGCTGTGATCTGTAACGGAAGGGTATTCTATACAAAATAATAAACCGTTGTGCAGGGATTTGCAGCGTTTTTTGCATTCAAACGTCGTTTTCTCCTCTAATTAGCAGAGTAAAATCAAAATTTATTACACCGTTGGAAAGCTGAGATTTTGGGCAAGTTTTTCCTGTAACGCGTACGGTTTTTTACCATTTTGTTTTAATACGTAATGCACCATAAAAAACAGTAATTTTAAAAAAGTGAGAAATTCTCGTGTTTAGTCCATTATTTCGCCTACTTGACCTACTGTAAAAAAATTCAAATACCTCAGGGAGATGGAAAATTTAACGCTCTTTCTAAAGGTGTCCTCAATTTTTTGTTTACTCCAAAAATTAAGGGAGTTATGGCCGTTTTACTGAGACGAGGTCGAAAACACGAAAAAAAATCTTAATAGTGAAAAAACTCGAAAAATAAAGGGGTTTTCGAAAAATTTCTATGATGAACTTTTTGTTGCAAATTAGCTGCAGAATCGATCCCTAGAAGGTTAACAGTCTTAAGTGTGAACACCCTGTATATAACTTGCATTATGTTCTTGATATATGCTTTGTATAAAGTTTTTGTTGGATAAAATTAATTGAAAAATGAAAAAGTTAGCGGGGACCTAAGGTGTTTCCTCCGTTTACCGGAAGTGATCCCACCACAGGGCTACGGCATGATTCTGGAGGCGTCATGACATTGGGCAAATGGAAGTGAAAGGTCGACGAAAGCGCGATGGGTTAGGGCAAAGGATACCCAGTGTCCTACGTGGATCCACCGCGCGCGTCGGAGCGTTCGGGCGTTGGCGCGTTGAAGACGCAGACCAATGAAAACCATGGAAATTGTCACGTGATTCGGACGGCGCGTTGTCGCGACAGCGTTGAACGCTTCGGTTTGATTTCCAAACTAGTTTGATTTTTACCGTCACCGCCTCGCGTCAAACGCCGCGTTTGATTTGTTTATCTCGTTTGTTCTGTTAATTGCTGTGTAGAAGACCGTGTTTTTGTGTATTTTGTGTGATGGAAATGTTAACTGCAGAAGTCCAAAAGCGGCCGTGTCTTTGGAATAACCGGTACACCGAAGAGCACAAGTTCTTCCGAACTTATTCTTTGGTGGGCAATTTCTCTAATTAAAATGTCTCCCAAATTCGGCTTTTTTTAGTATTTTTAATTATTTTGTATATTTATCTCCATTATGTACTTATTTATGATATATTGCCAATAAATGAAAAAATAAATAAATAACACTATAAAAACCGTGATTTGGTGCAAACTGCTTGGGGCGAAGTATCGCAACAATCTAGGATGGCAAGCAAGTACCCCCCCCCCCTATGTACCTACGTTTAATGAGATGTTTATAAAATAACAATACGTGATTTTTAGAAACAAACTGTATTTGGTACTCTTATTTTTTTTAAGTCTCCTAGAATTATTATACAATATCAACTAGTAGTAGTAGGACAACTTAGGCTCAGAAAATATTGCATAAATGTCTGCCTGATACTTGAACGTAATCAAAAATAAAGCAGTAAAAATAAAAGAACAGGTGACAATACTTGACAGTCGGCGTCCACTGAAATACGAAGCGTCTCGCGTTTTCACGTAGGACACCTTTTTTTTCGCCGCGCGGCATGACGACGCGATTTGTGTGAACGCCCGAAAGCTCCGACGCGTTGACGCGCGCGGCAGATCCACGTAGGACACGGCCTAAGCAATGTTAATGGGCGAATTATGTTCAGCGTGACAAGCTCGAAAATCCGTGCGTTAAGGCAAATCTGAATCAGTTGACCGGTGCATTATCCAAGCGATGGATGTGGTAACAGATCGAAAGTTCGTATCCCGGCGAGGAAAAGTGCTACTCGTAATTAATAATTTCAAATACACCGAATTTTACACGATGACTGACTGGTCCATAAGGTTTAGATGTACCAACAAAAAATATAATTGTAAAGCCCGGGTTGTGACAGATTGCAGTGTATCGCGAGTGCTGTCGCTTACAAATGATCTTCCTCATGACCCTGAAGGTGAAGAGGACATTGAACGCGAAGAGGTTTTTATGAAATTCAGTCCTATATTTATAAGAACATAGTTCGATATCCTACGTTTAAGTATACGTACCTATCCGTTTAAGTACCTATCCCGTCTCGTCGGTCTAAAGAATTCGTAGTTAGGTATCATTCAACAAAGTATTTACTGAAGAATAAACTTTTTTTTACAGATTCGAAGTCTATTGAAGAGTAAAACTGAGGAGGAGTTGTTTGCTAAATCAAATAAGTTGATCCGGAAAGAGCTAGGCAACATTCCAGTAAATCTGGAACATGCAAACTTCAATATGTGGTGGGAAAGTATGTATAAAGTGTATGTATAAATGCAAGGAAAATGTAAGTCAACGGTGCAACCCCCGACTCGAAGATGACGAAGAATAACTTGGAATTGAAGTGACGGCGAGTATCTCAACTCTACAAATGAACTGTTTTCCGCATGCCAGGTACTGTCTTTCCGTATTTGCCCAAACCCAGTACTTTTGCTCAGAAGCGTTAGCCCAAACCCATTGCGTTTTTTGCCCAAACCCATTGGATTTTCTTGTGTTTTGCCCAAACTGGATCCACCCGATTCTGGATTCACCCAATAGCCCGCCAGTTTCCTCGGGTTATCCTCCTGAGACGAACCCGGACCTTGCACACTTCCTATGAAAGCAGGGCCGAACCCGGGGGGGGGGGGGGGGGGGTTACAAATATTTGTACGGTTATTGTGCAAACTAAAAATTTCCCTTTTATAACGAGCTCAATTACTTCCTTAATCAAAAGAGAAACCTAGAAAGAAATTATGATTTAGATCAAAACAACAGATCATGCTTCATGTCCAGAATATTACTATCCCACGCACATATATATGATCGAGTGGTGGCAGGAGCTGGTCAATAAGGTAGCGAAATCGTTCCCAGCAGAAATTTCCTATCGAATTTCAGCTTTCTGGGGTAAATAGGAGAGTAGTTAGCTCACACTGCTGATAAGGTTGGAGCACGTCATGTCATTCGTCTCGTAATGACTCAGGGAGGCTCCCTATCGAATTTCAGCATTCTAGGGTAAATAGGAGAGGAGAGAAGGGTAAAAACCTCGTGCATCCCGCCTTGCGGTCCTAGTCCTGCAAAAATTAAAACCGCGGGCCATCCTAAAGACATGAAACATGTCAATAAGGGTAGAACAATACGTCCAGTACGTGGACCGATGAGAGTTTATCCCTGGGGCCCTTCCCCAGCTCTGATCCTCTCCGATGAGGCTCTGATGATTTGCTGTGATCCCCGGGGGTAGGACTGGAGTTTTCCAACCGTTTACCGGAAACACGGGTCGGCGGCAGTGTAACTGGATGCACCCAAAAGCTCTCCACCGGTTGCCTCGCGTTCACCTCCAGAGGCGACCGTCGTGGCAAAAGCCGCGTGCCAACGGATCGCGGCGTTGGGTCAACGACCGCAGTTCGCCTTGCTACCACTGAGCCAGTGCTCTACTTGGCGGCTCCCGCCTTCCGCGTCCCACGGCTCCCTCGTCCTATCCCTTCCGCCACGCGACGTTCGCCGACAGTTTTCACGGCTCCAGATGAAATCCCAGACAGGCCTATACCTACCGCAGTGCTCATACAACTGGATACAACTAACTGTGCATTCCACGTTGGTTCATTATTGGTTTATTATTTTAAATAATAAACCTTTGCAACTGAGCATGAAAATTGTAACCCCCCCTTAAAATTTGACGGTTTACGTTTCAAGGTATGCAGAATCCGAAAATGCAATAAAAAACTTCTGTCTCTTACGCCGTACTTAGCACTTTCCTTAGTTACCATGAACAAAAATGAATGAAATTTGGTTTGTAGGTTGCCCATTCATGAACTTGGTTTTCTCATGTTTCTGTACTTATATTCTTCATTATGTACTAAACATGTGTTTTAATAAAGAATTGAATAATAATGAAGGTCTTGTTTGGGGTCTAGCTGGTCCTCGAAGCTCGGCGTTACTGTCATTCATCTCTAAGGGGTTAAAAATAGGGGTTGAACTTTTCAGAACGCCGTAGCTCGAAAACTTTCAACAGAAGGGTATGATTTTTTTACGTTTTTAAATTGATCTTGAACTAAAGAATTTTTTGAGACCACCCGGAACATTGTACGACCAGCCGTTCGTTTGCACCGAAAAGCTTCGTCAACATGATCTTGAATCAAACGGTATAAATCTGGTCCAGATATCATTGCTAGGGAGCACCTGATTATAATCAAGGATGGCTGTATGAAGTCGAGTTGGTTGTTCTGTGATATTATTTCGTTTTTGAAAACTGATGGATCTATTAGATTTTGTTGATAGGTACTTTTGCAACTTGAACAAGCGTTGAAGTATTATTTATAAGCATCTAACAGGTAAATTATTACACAACGGTTTATTATTAACCTTACCTATACTTCATGAATAACTAGAAATAATATTAATGATTGCATTATTGAATCCCACACATTTGTATGAAACTTTAATTCCGGGACCGGCTCCAGTACTCGATTTTGGGCTTTCCTGGGGGGGATCTCGAGGGTATTGACCACAGAAAACAGAGATCTATGTAGAAGGGGCATGTACACAGGTAAATGATAAACCTTTGTGTAATAATTTGCAGCGTTTTTTCCTACGGATTCAATAATGAGTGAGGATTTTACTCCGTAGGCCGATGAGGAAATCATAAATCAATCGCTGAATCTCGCAAGATATCAGAAGGGTTACACATAATATCCACATGAGATTTTAGGGCAGTGAAGGAAGAAGGACCTAAGCTCTTGTCGTTGCTTCTAGTTATTTTTATTTATTTTATTTTATTTTTATTGTTTTACAGCATTCACGAGCTTTTGGCCATAAAGCGACCTTAATCATGTGCCTGAAAATACACGAAGGGCTCGAGAATCCTATAAAAATAAAGTCCTTCCTACGCCTGAATCACGATACACCTACTCACGCAATAGAAGTCAAGGTGATAATTATATGCGGTCACAAATCCGCGGATAATTGCTGCCCTCAGAGAATAAGTACCATTATAATAAACAATAATATATTATTACATAATTTTAAGATATATATTTGTTTATTATGCGCCAGAGAACTCCACCCATTCGAGCCGTCACTTCGACCGATAGGTGAATTATGAAATTATTTATTCTATATTTTAGTGCTCGTCGGTATGGGAGAATCTGCAAGTTGACAAGGTTACCGTGTTACCGTATGAATGTTGCCGATTCTCGCTTTTCCTCTGGTGACTAAATATTTTGAATTTATTGTTTACAACCGTTATCATTGACATACATGCAATGAGTGGCATTTCAAGCGAGGACACCCGCACGCTTGTTGGATGCCTAAGATGGACCTCATAAACCAAATGGCAGAAACGCAGAAGGTGCAGGAAGTGAAGTTGGAGGAGCTGAAAGGGAGTGTTGGGCGGTTGCAAGTAGAGGTTGAAGACTCCAGGACTGCAAGGAGCAGAGCTGAAGGACTCCTGAAGGATGCGCAAGAGGAAGCAGCTTACATTGAGGACAGGTATAGCTTCTTGTGAGGGTCGATTATGCTGTATCCACATAGGTATAGCAATATGCAAATCCCTTGCATATTGTTAAAATTATTCCCTTGCATATTGCTATTATTATTGGTAAAATTATTCAGTTAAAATGGTGGTTTATTGACTAGAATAGGTAGTGCAGATACACTGACTGCGACCCAGTCAAGTGACTCAAAGTAAGATTAATTTTTCGCGACCAACGCAGGATATTGTTACAGAATTCCGAAGCTTGTTGACAATTCATGTTGACAAATTCTGGGACTTGCGTGATTGATTACCAAGGGCCCAAGACTTTGAATTCCGATGTTCTAGTATTCCGTTAGTCTCGTCTCTTCACTCCTTCAATATTGATTTTCCCACCTCAGGTTTCTCCTGACAGTACCAATTTTGCTCATGATAAATTTGGGCCAATATGGTTGATGTTACTCATTTTGAATCATTTAAGTACCATTTTTCACTTCTAAAATTCACCGTCGTATTTGAAAATCCTCCAGTTTTCATGTTAGGTAGGGATTTGAAATTCCTACCCTTTGGGGTGAAGGAACCGAATTGTTCTACAATTTTTTTTATCATTCAACATTTTTTACAATAAAGCACTGAACTGGTAAAGAACCTTTATCCGAATTTTCGTTGAACATTTTACTTATCTGACTGTTCCAAATGAACGTCGTATTGCTTCCTTCGCGCCAAAGATTTTTAGAAAACGGAGCATCTGGATGATGATAATACACGTAGGTCGGTCGGTATCTATTCCAATATTTTTTTGTGTTTGGTGAAGGTATCAACTTCTTTTGGAGGAATCTAAAACTGCTAAGGAGATGTATGAAAGAGAAATGAACTTTGCGAAGAAACACTGGAAAGAAGTGGAGCTAGAGCTTAAAACCATGTACGAGGAAATCGTTGGGGAAATGAGACGTTTAGAAGACAAAAACCGCGATTTGGAGGCTGAACTCGCGGAGAAGAACGAGAAAATTGAGTCTTTGACGCAGAAAGAGGACTTCATCGAGCAAGAAGTGGAAAAACTAAGGGCCCTCGTCGAAGATCAAGGCAAAGATTTGTCTATCCTGCAGTTGGAGAACGAAAAGAACTCAAACGAGATGCACAACTGCAAGATGCAGCTGCTGAAGGAGCGAAACATCAACGATCGTCTCCTGGATGAGATTCGGCGATTGAAGAAGGAGCTGGAGATACGCGGGGTCCAGTTGGAAGAGGTCAAGAGAGATAAGGAGATAATGAATGCGCGGGTTGAAGAACTCGTCCAAGTTAGTATGATGAAATATTACTGCTATCGCATGGATAGTTGATCGTCTTCAGTCGAGCCCATAGGTGTAGGTATGAAATAATTAAGGGCTGTGAATGATGATTGAGTAGGTAGTCAGTTTTGGATACATGCTGTGCACTTTAGGCTCAGAGTATTTTGGTCCACCCTACCTTAGATAATCTTCAGAAGTAGGTTTTTTAAATGGGTTGAATGACATCAAAGACAAAAACTTGAAATAACATGAAAACTACTGATAAAGGTTATGATGAACCTTCGGCTGTTTGTGAAGCTGTAGTTCCTTTTCCCACGGTAAAACTCCATTATGTCTTCGATGAGAACCCACACTTGTAGTACAATAATACAGTTCTTACCTAGGAAAACGAAAATTTTGTGTTGCTTGTATTAGAGAGTAGTAAGTTATCTCGATATTTACTTAGATGGCCTATTTTTCCTTCTTTACTAAAGTTAGGCGTTGGGGTGAAAAACGTGTTCTTGTTTTAAAACGAATCACTCGGTAGATTACCATTTAAGTATGGCGGCTGGTTACTTCCGGTCCAGACAGCTGATTTAAATCTTATCCACATAGGACTGACCATTCCTGAACGATCTGGACGAATAATGTTATTATGGACAATTTTATGTCACACCTGTTCCAGGCAACGTCCAAAGACCGTTTGTTGGAACTTGAAATGAAGGAGCTCAAAATGTCAGTCAATATGATTCTTATAGGAAACACGGCGCTGGAGGATAAAATGTCAGTTTTAGGAAACATGTTGAGAGGAGAGACAGCGTCGGTGAGCGTTCAAACTGAAATGACTCATTCGGACCTGGATCAGTACGAAAGCTTGGATCGGCAAGCGGCTCTGATGGTGATGGGTCTCAAGGAACAAATGCTGAATCTGAAGCAGCAGTACTTGGAGAGCCGACATGAAAATGACGTTTTAAAGGTGAATAAGCCAGCCAATGTTACAGTATTGCTTCTTCCAGAATGGTACAAGATGTAACACCCAATTATACGAAATTCGCTCCCTTCCCCTTTCACCGTCACACCTAATTAATCCCAATTGACCACGTTTCACTTTTTTGGGACTCTCTCCAATGTGTCTTCAGTTATTGTGTTACTGACGATGGTTTGATCACAAAAAACGCTGCAAATCCCTGCACAACGGTTTATTATTTTGTATAGAATACCCTTCTGTTACAGATCACAGCTCTATGTATAGATAACCCGTCTATATAATTTATGATATGTACTATTCTATACATATATTATGTAGATCGCAGACCCTCCGTAGGTTAGTACCTAACCCCGTACTCGTTACTAGGTACCTACCTAAATCACGAGTTAAATGTTGCTAAAATAATTCTGCCGATGACAAACAGTACCTAACAAAAAGAAACACACATAATGAAGTTCTGAAAAGAAATTGTTGATGAGGAGTGAAAAAAGTTGCGAAAGTACCTACCAACAAACTCCAGCCCCTTCTACGTAGATGGTATAATGAACCGTTGTGTAATAATTTACCGTTGAGTAATGATTTACCGTAGTAATAATTTACCCATCAATAATACTTCAACGTTTGTTCAAGTTTCACTACCTACCAACAAACTCCAAAAGAGCCATCATTTTTCAAATGAAATAATATCACAGAACAACCAACTCGACTTCATACTCCGCCAATATAATCAGGTGATCCCTAGCAATGATTTCATCTCCGCCAAATTTCCTATTGTGGGCGCGTCTCTGGTTACGAGATCTGGTTTGAATTGTATACAATTTCATTCACACTGGAGTCGAAAATGCCTGTCGGTGCAAACTTCGGGGCCTTACTGTGAACGAACGGCTGGACGTACAACGCTCCGGATGGTCTTAAAAAACTCGCAAGTTCAAGAACTATTTAAAACCGTAAAAATATTCACGTAAAAAAATGGTATAGGCGTTTTGAAAATTTCAACCCCTATTTTGAACCCCTTAGAGATTACTGAAAGTAACGTCGAGCTTCGAGGACCAACTAGACCCCGAACGGAACCTATAACCCGAATTTCATCAATTTTCTTTCATGGTAACTAAGGAAAGTGGCCCGTACGGCGTACGGCGGACAGACAGAAATATTTTTATTGCAGTTTTGGATTCTACATACCTTGAAACGTAAAACATCAAATTTTGAGGGGGGGTAAGAATTTTTTTTTTCATGCTCGATTCCAATGGTTCATTATTGAAAATAATAAACCAAAACTGTATAACAGTATTCTTTGTGTATTAGTGGAAATAGACAACCTTTCAATAACTCCGTTTTTGAAAGGTTTGGAGACAACTCACTGATAGGTTGGAAACAAAACTATACCATATGCTTTTTTTTAACTTCCAAAGTTGTATGTACTTCTACAAAGTGCCTGTGCAGTTCACATATATATCTATTTGCGACATTTATGTTCATCCTCAGAGTTTTGTGGAAGAAGTTAAGCGAGAGAAGGAGGCGAAGGAAGAGGGTGAACGCGTCGTACGTTTGGAAGACGCCGTTCGGAGCTTGAGCGAGATGATTCGTGCGGACGTGCACGAGCCGACCAGAGAGTCCTGCATACTCCAGGCCCTTCAGGACGTCAAGAACGACCTTAACCTTCTCAAGGCTAGGAACCGAGTCAATAGGGTAGGGCAGTGTATTTCTGCCTCGATATGTGAGACCTAATTATTAACGAAGCGACGTGTGAAGGTTAATTTAACGTTGATTGAATGTTTTAATGACGCAAGCTGATTTTCTTTGTCAAAATTCAGTCAAGCCAAAGCCGCGGATGGAATGATGACAGTTCTATAAGCTATCACAATCGGATGTTGCAAAACTTAACTGCTCAAGTTTTTATTGGTAACCATTGCTTTGGATAACGTATGTCTGACTCAAACTCCACTATAGAGTCAACAGTGTACTCAACACTTCTTGCAATAATGTCCACCGTGAAGGTGATACAACTATCCAACTATCTATTTTCTGCATGAACTCTATGCTTTCAAACTTTGCGAGGCACTACCTTGTCCTTTACAGAAGTGAAAGAATAATTATTGTGTAATGCTTCTTATTAACCTTGAAAATTTATTGTCTTAGGCATTTCTTACTCACCACTGTCTATTCTTCTTATTAAGCTCCGGTAGTTGTCAATTTGATTAGCATTGATCGCTAGGTTCAAATGGATGAGCTAGGGTCAAATGGATTAGCTAGCATACATAGATAGGTAGGTATTATTCTGCATGTCAGTTTTCATAATGAAAATAACATGGAGGATGTATTGCTTCACTAAATTCTACGCGGCTTTTTATACAACCTTAAGTCTTAAGTTGACTGTACGTACAAACCAGATCGCTGTTGCAATGTTGAGATTTTTGTTTTGTTTTGCTGGAATGTTTTATAACCTAAAGGTTTCTTACTTTTTACGACTGTTTCCAATACCTAATATTATCTCTTCTTCTGTAATAAGATCGATCAGAGCACCAGAGTCTCACAACAACCGCACAACACTCCAGCCGTAACTTCACTCCCACTGCACAACCTAGACCCAGCTAACAAGCCTGTCAAGTTGGTCACCTTTCGAAACGTACGCCCATAGAAGTCAGATTGAGCTTGTACGGAGTTCCCACTGGTTTACTGGATCAAGCATTTTTATCAACACATGTTTTTATTGCTATTAAAAGAATTCTTTACTGCTAAGTTCTTGTTAAGCTGATATGAAGCTTGAGAACAAACTAGAATAAGGGAAATCTCTCTGACCCAGTGGTCAGAAACTCCTTTTTTTCTCTACTGTGTGAATTATTGTAGGTATATCACTTCGTGAACAAGTAAATCTGTGGGTAAATTGTACGTCCTGTACCTATACGAAGACTATATGAATTAGTTTAGTTGTTACTTTTAAAGGTATATTCTACCTGGCTCAATGTCGGTTCCCTTGCCCAGGGATCGGATGCCAGAGGAACCAGTCAACGCATACCGCACATTAGAGAACAATTAGTTCATAATATGAAAACACCCCAAGCAGCCTAATTACCAACAATAAGTGAATGGAGTGACTGAGATCCACTGGAACAGTGAAAGTCATTAACAGGCAAACCGTGTATAAAACGTCATCTATCACGTTTGGAACCATAAATTTGAGAAGTCTAATTGCCAAATTTCCTGCTGAAGATGAAAGGGGGTAAATTACATGAAACGCCAGGATGGAGGCCTACAGTTGCACGCTGAATAAAAAACGCTACAAATTATTACACTTATTGAATAAAAAACGCTAAAAATTATTACACAACCGTTGATTATTTTCCTTAGATCAATGGTTTTTGTTTGAGCATAATCGGGCTAATTGTTCGTGAGAAACTGAGTACCTCGGATTCGCATTTGTACATGCGCAGTGCCCACCCTTCTGTAATTCATAGGGTACAATCTGGAAGCTACATTCAAAACTACCCACCGAATTTAACCAGAATCAGGCCGTTGATTCGCCATTGAGTACCCACCTCGATTTCGTTACTTTCTCGTTGAGTAAAACGCCTCTTCTAAAGTATAATATAGTAACCCTAGTCATAAAGTGGTTTTGCCAGGATGGTCGGAGAGCAAACGTAAAACTTCCTTATTGAAATCAAGACTGCACTTGAATCCTCTTTACCGAACGACACTTTTTTTAAAAAATGTTTTTAGGTTTCCTATATTGTGGTTTGCGGTTAGTACTATGAGGATACCAGACAGCAGATGCAGATGTATCATCCGTGCACTGCATTAGTGATCAAGGAAGGTGTACGTTTAGTTATGTTGATATACGAAGTCCTTTCCTGGTTTCATGTAACGGGAAAATCCACTCCGTGATTCACTTTACCCGAATCACGATCTGACAGCGATCAGAATTCTCTTAGCATACACAATTGCGAGATAATTCGACAGTTCGTAAACGTCATAGTCAACGTCTCAGATGTTTGCCGAAATCACTTACCTGCAACATTAGGAACCACAACACGTTGTTGCGTGTTTCAAGTATAGAGCGTTTCAGGTACCATAAAGTGAGTCAGTTGGGAGTAAAACGTGAAAGGAACACAAATAAACGGCAATTTATTACTAATGCATTGTCTTTTTTTTCGTAACACTGGTCCCTTCGCGGGGAAGCCCCGAACTGTAATCAAAAGGAAAGTAAGGACCTATCACGTTTCATGTACTCAGCGAACTTGAATTCCCTCTGATTAAAAATACCTACTCTTTTTTTATTATTATTTTCAATATTAACCTTTGGAACTGAGCATAAAAGTTTATCCCGCCCTCCCGCGCCTCTAAAAATTTGATTGTCCGTCCGCCGTACTTCGTTTTTTCCTTAGTTGCTATGGTCCAAAATTAATAAAATTGGTTTGCAGGTCCCGTTTGGGGTCTAGTTGTTCCGCGAAACTCGGCACAACTGCCGGTCATCTCTAAGGTGAAAAAATAGGGGTGGCAATTTCGAGGATGCCGTTATCTCTAATTTTTTACGTTTTTCAATTGATCTCGAACTTGGTAATTTTTGAGACCACCCGGAGCACTGTAGGTCCAACGGTTCGTTCACAGTAAGGCCTTGCAATTTGCTTGTGAATGAAAACATATACATCCAGCCCAGTTATCATTGCTAGGAAACACCTGATTCCCTTGAGGATTCCCTTGAGGTTTCTCTTGAGGTTTCCCTTGAGGATTCCCTTGAGGTTTCCCTTGCGGTTTCCTTTGAGGTTTCCCTACAGGTTTGCCTTCAGATTTGCCTTGAGGTTTCTGTTGAGGTTTCCCATGAGGTTTCAGTTGAGGTTCCCATTGAAGTTTCTCTTGAGGTTTCACTTGAGGTTTCCTCAAAATAGTTCTTTCACAGGTTTCCCTTGAGGTTTCCCATGAGGTTTCCCATGAGGTTTCCCTTGAGGATTCCCTTAAGGATTCCCTTGAGGTTTCCCTTGAGGTTTCCCTTGAGGAATCCCTTGAGGTTTCCCTTGAGGTTCACCTTAGGTTTTCCTGGAGGGTATTACCTTGAGTTCCCATGAGGTTTCAGTTGAGTTTCCCCTTGAAGTTTCCCATGAGGTTTCCCTTGAGGATTCCCTTGAGGTTTCCCTGCAGGTTTCCCTACAGGTTTCCCTCGAGGATTCCCTTGAGGTTTCCCTCGAGGATTCCCTTGAGGGTTCCCTTGAGGGTTTCCTTGAGGATTCTCTTGAGGTTTCCCTTGAGGTTTCCCTACAGGTTTGCCTTCAGGTTTGCCTTGAGGTTTCCGTTGAGGTTTCCTATGAGGTTTCAGTTGAGGTTCCCCTTGAAGTTTCTCTTGAGGTTTCCTCAAAATAGTTCTTTCACAGGTTTCCCTTGAGATTTCCCTTTATGATTCACCTTAGGTTTTCCTGGAGGTTTCCCTTGAGGTTTCCCTAAGGATTTGCTTTCAGGTTTGCCTTCAAGTTTGCCTTCAGATTTCCCTTGAGGTGTCCTTTGAGGTTTCCCTTTATGATTCTCTTCAGCTTTCCCTCGAGGATTCCCTTGAGGTTTCCCTGCAGGTTTCCCTACAGGTTTCCCTCGAGGACTCCCTCGAGGATCCCCTCGAGGATTCCCTCGAGGTTTCCCTTGAGGATTCCCTTGAGGTTTCCCTTAAGGATTCCCTTGAGGATTCCCTTGAGGTTTCCCTGCAGGTTTCCCTACAGGTTTCCCTCGAGGATTCCCTTGAGGATTCCCTTAAGGTTTCCCTTGAGGTTTGAACCTAGATGGATCTGCATGGGTTGGTAAGTATACACGGAATGATACGTGATCTGATTATATGAATTAACGGCCCTATGCCAGTAAGCTATATAAATACTGCAGGACAGATGTTCCTATTACAACACGCTGGTTTTACAGTATGGATTTTCATCCGTTTTATGTTATGGCTACCCGCTTTATGTTACTTTGTAAGCTGTGTTAAAAATAAAACTTACCATTTTCAGTACTACTGAATTGCGAAATATACCTATGCCCCCAACAGTGAATATCTGTGAGTTTTTCGTTGAATTTCAAGTCGTAATTCGACATTCCCAAGTATTAATCCTGCCTCTTCCCTTACTCACGCTCATTCTTGATGATATTCGAATATCGAACGTAATCTTGCACTGAGCACCCAAGGTCTTTGCGAATTTCATTCCCACGTGCAGTTCGCTGTTTTCTACGCCACTGGCCCAGTACAGGTCACAAGAAGGTCGTATATTGCACAACGGCTCTATTTTATGGCTCTCGGTTGGCAATGTAGGTTTACCTACACAACGTTGGTCCTTCCGCCAGTAACTCCTACGTAACACACAATACATACCTACCAAAAAGAGATGTCCTAAAGTGGTCCCTCCCCAGTCAATAAGTTACATTTTTATTTTTGGGTTGGCAAGGGGAAAAGGTCGATTTCTTTAGACTTGCTCTTTTTTAAGGAGGTTTCCTTTTCAACTCCGTTTTTTTTGCAGTAGCCGCTTTTTATTGGAGCCACTTTTTTCCTGCAATTTTGTTTTTTCTCACGAAGGACATCTTTCTGCTGGAGGGGTCCCCGATGGTCGAGGAAGGTCTTTGGTTTTCCACCACTTCATGGGGTGGGAGAGGTCGGGATGGAAAAGGAAGTGCGATGAACTGGCCCACCAGTCCACCAGTAATTTACGACCTGACTGACAGATGTGGAGGTGGCCAGGAAAACATTGTGACGAATCGATGTTTAGATAGCCAGCTCTGGCAGATCGCTGTTTTATGAAAAATTATGCTCGAAACAAACGGGGTGCTGGTCGAGCGCTAAAAAACGGTCTCATAAGAATGTTGTAACTCTATTCTACGAATGCAATAACATGATAGCAAGGCTTAATGAAATCGAGTAGGCTGCTCCGTGATATAATTTTTTCATTTGCAGTGATGATTATGTTGGATTTTGTTGGTATATACGTCTACTTCTGTAACTTGAACATGGAACGTTATGCTTCATGAATAACGACAAGTAATAAATTATAGAATTCTTGAATCCATCGCATATATTTATGAAACTCTCATTCCCCGGCCGGCTCCAGTAATCGATGTCTAGATACGTAGAATCGTCTAGAAATCACCTAGCACCTAGAAAGCAACTAGTTTATTATTATCTATGATGAGGTTCTTGACCGCTGGAATAAGTAAGTTAAGAGGTTCCTGACTGGCCGAATCTCAGGAACCTCCTAACTTATTTATTATTTCCAATAATAAACCTTTGAAGCCGGACATAAAACCTTGGAACCGGGGGTAAAAAACCTTAAAATTTTATAGTTTACGTTTCAAGGTACGTAGAATCCGAAAATGCAATAAAAAACGCTGCAAATTATTACACAATTATTATTTACACGTAGATGCCTCTTCTGCGTATATCACTGTTTTCTGTGGTCAATACCTACCCTGGTGCTCCCTCCAGGAAAAGCACGAGGGTTGGGATTGACCACAGAAAACAGTGATCTACGCAGTAGGGGCATCTGTAGGTAAACAATAAACCGTTGTGTCAACATTTGCAGCGTTTCGTATTGCATTTTCGGGGATTCTAAGTACTCGAAACGGAAACTACCAAATTTTAAAGGCCCTGTCAAATTTCAAGGTTTATTATTGACAACAATAAACTAATTACTTTCTAGGGGCTAGTTGATTTCTAGACGATTCTATAAACAAAATCCGACTATCACATTACACTGCATGCACGCAAACTTGCCTTCGATAGGTATACATTCTAATCCAATCAACCGATTACGACTAAATTCGAACGGCTTTCTCAGTTAGGTACCCACAAAGTAAATCCTATCAAGTTAATCATGATCATATGATAATCCTCGTCTTCGAATGCCACCTTCGAACGTTTATGACTCATAAACACTGATCAGTTTCATAAACCCCATGTGGATTGAACTTACAGTTGATATCCAGTTTGTACTCATTGCGGCTATGTGCCACATCTAGGCAACCGTTTGTGAATTCAGAGAAGTCAGGAAAACGAAAAATGCACCTAGATATTATAGATACCTATATCTTCGACTTATACTATAACGTACCGTAAACCTTACGGGTTTAAGGGGTTACTTTGGTAAAGGTTCTGCATATTTGGTACTGTATCTCCCTCATTTTCGAAGATACTTCCAAAATTCTTGGACCAAACGATAGGTGCTCATCTCAGCTTTAAATTGTCAGCTGAAAGGGCCTGCTATCTTTAATAGGGGGTGGGGGGGTGGCACTTTTTTTATTAATCTTACCCCGTCATCCGGGTAAGATCACGAGTGATTCTCGCCTCAAAAACGCTTGTTTGCGGGTTTTGATCAAAGAAACCCCTTTGAATAAGCAGCCTGACTTTAAAAAAAATGATTTCCGACCAAAAAAAAATATTTTTTTGATCGGAAATCAGTTTAATCTTTTCTGAAACAATGAATAAAACATTCACATAAAAAAAAGAACTTTATTTCAAAATATCAAGCCTTCTTAGGTACATAGTGGCTCAGTCTGTATAATCACAGTTGCACGTTTCTTTTAAGTACTTAGGTATCACAAATTTTTAAACAAAATAAGGCACTTAGATAAAAATTCAGTCAAACTTAATAGGTAGGTACCTACAAAAAACTGAGTTTAAACCTAATGAAACTAGGGAAACAAACTCAAATGAACTAGAACACTGTCTAAAAATTAAAATCACATGAAATAATCACATTTTAAACAAAAATCTGGTCCTTTGTAGGTAGGTAGGTACACAATTTAAATGGTAGGCACGTAGGTATCTTCTCATGGTTTAGTGTCTGCTGAGAAGGCATTATGATGGCCAGCGATGGGCTTTGGCACTTGAATTTTCTGGACGTTTTTGAACCAGAGCTTGTCGTCATAAATATGTTGGCCAGGTCCACCATTTTCCTTTTTTCTGCATACACGTAACCTCGAACTCGCCGGCATCTTGAGCCACAACTCTGCCTGGGTACCTGCGACCCTGATAGGTCACAACAACAAAATCCCCAACAGCCACAGATCGATCTCCAGTTGTGTCAGCAGGTGGTGATGAAGGAGCTGTTTGATACACTGGAGACGCATGGTCCTCGTCTTCTGAGGATGAAAAATTTGGCAAGCTGTCATCGCTTTCAGCATATGGAACACTTCGTGAGCTTGATGCTGAGGATGACACAGAGACGCTTCTGACACGCTTCTGCTTCTTTGGCTTCAACATTTTGTCCTTTCCAACTGCCCCTTTCTTCTTCTTGTTCTCAGGAACGGTTGGAGGTTTTCTGCCTTCCTGGCAAGGACCTGTTGCACAGAAAACACGAAAACTTGATGATCAATGTCACCCCATCAAGTGCACTTTTTTTACATTATGATTCATAGAAAATCATTGAAATGAGCTAGAGACATGGAACAAAAAAGAAAATGTAGCCAAATACATTTGGAACAAAAATATTACTCACATAGAACGATGGGAAATACAGCGGCCGCACGCCAGAGGAGGTTTTGACGTAGATTCCCAAACAGCTGTTATCAGCTGTTGCAAAGCATAGCGTTCCACTCTCCAGTGTTGCCAACGAAACTAAAACCAGCGACTGCATTGCACTCTATGGGTAACTCTTGTAGCAATAAGACCAGCTGAGGGTCGCTGGGACCAGAATTGAGCCCGCCAGAACGATTTGAATTTTAAAAACGTGATTTACTATAGTTACCCCGGAAGATCAAAGTAACCCCAGTTTACGGTACCTTTAGATCTACCTATTATTTTGACATAATATAACGCTAGACATTATGGCTCGTATTTCCCGATTTATCTATTCATTTCGGTCTTACTTTGTACAGGTACCGAGTAATTTCTTAAGCTCGGTAACTTGTTATTTTTCATCTCCTAACCTCCTTCTCCTTCACTTGTTATGAGCCTCTCTGAAGAAGTGGTTCCGAAGGTGAGAGGGAGCTGTGGGATCAGAGCTTGAAAGGTAAGAAGTGATTCTGAGGGGGGGGGGGGGGGGGGGACAGTTATGTTTTCGTGGGCCCAAACCCCCGCCAGGTCGTCGACCTCAAGTTCTGGCCTCTTCTGTTCTTTCACCTTCACAAGAAAACCCTCATCTTGCTCTTGTAACTGTACTAGGAGAGCGAAGAGTGGGGAGTTGAGGTATCTTCATCGGCGAAGACAGCTCCTGTCAGCGTATCAAACCGCTAGTTGTACCTACCCAACTATAACTAACAGCAAGGCTTTCAAGTAATTCGACGTAATTCATTTTCTCATCAAACATAATAATCCATAGGCGTTACCTACGTATATCCGCATTATCTGTAAAATAGCTGGAGTTCAATTTTTTTTTAGCCCGCTTTAGAAGATTATCAACTTTGATTTTGGTTCATAGTAAGAAACAGTTTTGGAAGGCTACCTCAAGTCAGAGGAACCCATATTACAATATGGCTGACAACCATTGTCAGCGATGTTCCAGCTCATGAAACCACTGAAGAATCGAGATCAAACTGCACAAGTCAAAATCCAACTGTCCAAGTCAAACAAGGGAAGGTCAAACCACAGATAGATTAAGGATGTAGCATAGTATCCGTGGGTCAAATGAACTGGGACTAACTGCATCTTATCCGACTTCATACCCCATCATGGCTTAGCCATGGCGTACCCAGAAGGTGCGCACATGGAGTACGCAGGAAGTTGTAGGATTAAGT
Organism: Leptopterna dolabrata; assembly: GCA_954871275.1. Taxonomy (NCBI): domain Eukaryota; kingdom Metazoa; phylum Arthropoda; class Insecta; order Hemiptera; family Miridae; genus Leptopterna; species Leptopterna dolabrata. Next base: position 40,303,971 of record OX940981.1, read on the forward strand.
CCCGGTGGAATCACCTTTTCTAACCACAATTCCCTCAGTTAATTTACTGTTTGTTTTTCTGATTATTCCTTTCAGTCATCTGAGCCATATATCCCAAAACTTTGTCAGCAAAATTAAAGCTCGGCTAGATTAACTTGGAAGTTATTATGCACTAAGCTAAGGTCAGTAATCGACACACACAACATTATATACCTAGTAATATAATGTGAAAATACGGTTAACTTAGCAAATAAGTTAACCGCAACTTTTGTAAGTTTACGTACAAGCACACATCATTCCTACTATAAATTTGGCCATTGGCTTTCGCCTTTGGCGTTTTCAAAGAGCCACACCTACCTACCCAACTGACACATAGTGGGGTATGCCCAAATAGGTATTTATTTTATTTTTTAGCCGGCTCCGATAAAAGAGGAGGTTCTCAATTCGACCTGTTTAGCTATGTTATTTTGGTTTATTATTTTCAGTAATGAACCTTTGAAATCGAGCATGAACATTTCACCCCCCCCCCCCCCCCCCCCCTTAAAATTTGATGGTTTCCGTTTCAAGGTATTTAGAATCCGAAAATGGAATAAATAAATTTCTGTCCGTACGCCGTACTTTGCACTTCACTTAGTTACCTTGAACCAAAATTAATGAAATTTGGTTTGTATGTCCTATTTGGGGTCTTTATGGTCCGCGAAGCTCGGCGTTATTGTCAGTCATCTTCAAGGTGGGAAAACAGGGTTAAATTTTCAGAAAGTCTTAGCTCAAAAACTATCAATAGAAGGGATGGTTTTTAAAAAACGTTTTTAAGTTAATTTCGAACTAGTTAATTTTTTGAGACCACCCGGAGCATTGTACCAGCCGTTCGTTTGTACCGAAAAGCTTCGTCAACGTGATCGTGAATGAAACGGCATAAATCCGGCCCATATTATATAATATTATTGCTAGGGGGACACCTGATTATAACCACCCATGGCTGTCTGAAATCGAGTTGGATTACCTGTGATATTATTTTGAGAATGATGGATCTTTTGGATTTTGTTGATAGGTACTTTTGTAACCTGGACAAACGTTATCCTTCATGAATAACAACGAATAAAAATGATTGTATCACTGAATCCCGCGCATTTTTATGAAAATTTAATTCCCGGGCCGGCTCCAGTACTTAATTTAGGGCTTTCCTGAGGGGAGCTCGAGGGTAGGTATTGACCACAGAAAACAGTGGTCTTAGCAGAAGGTCTATACAGGTAAACAATAAACCGTTTTCCAACTAATTAAACTAAACCTAAACTAAATAAACCAAATTTCAACTAAACCACAGTCTCATGTTGTATCCCTTGGTTTTTATACATTTTATTTGATATTAAACTAGATTCCATCCTGAGAATTATCACAACAACCACACTTTCCTACGATAGTTAGTTCGTTTGCAACGATTTTTAAATATTTCCACCTATTCTGACGTCGTTGCATCCCTTTCGCCTGGGCGGGACCCACTATGACGGCAGAATTGGTGGAAATTTTGATAAAAAATCATAGAAAAAGAACTACTTATCGTAGGACAGTGCGGTTGGTGTCGATGTTCTCAGAATGGAATCTAATTTCATTAAAAAATAATATATACAGCTTTTGTGACGCATGCGCATGCCCCATTTAGTGACTCTGCTCAGTGAACAGACATATCGAATAGCGATGTTATTAAGACCGCTAGATTTTCATGAACTGAGTAAAAATTGAAGTGACTTCAACCCTTCAAGGCGGAATACCTGTTGGCAGGTAGAGGGCGGAGTCTCTTCCACGATAATCTGGGGGTGGGTTATTATCGATCATGAAACTGAGAGTGGGAGGCGACGGAAAAGGTGAATTCAACGGTCGATAAAGGCGGGTCTCGGAGCAATGAGCTTTATAGTTACAGTAGAACAGGTTGTATTTTACAGTTGCGGATTACAGTTACGACGTGTCCATTTAATAACCTTGTGTGTAGAATGTGTAAATAATGGAAAACCATAACCGAATCTTGATGAGCTCTTTAAAGTGGGCACTGTTAACTGTTAGGTACTTCGTGTCGTGACGAGTGTAAGGCCTTTACATAATTCTACCTTATCGAGGAATCCAGAGGAGAATGTGTCCGATTTTCAGTGGAAATCCTGAGTTAAAATAATCATAATCGAAATCGGAAGAGATTCACATTTTATTTCGTTATGTCGACTTTGGAGGACTGGCCTCATCCTCAGAACACTGTCAGAAATCGACAGCTTTGTCCACTAGGGCTTATGATTCGGTACGCCATGCCCTTGAAATATCCAAACTATACAATAGAAAGTTAGGTATTATATTACTAGACTGTCGAGGGTAGGCGTGTGACTCCAGTTTTTCCCTCGTAAAATTCAAAACCGACCCGGCTGTCAAATTCGTCAGCGCTTAGACTTTTTCAACACCGACTAGTAGATAACCCACAGAGTCCGAAGAATAACTAGGTATTCTTAATCTCCCGAAAAGTGGTAGCGCAAACTGAGGTTTAGCTGGTACGGTTTATCTGGTTTGCCTGGCGTGTGCGTATCGGACATCAGTCCCTCATTACCTAATAATAAGAAACGAAGTTCTTGAAACTTTGTCTACTTCCACTAAGAACAAAATACAATGTTAAAAGGTCAACACTGTAACATTACACTGTAAGTTTGTTGTTTTGGTTTATTATTTTCAATAACGAACCATTGGAATCGAGCATGAAAAAAAAAATTCTTACCCCCCCTCAAAATTTGATGGTTTACGTTTCAAGGTATGTAGAATCCAAAACTGCAATAAAAATATTTCTGTCTGTCCGCCGTACGCCGTACGGGCCACTTTTCTTAGTTACCATGAAAGAAAATTGATGAAATTCGGGTTATAGGTTCCGTTCGGGGTCTAGTTGGTCCTCGAAGCTCGACGTTACTGTGAGTCATCTCTAAGGGGTTCAAAATAGGGGTTGAAATTTTCAAAACGCCTATACCATTTTTTTACGTGAATATTTTTACGGTTTTAAATAGTCCTTGAACTTGCGGGTTTTTTAAGACCATCCGGAGCATCGTACGTCCAGCCGTTCGTTCACAGTAAGGCCCCGAAGTTTGCACCGACAGGCATTTTCGACTCCAGTGTGAATGAAATTGTATACAATTCAAACCAAATCTCGTAACCAGAGACGCGCCCACAATAGGAAATTTAGCCGGAGATGAAATCATTGCTACGGGCCACCTGATTATATTGGCGGAGTATGAAGTCGAGTTGGTTGTTCTGTGATATTATTTCATTTGAAAAATGATGGCTCTTTTGGAGTTTGTTGGTAGGTAGTGAAACTTGAACAAACGTTGAAGTATTATTGATGGGTAAATTATTACTACGGTAAATCATTACTCAACGGTAAATTATTACACAACGGTTCATTATACCATCTACGTAGAAGGGGCTGGAGTTTGTTGGTAGGTACTTTTGCAACTTTTTTCACTCCTCATCAACAATTTCTTTTCAGAACTTCATTATGTGTATTTCTTTTTGTTAGGTACTGTTTGTCATCGGCAGAATTATTTTAGCAACATTTAACTCGTGATTTAGGTAGGTACCTAGTAACGAGTACGGGGTTAGGTACTAACCTACGGAGGGTCTGCGATCTACATAATATGTATAGAATAGTACATATCATATTATATAGACGGGTTATCTATACATAGAGCTGTGATCTGTAACAGAAGGGTATTCTATACAAAATAATAAACCGTTGTGCAGGGATTTGCAGCGTTTTTTTCTTTCGCGGAAACAGATGTCTCAGTAACTCACATTTTTATTTGAAATGGGTTTCTACGATTTCATGGCTATCGATTCAGTTTGCCTCATTACTAATTCAAGTGGTGAAACTGAAATTGTCCAACAGTGAAATATCCAACAAAATGTTCATTGACAGAACGGATCCTTCCAAAACTACCCCTCTAACAGAATAAACTTATTTTTGCCTGTCAATCGAGGCAGATGTGCTTTACCTAATACTCACATCCCACGTAAAAGAATAAACCGTTGTTGTGCGTCAACTTGGAATGGTTCGAAATGGTCGTTTACCTGTAATTATCATACATATATTATTACAGTACACTTACGCGGAAGTGGATGTAGGTAAGCATGATTACGAGTGTTTTGTGGCAGGAATGCCGGTGGTACCCACATCCTGCTTCCTTTACCGGAAACTCGAGTTTTATTACTGTTTCATGACCAAGTTCTAGTTCAAAAGCGCTCGACCTGTCGACTCCTTCACTTTAAACCAACCATCCTGGCGCGGTTGATCAGATTGTAACTCACTGTCGGAAATTTGTGACGTTTCTCCAACAAAAGCTTCTTATCTTCGTCATGGTTAGTTTGTCCGGTTGTTAACTTTCGTCTTGATAGCGTTGGTAGATCAAGATGTGACAAAAGTTACTTTTGCCACATGCTTGCAATTTGCTCCCTCTCGGGTATATTTAACCGTTCCATCGATACTTATCTTACTGTAGCAATAATTGGATATTTTTAGCGCTACAGTACTATTTACTGGCATATCAGTAGAATATTAATATGTAGTAAGCAGCAATGGGGTAGATAAGCTCATGAGTCACAAAAGCGGTTTACATTATTTTTCGATGAAATTAGATTCCATTCTGAGGTTTAAAAAAATTTTAACTGAGAATTTTTAACTGGTGGAACTTTTGAAAAATTTTACGTATAAAAAGAACTACGTACTTTTCGTAGGAAAGTGCCGTCGGTGTCAAAATTCTCCGGATAAAAAAAATAAAAAGTAGCATACCCTATTATGCAATAATTCTGTGCGAAATGAATGATTAAGTTATATTATACGATTGTATGCGGATAATAAAATTATTTGTACAGGGGGTTAGAGAGGACCGTCCCAATCCTTGACCTGTTTATATAAATAAACGCCTTTAATCTCTCTCTCCCTCTCCATCCCCTCGAATGTTTCTGCTTGGGAATTTCCTTCATTGTAATCTGCATAAATCCACTCTATTCCACTAGTAGAAGTATTTCTAAGCCTGCGTGCAAATTGTGTCTCTCCAAGCTATCAACCTGCTTGGAGCAATAAATTTGGAGAAGAAGGGCTCCTGACGAAGGGACCACCCGGGGATTGATCTTAACGCTTCGCGGGAGCCGGTGCAATTAGAGTCACGCTCCGCCAGCGGGGTTCGCCGTCCAAAAGCGACCCGTCGCAGATCGTTTTCCTCCTGATAATGTCAACGGCATCGATCTATCGGTCGAAAGTGAAGCCCAGCCATCCACGCAGAGCGGATATAATATTGGACTGTGGCATCGGCTTATCCAATCTAGTTATAAGCTATCCTTAGGCAAGCCGGTCTGTCAAACAATTCCCCATTATTGATCACTCAAAGTCACTCGTCGAACCGCTCGTATTTGCATAGTTTCGAAGGTAAATGAGCGTCACTGGAGGTTTTAGTTACCTACATCTAATATTCGTAAAAACAGTGATAGTGGGTTTGAAAGAATATTGTGCACTTACATAATTTTCAAGCCAGACAAAGTTTAAACCTACTGATATCCACTATTATGACTGACTGTCTACCTTACTCCTACCTACTATAGCCATACAAGATATTCGTGATAATATGAAAATCTCTTCTCCATACCTGTGAGTTTCTTACCGCCGTATATAGTGTTTCGGGAAGACCGCTTTTTCCAAAAGAAGAATATGCTAGATGCCATACAAAAAGTCCGGGACCCGGTGGGTGCTCTATTATTATAATAGCTGGATTGCCGTGCGTTGTACAATGAACAGGCAGAGCAGTATTAATGTTTTCTACCAACCCACCGAGCAACATTCCCTACACGCTCTTACAACGGACGAAAGGGCGAATCCTATACCGTCCGAAACTGCATCCAATAGTTATACAGCTTACGTCACGCCCTTAGGTTACAGCTAAATGTAAATATTCCGTCGACGTAAAGGAACACCGAGTTTAGGATGAAGGAGTCATATTTGGAATTCATGTAATTTTACCTAGCCTATGTTACCCGCCGGTGTTTGAAGAGACAGCCGGAAAAACCCGCATCAAGATCCGTCCAGCCGTTTGGCCATCAACTCAAGACAATCACACAAACAAACTTTGAGTTTTATATCAATTTATAAGATTATGGAAGGAGACTGCGTATGTGGACTTGCGTTGGCCTTAATGCTATTCTGAATGTAATTTTCGAGCTTATTTTATGCAGACTGACTATATTTGGTTCACTTTCTTTCTCTGAACTATAAACACAATAAATATGGCTCAATGTTGTATGACTGGGTAGACGGATTTCATTAACGAGTCACAATAAGAGGAGTGCTTACGAAAACAATGGGAGAAATAGCATTTTATAATAGTTTTGACATGAATATGTCTTACTGGGGGGGGGGGGGGGGACCAAAAATTAGTGTCCCATTTTTATCAATAAGAAAAATTTAACGCGATACCAGTAAACAAACTACCTAACGACATCGTCTGGATAAACGCATTTAAGGAAAACGAAGAAATTGAACTCGAGGTAGAAATACGTTTGTACCGTTTGACAGTTGAACCTTCTTTCTTTTAGTAGGCAGGACTAGGTAAGTGCCAACCTAGAGCGCATTTGAAATTTGTTACAGACATATCTATGATTTTTGCTTTTTCCCGGTAAGGGAAAAATTTTCATTAGGATTTGTAGGTTCCTACTAACGTTTTTATTTTTGAATTTCGTTTCTTACTACCATGCGTTATGCAACAAATATCTCAGAAAATATTATGCTTATTATTTATACTAAAACTCTGAGCGGAGCGGGTGCAATAATCATCACCTCACGTTAGAGCGGAAGTGTTAGGCTTCAACTTAGTGGCCAATTTCATGACCATTAGATCAATATTAACCATAGGCGGCATGCTGGCGCAAATCGGCGCACCGCCGGCCGCGAGCATTCCGTCGGATGAAGCGACAATCCAGGTCAATTGCCTTCAGTTCGCAGAACGACTTGAAAGAGGAGAAAAAAAGGCCGTTGACAAAAGACGACCAGAGGGGAACGATAATTTGAAAATTTTTCGTCGAAAGAAAGCCGATCGAGTCGAGGAGCCGCTCTGAATAGGGCGCGATGATCTGGATCTGATAGGAGTGTCCTCGTGTCAGGGTCCTCGATCCTGTCGTAAATCATTTGTTTGATGACTTGCCATCAGCCACGTGGAAACATCGCTGTCAAATTCCATCAGACATGATGAGTATTGGCGAGGAAGTAGGTATGAGTGGGGCTGATCGCTGATGATAGATATAAATATAGGGTATATCGTAAAATGTTACAACCATGGGCCACTTTTTGAAGTTTTTAATCAACATCTCCTACCAGTATTCACCTGGAACCTTGGAAATTTTACTCAACATACCTATAATAAAGAATATCTCAGATTTCCATCCATCAGTACACTAGTTGAGGTAATCATTAAGTTTCCTGTGAGATAGGTACCACAAATAATAATTCAGAACAGGAAAGTAGTTAACGGTCTCGATCTATGAGGATTTGAACAATAACCATAGATTACAGAAGATAGATGGAATAGATGGAAATAGCGGAATCGTGGCAGTTCAACGCGAAATGCTGAGGGCCCGGTCTGGGAGTAACAACAACTAAACCTGGGGAGGATCAGTCCGAGAGTTGAACGAGTGGGCAGTCTGACGTAGATCTCAAGAAAAATTAGGCAGCGGAAGCAGGGTTGGCAGACGTACTTTTGGTTTATTATTCTGTGAATAATACACCCACGTATTTGCTCAGCAAACAATTTTTATAACACCCCCTCAAAATTTTTTCTTTTCCGTTTCAAGGTGCGTAGATTCCAAAAATGCAATGTCCATCCGCCGTCCGCCGTATCACGTGTACTGGCTTCATTTTCGGTCTAAAAAAGTCGTTCTTTCGCACACATGCTCCATTTGGGCCCTAGTTGTGTCCCGAAACTTTGCAGCCCGAACGGAATATACCCAGGGGTGTTATGAGTGAAAATGTGTGTAAAAATAGGTACTTTTTGTGTTTTAGCAACATTTTAGTAACATGAGCTTTTGAAGTACCGTTTTCCATGTTTTTGGGACGAGAACACCGAACATGAAGTCGATTTTGACCAAAGAGTGGAAAATTGAGGTTCTACCAAATGTTCAGCTCCCAAAATCGATTTTTCGTGAGTCAAAAACCTGGGAAATCGTCTGATATCACAATCTGTTTGTACAATAACACTGGAAAAAGTTTCAACTCGTGGATCAAGACGATTAAAAATGGTACTACCAGTGATCAAATATAATTTGCGGGAAAAAAAGGAGCCTACCTTATTCGTGTTTTGGGGGCCAAAATTGGTGGAAACAGTGCCCGCTCTACCATATAGGCAAACTAGGCAAAGTGAAGGGCGCCGAAATTTGAGGGGCGCCAAAATGGCAAGTGGACAGAAAAAAAAATTGGGAAAAAAAGAAAAAAAATTGAAAAAAAAAATGCACGATAAAGCTTATCAGCAATGTATTAAGTATTAACAAGATATTAATGATAGAAAGTAAATTATATAAAATGAAATATATAAAATTATGTCATTATAACATAATTAAAGTAATATTTATCCTCTAATAAAAAATGCTTTGTTGTTTATTTGTACCTGTTATGATATCAAAGATAGCAATAACAAAAATTCGCGCGGTCACGCCGCAGGCGCCGCCGACCGCGCGAATTTTTTTAGGGGCGCTTTTTTTATCATTTGCCTAGGGCGCCTGTATTACTAGAGCGGTCCCTGGGTGGAAACCATCAGAAATAGCTATTCGAATTATTTCACGTGAAAGAAACAATAAATGAACAGCCAACATTTTTATAGGTATGTCCAGTAGAATAATAAACCCATGTGACAAGGACTTTGCAGCGTTTTCTTCCTCACTACCGTAACTTTCGTCTGCGCCTGCGCAAGCGTCAGATCCTCATAGCGCCCATAACTACCCTGCAAACCATTGTAAAGCGGTGAAAAGATGGAGGTGAGGTGTTCGATGGTCTCAAATGCATTCCATCAAAATCGATATCTTACCAACTGATCCTATACGTCCATGTTACAATAAGTGAGGAAGCTAAACTGCCCACCCAATTTGGCAGAATTTTTTTTTCAACGTATGTACTATATTTTTGGTTACTGTGCTCACACTTTAAAAATTCCAGAAGTGTGGGCAAAAAACGTGGAAAAACCATTTCTAAATAGGGACCAAGAAAATTATACCTAAAGCCTCCTTGCAACGAATCCATGCAACAGCTTTCACAGCATGGAGCTATAAGAATTTTCCTTCCAATCGCTTGCTACCTGATATGTTTTTAAAAATTTGGTATTTTAACGATTTTTCTAGGTTGTATGTTTGGATTTTGAGTTCATTCAACCAATCAGTTTTCTGTCCTTACTTAACCCCGAATTTGGGTCGGAATTTTCCATTTTTGACCTCGGTTTCGGATTCTACGCTCTTGAAAACTTAATGAATTAACTGAGTTAATAATGATCAGCCCAAAATCCCTATACTCCAATTTTCTGCATAAATTTTCTAAAAGGCTTACAAATCTAAATGTTAATTCGTTGCTTACTGTAGAGTTGAGTAGATTGAGGCAAATGTTTATAGTCAAATTATTCCAAGAAAAGTTTCAAATATCAGCTGTAAATTATATATTACCCACTAGTCTACTAGGTACCTGCCTACTGCTGGATAACAATAATAATACCATTGATTTCTATAATACAGTGACTTACTTCTTTGTTCTCTTTTGAAAACAGAGCCAACTTAGGATCCTACTTTTTTTTAAAGTAGGTGGGTGGATGTCGTTTTATGTCTTCTATGTTGCTTCTCTGAGTTCCTATAATTTACTTATACCTATAAATAGTCTGACTGCTATGTATTTGAATTGTTCCGTTGAGTTCGTAACCGTAAACTGATGTTCCTGAAATTGTAGTTACCGACTGTTACCGAGAGCTAAATTTAAATTAAAGTCAACCTATCACCAGATAAGGGTTCGGTTTCGACAATAAAAGTCCTTAATTCATCAAATCCTTTAATGAGGAGCTTTCAACAGCCCTCTGGCTGTCATTGTCAACTCTAAAACCAGCAAAAAGCAACCATTAGACAAACTAGAGAACGTTATGAAGTTATAAAATATACCTACTAATGACTCATTAAAAGAAAGTACTAAATTCTAAAGGAAAGTACCCAAAAAAATACAACTAACCAACTTCTCAAAGAAGAGATTCAATATGGGGTCTGCAGCAGACACCAACTACCACTGATAACTACTAGCGGTAGTGCCAACCACAACATCATGCCTCATCCAAGAGTCGCTGGTAAATACAAACTGTGTTATTAACATCTGACTTAAAGTTAATTGAATTGGGATCTTGATTGATATGGAAGGCTTCTAATATTTTTCTTTTCCGGAAATGTGATTCCCTGTTGATAATTTTTACATTTTGAAAATCAAACGAGTGATTGGTCTCAATAGCGTATGGAAAGTGCTGTGCACGTTCTTTTCTTGTCCACGTCATACTTATGTTGGTACATTCTCATTTCAACCACTGGCCTGTTTCACCTATATAACTGGCTAAACAATCATTACACTCAATTTTATAAATTAACCCAGATTTTAATTCAGGTGCAGTGATATCCTTTCTTATTACTGAAAAAAGTTTTATTAATGCTATTATAACTTTTGTACCCTAATTTTACATTCGGTATCACTTCGTTTATTGCACTCTGAATTTTATTACTCATTTGCCCTAAATACGGAAAAGGAAAAAATATTGGGGGAGGGTCACTTTTATGCTGCTGTTGATTAGCATTTCCATATTTTTCGTGCTTGACTAAAGTATAAATTAATTTTCTTGGATAACCATTTTCTTGTAATATTTCAAAAATCTCCGGGACTAGCTCATCATGAAATTTAGTGTCTGAGAGGTGCAAGGTTCTATAAATTAAATTCTTAGCACAATTTATTTTATAGGTTTTGGGTTGACAGCTGTAATAATTTAGGAGACGTCCTGAATGGGTGGGTTTTTAATAATGTTTTATACTTATTGTGTTATCATTATTCCTGGTGATGAGTATGTCCAAAAAGGGTAAACTGTTATTAGCTTCTTGTTCGAGCGTAAATTGAATTTGAGGATGGAAGGAGTTAAATTTACTGAATACATACTGAACCTTATTCTTGTTTACTGCTAGACAAGTATCATCAACATACTTTACTGCAAATTGCACTTCATTTTGGAGATGTGGGAGTACGATGGAAAATAGATGATCAAGAACAACGTCCGCTACAATTGGGGAAAGATGACAGCCTATTGCCAACGGATTTTCGTAGCGGAGTGGTCTAAGCGTCCGACTCTTCACTTGAAATCAGAGGTTCGAACCCCGGTTGTGGGGCCGAATTTTGGTTTATTATTGTCAATAATGAACCTTTGGAATCGACCATGAATAATTTTTTTTAAACCACCCCTCAATGTTTTATGGTATACGTTATGGAGTAGGTACTAAACTATGGAGGGGCTGTGATCTGTACCAGAGGGGTCTTCTGTACAGAGAGCTGTGATATTTAACGGAAGGGTGTCCTGTACAAAATAAAAAACCGTTGTGTAGGGATTTACAGCGTTTTTATTCTTTTTGTGGTATACGTCGAAGATGCTTCAAACTCAATGGTTGTATCGGTTTTTATTGTTCGCAAGACTTTGACAATGAAGAAGATGAAACGAAGTACATAAAGATAACACGAAGTTTTTGTCTCGAAGGAGCCCGTAAACTCAATACCTAGACTGTTCAACCTGTGGGAGAGAATGTTTAGTTATTTTTAGGTGCGGAGCGCGTGACTTGTAATATCACCCTCAGAAGGTGCAAGAGGCGGGTTGGAAGAACCTAACGGGATCAGAACCTCTGGACTATCCGCCCACCAATTCCCCCACTGTTGCTGTGGACATGAGACAAAGTCAGGGCCCATTCAAGTGGAATATTCCTTTCAAGATGGTCCTACACTAGTTCATAGGGAAGGTTCATGAGAGCCTATCAGTCCAGAGCTGGGTCCTCCTCACAACAACCTAGAGGGTGAAGGTACATAAAACCGGTCTGCAAGAAGATAGATTATACACATTTTCTGCACCTTTAAAATTGTGTGTTTGTACCTACGGCCAGCTTCATGATGAAAAACGTGATTTATGGAAGAAAAGAACTTGAAGTGACAAATAACTTGAATCTAAGGGTTTTAACGCTGCATTATTAGACAATAAATTATTATTTACCCATAGATGCCCCTGCTACGTATATCACTGTTTTCTATGAACAATATCTACCCTCGAGTCCCCCCCACCCCACCAACCAGGAAGACCCTAATCGAGCACTGGAGCCGGCCAGGAAATTACAGTATCATTACTAATTATGCGGTAGATTCAAGAATTCTATAATTAACTATTTTTCGTTATTCATGGAGCATAACGTTTCTTGTCCAAGTTCCAAATACAACACCAACAAGTTTTGTTGGCAGGTACCTACCAACAAAATCCAAAATAACGATCACTTTTCAAATGAAATAATATCACAGAACAACCAACTCGATTTCATGCAGCCATCCGTGATTATAACCATGTCTTTCTTAGTAATGATATCTGATATTATTTATACCGTTTTATTCACGATCAAGTTGACGAAGCTTTTCGGAGCAAATTCAGGGCCTGACTGAACGAACCGCTGGACGGACAAGGCTCCGGGCGATGTCAAAAAATTCCTCATAGAGACCAAATTAAAACGCTGCAAATCCCTGTACAACGGTTTATTATTTTGTACAGAATACCCTTCTATTACAGGTCACAGCCCTCTGTATAGATAACCCGTCTATATAATATAATATGTACTACTCTACACATATTATGTGAATCGCAGACCCTCCGTAGGTTAGTACCTAACCCCGTACTCGTTACTAGGTACCTACCTAAATCACGAGTTAAGTGTTGCTAAAATAATTCTGTCGATGATAAACAGTAACTAAAATGGCAAAAAGAAAAGCAAATAATGAAGTTGTGAAGGAAAATTGTTGACGAGGAGTGAAATAGATGCCCCTTCTGCGTAGATCACTGTTTTCTGTGGTCAGTACCTACCCTCGTGGTCAAGTATAATGAACTGTTGTGTAATAACTTGCCCATCAATAATACTTCAACGGTTGGTCAAGTTGCAAAAGTACCGATCAACAAAATCCAGCCCGTTCTTGGTAGATGAACCGTTGTGTAATCATTTACCGTTAGTTAAAAAATTTGCCGTTGTGTAATAATTTACCATTGTGTCATAATTTACCCATCAATAATACTTCAAAGTTTGTTCAAGTTTCAGAAGTACCTACCAACAAAATCCAATAGTCCATCACTTATCAAATGAAATAATATCGCACAACAACCAACTTGACTTCATACAGCCATCCTTGATTATAATCAGGTGCTCCCTAGCGATGATATCCCGGCCGGATTTATACCGTTTGATTCACGATCGTGTTGACGTAGCTTTTTGGTGCACACGAACGGCTGGACGTGCAACTCTCCGGGTGGTCTCAAAAAAATGTTTAGCTCAAGACAAATTTAATATCGTTAAAAAAACCATACTTCAATCGAGAGTTTTTGAGATACGGCGTTCTGAAAATTTGAACCCCTTAGATATGACTGACAGTAACGCCGAGCTTCGAGAACCAACTAGACCCCGAACGGAACCTATAACCCGAATTACATCAATTGTTTTCCATGGTAACTAAGAAAAGTGGTCAGCACGGTGTACGGCGGACAGACAGAAATTTTTTGAACTGCATTTTCGGATTCTACATACCTTGAAACGTAAACCATCACATTTTGTGTGTGGGGGGGGTTAGAATTTTTTTTTCTTCATAAGGCATCAGCAACTTCGGGGGTTTTTGAGTGTGCGGAATCCGGTTTGAAAATATATTCATGTTCTCCCCACTCACATTACTTTGTTCGTTACTTCGTAAAATCTCCGTAAAAAACTTTTATCGTAGAGTGCAAGGCGCATCGGCACGTGGGAAAGTGAAAAAAAATGTGGCATCGGGCCGGTATGCGGCCTGGTAAGAGAGAGCCATCAGAATGCAAGCCCGGGGCTGGCTGCACTTGTGATTGTCAAGTCGCACCTCGTAGGGCGCCCACCCTTCCTGTCACCGCAACACACTAACACATATCCAGCGAGGCCCGTTTTAGGATCCTTCCTCCATTGTCCGCCCGGGAGGCTCCCGGATGATCCGGATGCGTCTTCCAAGTCATCTCGAGATAGCATCAACCGCTGCCGCGGTGCAGAGTCAACAATTGGAGCGGACCTCGCCGTAATGGTCTTTTGTCCTCGGTGATCCCATATATAAGCTCCATCAACTGTTGAAAGGTCGGGAGATGCACAGAATGAGGTGCCGCAACGCGCGTCAGACGCATCCGAAGGACAATAAAGTGGATGCCAGACAGCAGGAACGAATCCCCGATGATTGCTGTGATAACTGGCAACATCACTGCAACCAGCTGGCAGCACAAGTGTAAGGTTTAAGACGACAGGAATTCATGTTAACTCCCCCACGCTGTTTTCCTTTTCACAAACTACAGACCGTAGAGCCGTTTAGCCAAGAAAACTTCTCGCACACCAAACTCCTTCCTTTCGAAAAAGGTCACTATTCGCACATCGCACGCTGCTGGGAGGATACAAAGTGAGGAAATAAACTGTAGGTATTGACATGGAATTGATATTACGTACAGTGAAACCCGCTTGTTTGGGACATTTATCGAGAGTCAACATTCTCATTAGAATTATTAGTCAGAATACCCTGGACTCGAACCTAAAACCATCCATTTCTAACAATGACAACGTCCAGTGAGCATGGTAACCTCATACCTAATCCCTGGCCTTCTCTATAATAAGCAACAAAGTCAATAGGTAGAGGTAATGTACTATTTTTTTTCCTTCTTTTTTTTCAATTAACCTCAACTTTCAACATCGTGTAAATGGTACAAAAAGAGTACCTTCGTAGGTTCAGCCCACTCCAATCGTATCAATTCGACTATTAACGACTACATCCATGGGCGAAGCAGCAGAATGGATTAAATGTAAAAAAAAATTTCCAAATGCAACAAACCTTTGAATTTCTGACGACTAAAAATGTATATTGACTATGATATTATATTTTATGTTGACTGATTGATTACAGACTGTATATTTGTTCTTAATTTTGAATAATGAAATTTTTACGTTTTTCATAGTTTTCTTTTTTACTCAATTTTGTTGAAATGTGTAATGGGAGCGAGTTGACGTAGAATCATGGGGAGGGAGCTGTCTTACTTTGGGTCGGAGTGAGCTGACACACCTGACACAAAAGTGCAGGCTGAGCTGACAGTGTTTGGGAGTGAGCTGACCGGAACCCCCTTCCTACTGCCAGATGTGTATCAAATAAGCGGTGCCCACTGTAGGCAATTATTGATAAACACTTTAAAAATATAAAATTTACCCAGGGAAGTAAGTACTACCTTTTTTAATGTATAAAAAAGCATGATACTTATGTATTAGATTGAAGAATTAATTGTAGAGCCGTTTAGCCAAGAAAACTTCTTGCACACCAAACTCCTTCCTTTCGAAAAAGGTCACTATTCGCACATCGCACGCTGCTGGGAGGATACAAAGTGAGGAAATAAACTGTAAGTATTGATATGGAATTGATATTACGTACAGTGAAACCCGCTTGTTTGGGACAGTTATCGAGAGTCAACATTCTCATTAGAATTATTAGTCAGAATACCCTGGACTCGAACCTAAAACCATCCATTTCTAACAATGACAACGTCCAGTGAGCATGGTAACCTCATACCTAATCCCTGGCCTTCTCTATAATAAGCAACAAAGTCAATAGGTAGAGGTAATGTACTATTTTTTTTCTTTTTTTTTTTTCAATTAACCTCAACTTTCAACATCGTGTAAATGGTACAAAAAGAGTACCTTCGTAGGTTCAGCCCACTCCAATCGTATCAATTCGACTATTAACGACTACATCGATGGACGAAGCAGCAGAATGGATTAAATGTAAAAAAAAAAATTCCAAATGCAACAAACCTTTGAATTTCTGACGACTAAAAATGTATATTGACTATGATATTATATTTTATGTTGACTGATTGATTACAGACTGTATATTTGTTCTTAATTTTGAATAATGAAATTTTTACGTTTTTCATAGTTTTCTTTTTTACTCAATTTTGTTGAAATGTGTAATGGGAGCGAGTTGACGTAGAATCATGGGGAGGGAGCTGTCTTACTTTGGGTCGGAGTGAGCTGACACACCTGACACAAAAGTGCAGGCTGAGCTGACAGTGTTTGGGAGTGAGCTGACCGGAACCCCCTTCCTACTGCCAGATGTGTATCAAATAAGCGGTGCCCACTGTAGGCAATTATTGATAAACACTTTAAAAATATAAAATTTACCCAGGGAAGTAAGTACTACCTTTTTTAATGTATAAAAAAGCATGATACTTATGTATTAGATTGAAGAATTAATTGTAGAGAGCCGTTTAGCCAAGAAAACTTCTCGCACACCAAACTCCTTCCTTTCGAAAAAGGTCACTATTCGCACATCGCACGCTGCTGGGAGGATACAAAGTGAGGAAATAAACTGTAAGTATTGATATGG
This sequence comes from Leptopterna dolabrata, assembly GCA_954871275.1. Lineage (NCBI taxonomy): Eukaryota > Metazoa > Arthropoda > Insecta > Hemiptera > Miridae > Leptopterna > Leptopterna dolabrata. The sequence goes on from OX940981.1 coordinate 40,320,664, forward strand.
AATTGATATTACGTACAGTGAAACCCGCTTGTTTGGGACAGTTATCGAGAGTCAACATTCTCATTAGAATTATTAGTCAGAATACCCTGGACTCGAACCTAAAACCATCCATTTCTAACAATGACAACGTCCAGTGAGCATGGTAACCTCATACCTAATCCCTGGCCTTCTCTATAATAAGCAACAAAGTCAATAGGTAGAGGTAATGTACTATTTTTTTTCCTTCTTTTTTTTCAATTAACCTCAACTTTCAACATCGTGTAAATGGTACAAAAAGAGTACCTTCGTAGGTTCAGCCCACTCCAATCGTATCAATTCGACTATTAACGACTACATCCATGGGCGAAGCAGCAGAATGGATTAAATGTAAAAAAAAATTTCCAAATGCAACAAACCTTTGAATTTCTGACGACTAAAAATGTATATTGACTATGATATTATATTTTATGTTGACTGATTGATTACAGACTGTATATTTGTTCTTAATTTTGAATAATGAAATTTTTACGTTTTTCATAGTTTTCTTTTTTACTCAATTTTGTTGAAATGTGTAATGGGAGCGAGTTGACGTAGAATCATGGGGAGGGAGCTGTCTTACTTTGGGTCGGAGTGAGCTGACACACCTGACACAAAAGTGCAGGCTGAGCTGACAGTGTTTGGGAGTGAGCTGACCGGAACCCCCTTCCTACTGCCAGATGTGTACCAAATAAGCGGTGCCCACTGTAGGCAATTATTGATAAACACTTTAAAAATATAAAATTTACCCAGGGAAGTAAGTAAGTACTACCTTTTTTAATGTATAAAAAAGCATGATACTTATGTATTATTAGATTGAAGAATTAATTGTAATTATTTGCAATTAAGTCTTTAGTCCCGTATTTTCTCCTAGATATTCTCCTACACGTTTAACAGAAATGAGAATACCGATTTCTCCGTTCTTATCTTGGGTTATCAAATCAACGTCGAGCATAATATCCACTCGCTAGGTCAACTGAAATAAAACTGACATAATTATTATAATTTTTTTGATATTTTTGCATTTATTTCAATAACGTATTATATTAATTGCTATGCAATTTTAACGCCGGGGGTCATGTGAAAAAAATGTCCTGTCACAGTATCCTGTCACAAAAACGCGTCACGCAAAGAGGAATGTGATGAAGATGAGCACAAAGAGGAATGTGATAAAGATGAGCACAAAGAGGAATGTGATAAAGATGAGCACAAAGAGGAACGTGATAAAGATGAGCACAAAGAGGAATGTGATAAAGATGAGCACAAAGAGGAATGTGATAAAGAATTACCAACGTTATCTTTGTTACCTATGAATAACTAGTTACCTACATTTCATGGTAACGGGCGCCGCTTGGCATTTTTTAATGTGTTTTAATCGTTTTATTTTTTTGTGTGTTGGTGGTGTGGGGGGGGGGGGGGTAAATTGCATAGCAAATTCTCCTTTGTTATACGAAGTATAAGAACACATCCTTCGGGGGTGAGGAACGGCGAAGCCGTTCCGAGGGGGCTTGCCCCCTGGCGAGGCCCGAAGGGCCGAGTATATATATATATATACATGCAATTGTATTACATCAAGCTGCTCCCTCACTTGAGGTAAACCCCGTGCTTGGGAGGGAAGTTTTTCGATGAAAAGAGATGAATTTCTAAAAAAAAAGTCAAGACCATAATGTATGTTATGGTATTGAACGTTTGTAGGAACTATGGTAGCTTAAAAACAGAACGACAAGGAGATTATTCTACGATGGTAACCATAAAATCAGTCAATTAGCAATACAAACGAATGCAAACCAAAACAATGTTAATTGGAAATACTTACTGGAATTTTTTGAATATTATAAAAAAGCATAGGCATTGCAAAAACACTAATGAAAAGGGTAGAGTGAAGCAATGATAAGCAGTTTTCCTATTTTTAGGATGAATAAGGACGCACAAAAATAAACATCTGATGTACAAAAATATACATATTATATACGAAAATATGAACATTATTCACAAGGAAGCGAGGAAGTGACTTTTCAGCTTATTCTTAAAATACTTCAATTGTGAGCACTGTTTATACTCTGCTGGCAGTGCATTGTAAAATTGTACACCATGGTAGCGATACTAGTTTCGGGAGAGGATGTTCGGCGGAAGGGAATTTTAAAAATTTGTCTACATGTTGCGCGTGTATCGCCATCAACAATTTCTATTTTACCCATTTTATAATTTTAAAAACGTAAATTAAGTCCACTTTACAAGCAATAGGACTTGAAAACACTGAAAAAGTTCCCCGGTAGAATATCGACTGCTCTTCTTCAGAAGGATTTTCATCAACATTTCTGCGTAACGTAAATGGGCTCCAGTGTCGTCGTACCAGCATAGTCCCAAGATACGATTCCGTACGACAAAATGGACTGTATCAGAGCAAAATAGAAAATTTATTATTAAAGGAAAAATATTGCGTGCTGCTAGGCATATAGGTATTATTTTACCCAATTTAGTATTTAATGATAACAGATGTTAGCTCCAGGTTATGCATTGGTCTATTAGTATTCTCAAATATTTTCTTTGTACGACTTGCCTAACTGATGAGCATTCAGATTCATCATTTTCCTGACAGGTTTGTTGGTGGCACTATTATACCACCTATACTTGGCTGAACACAGAGAAAAAGCCGTACAATTTTTTTTTTTTTTTTTTACATTCATGTGAAGACTATGCTCGTTGAATGATTCCCACTTGAGAAGCAACCCCCCCCCCCCCCCCCCCAATCAATAATAATGGGAATGAAAAGACTCTGGGCCATTGCTGATTCTTGGCGTACTACGACCTGAACTGCGGAGAACGACGGAAAAGTGCGAACAGGAAAATGATACAGTTTCACAACAAAGCTTTCAAACAGTCGAAAAACTGTCTTCCAGCGTCTACGTGATTTTTATCTAAGTGACAGGATATAAACAGGAAACACCCAAATTTTATGAGGATTATAAAATAATAATGATTAATATCACTGTTCGCGAGGTCAATTCTATTTGTTGGGAAATGCTTGTCTATACCGTAATCTTTCGTTATTCTGAGGTAAACGGAACCAACCTCAGGGTTCCCTGAGCTAGTAAATATTCCCATAAAGCGGAAGGTCTCAGATGAACTGTTTATACCGGTCTCTGTTTTCCTAGGGCTCGAGCAGGAAGTGAAGGGCGCCTTTGCGGTAAATTGTTGTTTGGACCAAATAACAAAAGAACGAAAGAGCCTACGGATCTCCAAACTAAACACCTTTTCCCCCTTCTAAGGACCTCTTTCCAGGAAAGGACTCAACAGGTAGGACCCGCTCAAAGCACGAACACCTGTCCCCTTAAAAACCTCACAATACACAAACCTCAACCGCAACTTGAACCAAAATAATAGAAAGGAGCCAACTATTTCCTTCCCATCATATTTCAACTGGGCGGGTTATAAGATATTCCCAATATTTGCACAGCCAGCAGGTCAAAGAATTAAAAAAGCTACCGAATAGCGGGCGTTGCTTCTTATTTAATGACGAACCGTGATTGTGTGAAATTCTGAAAATGCACATCGCCCTGATCGGGTTCCACATGCAGTGCACAACCTCAAAAAGAACTAACTCAAATGAATATTTTAAAGGAAAGCCAGCTTGCTAATGATAACCACATGATGAATTTACAATACGAGAATACTTCACAACTTCGCATGGTTGTGCAGCCAGTCGACCCGTCGAGTTAATTTCCTATTACCGCCCAGCCAGTGCGCCTCTATGCTCACCTTCGCACCGCATGGGGAAAGAATAAATACACAACATACAGAAAACTAACGTATAATAATAATTCATACTCACATAAAACCATTACGCATTCAAAAACCAACGAACACCAATGAACATTGAACAGCTACATGGTAAGTGAGGGAGGCCAACAATCTGCGATGTCTTGTAAAATATTCTCGAAGTGATCCATTCCGTTGCTGAGTTGGTTCTGCCTCCACATGAATTCGCATAAGTAGCTATCAAGGAGGATGCCCCACTGCTTTTTATTCTTTATTTTATTATATGTATAGATTTTGGCCTTTGCCCACAAACCTTCAATGGACTGAGTATGTGCACCGTCTTGTGGATTTAGGAAATTTAAGGAGTGGTTAACCGTCAGAGGCTGGGCGATAATAGGAAAGACCCCTTTGCATGAATCTCGTTTTTAAGTACCTATGTACCTTCTATACTTTCGCAAACGAGCAATGGGTAGTATGTTGTACTCATGGAATACCCATTTCAAATAATAAACATCCCGCAGAGTAATGCATGCATTAGAGTGGACGTCCCTTGAGGTGGTGTGTAGGTATAGAAGATCACTCTCACTCACTGCAGATCGTCTGGTATGAGTAACTGGTCTATGATGATGATGATGAATTCAGCGTGTAATTTAACCCTCCTCTCCTACGGTGGTACCAGATCGCACATTTACTACGGTTGGGTCGGATCTGACCTCATCATATTTTCAGGCCATTTTCATACCTAAGACAGGTTGATCACACAGAAAACGGTGGTTTCTCCATTTAAAAATGCAGTAGATATTTTTTCAAATGAATTTTAATTTTATTTACAATTTTTGGTTCGGTAACCTCAGTGTTAGAAACGAAATGAAATGGTACAAAATGTAATAACATACTTCTTAAAATTATTATTCTAACGTGTCATATAAACGTAAAATATAATAATTGTAAACAAAAACATAAACAAGACAAGAACATTACGAGACATAACTTATATATGTTACTTTGAATCGTTACTTTCAAACATAACAGGTCAAGAAAGCAAAATGAAATATGTCATCAAAAATCACGATAAGAGGTAACTTTATGTCAAAAAATAATATAACATTGCATCAAACTAGTCAAATATACTTTCGAGAAGGCTTCATCTTCCCGTTCTGATGCATCATGTTCTATGTCTTCGTCCACATCGCTTTCCTCAAGTAACTGTCGATTGAATTCTTCCAAAATGGCTTCAGGGGTAGAAAAAATATGGTTGAACGCCATTTTTCTAAAAATAAAAAGGTATTGAGAGTTCGTTCTAGTGACTGCATACACCTGAGTCTAAAAGAAAAGGGTTGTACAGATAGGTATTGAGGGGAAAGGATGAAATAGCTAGAGCATAAATACTACGGTGGGTCGAATCCGACCTGAAACTTTTTTGCTACAGCTGGGTCAGAGCCGACCAAAGGGCTATATACAGTAAATAGCACATACCTGACTGACGTGAACGAGGCATCTTCCACAGAACGACTGGGGAGGAGGTTCCCTGGCAGTACAGCTCACAGCAAACTCTGCACGGCCTGTGGTGCACTATTGAACTACCAGGTCGGTCGCATACGACCCAACCGTAGGAGAGGAGGGTTAGTTACCTGATTTCGTGAGTAGTGACGCAATAATAACAGCTTACGTAGATGATGATAGATTGCGAATAAATTGATTGACAGAGCTTAGATTAGGTTGCTACCTACCTAATGTTTCTTACATGTATCTGTGTAGTGAAATTCCGGCGACGAAGCGCACAACTGGACTGAATTCTGCGTCGAACAGCCACGTAAATCGGTTGAAAATAAGCCCTGAGCAGCACACACAATATTTTGTCGACCCCCCCCCCCCCCCCTTCCACCTTGTAGAAGAATATTTCGGAATCATGGTGACGTAGGGCACAACTAGACAGTTTTCTGCATCGAACAAATAAAGAACCGCGGAAATCAGTAGGACCCGGACAGCGCACACAAGTTGTCACACACACACACACACACACACACACACACACACACACACACACACACACACACACACACACACACACACACACACACACACACACACACACACACACACACACACACACACACACACACACACACACACACACACACACACACACACACACACACACACACACACACACACACACACACACACACACAGACAGACACACAAATCTATGGTTTCTTTCACGGATTTGGACTCAGGATGGTCTGAAACGGACTTGAATTTAGTTATTTTCATTCTCGGCTGAGAGTTGTCCTCTTCTGACAAGATCAAATACAAAGGACGTCTCTTACTATCGAGAGATGTCCTAAAAACGGAGTTATTGAAAGGTTGCCTATTTCCACTAATACACGAAAAATACACTGTTATACCGATTTGTTCGATCAAACCATCGTCAAGTTATTGTTTGTTACTGACGATGGTTTGATCACAGAAACCAGAAAAATTTAAGCACTATCTATTTTGTAAGTATTTTTCGTGTATTAGTGGAAATAGACAACATTTCAATAACTCCGTTTTTCTTCTTCGTGTATTGTATTACTGTACCATTGAAGAGTATTTAGGTCGCATACCACGTGATCCGCACGTGTATAGATAGCAAATCCATGGAGTAAAGCTGTAGAAATGTGGGTGTACAATAATTATATTGTAGAAAGAAAAAAATGACTGATTGTGAAGGTAGGGTAGAGGTAACTAAAGTGTATGCAACCCGTTTGGAAGGTATGAGGAAGACACGATCAGCAGAGTTCCGGCGAGGAATTGAGAGGTGATACACATCTATAGAGATCTATAGATGCAAAGGCAAAGGATTCTCCTGAAATCCAACAGTTTCTGCTCCTGACTGAATCGTGAAAACTTCATTTTTCTTCGCTCTGAGTCATTAGCCTAAGAGTCACAGCATAATTATTTTCTAAAATTATTTCCTCATAGATTATTTACTATCATGATTTTGGTTAATTTTTTTCCATAATGATTCTTTGAAATCGAGAATGAAGAAATATATAAAAAATAAAAATTAACCTCCCCCCTCCAAATTTTTGATGGTTTTTTTTTGCAACGTACGTAGACACCGAAAATGGAATACAAGACATTTCTGTCCGTCCGCCGTCCGCCTTACTTCGCAGTTTCCTTAATCACAATGAACCGAAATTAATGAAGTTTGGTTTTCAAGTCCCATTTGGGGTCTAATTGATCCGCGAAGCTCGGCGTTACTGTCAGTCATCTCTAATGGGTGAAATAGAGGGGTTGGCATTTCCCGATCGCGCTAGCTCAAAAACTTTCGACAGAAGGGTACGGTTTTTTACGTTTTTAAATTACTGTCGAATTTGAGAATTTTTTGAGACCATCCGGAGCATTCAACGTCCAGCCGTTCGATTGCACCGTAAAGGTTCGTCAACATGATCGTGATCATGCAACGGTATACACCCAGCCCAGATATCATTGCTAGGGAACACCTTATTATAATCACGCATGGCTGAAAGAAATCGAGTTGGTTATTACTTAATATTATTTCAGCTAAAGTATGATGGTAATTTTGTTTGTACAATTTTTTAACTTGACAAATATTTTGCTTCATGAATAACAACAAATACTCAATGGATTCTTGAATCCACCGCATGTTTTCATGAAACTGTCATTCCCCGGCCGGCTCCAGGGCTCGGTGAAGGGATTCCCTGGAGGAGGGGGGGGGGGGGAGCACGAGGGTAAGTATTGACTGCAGAAAACCTACGCAGAAGGGGCATCTATATATAGGTAAATAATTAACCGTTGCGTAATAATTTGTAGCCTTGTTGATACCAGCTGGCCCTTGTTAGGCAGAAAAAATGGGGAACCTAGTGTGAGTGCAACGGAGCGTTACGAATCCATGTCGATAAATTAATTTATAAGTAAGTAGATTAATAATAATGGGAGTCTGTTGTGAGGAAAAAGGGAGAGCAGTAATTGGAACAAAGGCAGGAACACGACTGATTTCTCATTCACGCTGAGGTTACAAGCCGCTCGACCGTGACGTCACAGGTCATACTGAATCATAATTGCCTGCTGTTATAGTGAATATTGAATGTAATATCTACACTTGTTCAGAGGGTTTCGTCTATAATGCATGTAACACTCTGCAAAATGCGTTTTTGGTTTATTATTTTCAATAATGAACCTTTGGAATCGAGCATGAAAAAAAATTCTAACCCACTGAAAATTTGATGTTTTCGTTTCAAGGTATGTAGAATCCGAAAATGCAATAAAAATTTCTGTCTGTCCGCCGTACGCCGTACTGAGCACTTTTCTTAGTTACCATGAAAAAAAATTGATGAAATTCGGGTTATAGGTTCCGTTCGGGGTCTAGTTGGTCCGCGAAGCTCGACGTTACTGTCAGTCATCTCTAAGAAGTAAAAATAGGGGTTGAAATTTTCAGAACGCCGTAGCTCGAAAACTTCGATAGAAGGGTTTTTTACGTTATTAAATTTGTTTTGAGCTAAACAATTTTTTGAGACCACCCGGAGCATTGTACGTCCAGCCGTTCGTGCGGACCAAAAAGCTTCGTCAACACGATCGTGAATCAAACTGTATAAATCCTGCCCGGATATAATCTCTAGGGAGCACCTGATTATAATATTAAGGATGGCTGTATGAAGTCGAGTTGGTTGTTGAGCGATATTATTTCATTTGATAAGTGATGGACTATTGGATTTTGTTGGTAGGTAGTTCTGAAACTTGAACAATAGTTGAAGTATTATTGATGGGTGAATTATTACACAATGGTAAATTATTACACAACGGCAAATTATTACAGAACGGTAAATTATTACACAACGGTTCATCTACCAAGAAGGGGCTGGATTTGCAACTTGAACAACCGTTGAAGTATTATCGATGGGCAAGTTATTACACAACGGTTCATTATACTTGACCACGAGGGTAGGTATTGACCACAGAAAACAGTGATCTACGCAGAAGAGGCATCTGTTTCACTCCAACTCAACAGTTTTCCTTCACAACTTCATTATTTGCGTTTCTTTTTGCCATTTTAGTTACTGTTTATCATCGACAGAATTATTTTAGCAACATTTAACTCGCGATTTAGGTAGGTACCTAGTAAAGAGTACGGGGTTAGGTACTAACTTACGGAGGGTCTGCGATTCACATAATATATGTGTACAGTAGTACATATTCTATTATATAGACGGGTTATCTATACATAGAGCTGTGTTCTGTAACAGAAGGGTATTCTATTCTGTACAAAATAATAAACCGTTGTGCAGGGATTCGCAGCGTTTTTAAAAAGAAGAATGGTGGTGAGTAGGGGAGTGGGTCAAGGGAGGGGGGGGGGGGGACTTATCAGTAGCATAACATCTGTTCATAAAAGTTTATTCCTCAGGTCTACAGTTTTGAGGTCAGAATCATCTAAATCCTGACAAATCTGATGCTGCGGAAGCGAAAACTTGTTTCTGAATTTCTCTAGAAAACAAGATAAATAATTATCGCGTGGATCGGATTCTTATTCAAGAAGGCGAAAGATGATGTGAGGATCTCATAAGGATTCAGATTCAGCGGAGGACCCTTGAGGAGCGGTCGGGAGCGGGCGTTCCCGAGAAGTCGTTGCTCCCCCGAATATTAGGTACTGGTAATATTTACCTTCGCCCACAACCACCGGTCGGCAACCTTCCTTCATCCTCCACGATAGCATCTCACGGTTGAGATCATCTCTGGCCTTCAAGCCCAAGCTCTCATTCTTTACAGATTGCTAATCCATTACAATAAATTACAATACTGAATATGTAAGAGGAGAGGATTTTGTGACTCCCCCTCACTCGCTTATGTACTCCAGTGGATTGCCTCAAGCACAAAAGTATTTCGATTTGAAAGGAAGGTTTGTTTCCTTTTAGCGAATTTTTAGTGAAAATGAAGCAATTACCATGGGTCCACCCTCTTCAGAACACGAATTTTTGAAATTTTTTATAGGCAAATCCGTTTCAGAACATCCTGAATTCATCCCTAGATTTTAACAAATATTCATATTTATTTATATAATATATATATATATATATATATATCGAGATACTGGGTTAACTGAAATAATAGTTATAATAGTTATCATTACTCACCAGGTAAGAATTCTTCCGTATATAGCTAATTATTAAACTGTATTCACAACTTTTAGTTCTAATATTTGTAATACCAGAACCAGAACACAAAGAAGTAGGAAATTAAAAGCCACATCAGCACAAAAAAGTGGTGAACAGATGACTTCCTTTAAATGAGAACCAGGCAGCATCATCTGAAGTGATTCAGACGAAATTAACGAAGGTTTTGCTCACACTCCTTCCATTTCCGAAGGAATGGCTCCTGAAGTCTTGCCGTCAGTTGAACACAACGGCCTTCAATACACCTTTGAGGATGTTCAAATTTCATCGTTCCACGTTATTATTCCACGTCAGATTGTACCCCCCTTTCTTTTCTTCGTCGGGATCAGCTATTCCATATCGTTTTATAATAAAAACGCTGCAAATCCCTGCACAACGGTTTATTATTTTGTATAGAATACCCTTCCGTTACACATCACAGCTCTATGTATAGATAACCCGTCTATATAATTTATGATATGTACTATTCTATACATATAATGTAGATCGCAGACCCTCCGTAGGTTAGTACCTAACCCCGTACACGTTACTAGGTACCTACCTAAATCACGAGTTAAATGTTGCTAAAATAATTCTGCCGATGACAAACAGTACCTAACAAAAAGAAACACACATAATGAAGTTCTGAAAAGAAATTGTTGATGAGGAGTGAAAAAAGTTGCGAAAGTACCTACCAACAAACTCCAGCCCCTTCTACGTACATGGTATAATGAACCGTTGTGTAATAATTTACCGTTGAGTAATGATTTACCGTAGTAATAATTTACCCATCAATAATACTTCAACGTTTGTCAAGTTTCACTACCTACCAACAAACTCCAAAAGAGCCATCATTTTTCAAATGAAATAATATCACAGAACAACCAACTCGACTTCATACTCCGCCAATATAATCAGGTGATCCCTACCAATGATTTCATCTCCGCCAAATTTCCTATTGTGGGCGCGTCTCTGGTTACGAGATTAGGTTTGAATTGTATACAATTTCATTCACACTGGAGTCGAAAATGCCTGTCGGTGCAAACTTCGGGGCCTTACTGTGAACGAACGGCTGGACGTACGAGGCTCCGGATGGTCTTAAAAAACTCGCAAGTTCAAGAACTATTTAAAACCGTAAAAATATTCACGTAAAAAAATGGTATAGGCGTTTTGAAAATTTCAACCCCTATTTTGAACCCCTTACAGATGACTCACAGTAACGTCGAGCTTCGAGGACCAACTAGACCCCGAACGGAACCTATAACCCGAATTTCATCAATTTTCTTTCATGGTAACTAAGAAAAGTGGCCCGTACGGCGCACGGCGGACAGACAGAAATATTTTAACATGGATATGTTTTTGCCCTGGGGGGTCATTCTAAAATTTGCGACCGAAAAAAATGCAACGCTGCAACCGATAAACAATTTGGAGATGTGCGTGTGTAGTTACCGACAATACCCAGCGAAACAATAATGAAACTATATCCACATCTACGGATTATACTAAACAATGGGGTATGCGCAGTTAGTTATATTATTTTTTAAAATGAAAGTAGATTCCATCCTGAGAATTCGACACCAACCGCACTGTAAGGCCCTGAAGTTGATGATAATAATCATGCATGGCTGTATGAAATCGAGTTGGTTGTTCTGCGATATTATTTCATTTGGTGAATGAGCACAAACCATTTTATTGAACGAATTGGAAGGTAGCGATTGGAAGGTAGCACCTAAAAATGTGCCTTCTAATAATGAAATGATGATGATGATGTTGGAATTTGTTAGATCCGAATAGTGGTCGTCTACGTGCAGCTACATAAAGTAAGTACCTAGTGAACGAAAATACAGCGCCCAAAAACATATCCATGATTCAATGTTTTTCCATGAAGTGGAAAAATTTTCTTGAATTTTAGCCGTAGGCTCTAAGCAGTAAGCATCCGGGGGTCCAGGGGGCTTGCCCCCTGGCGAGGCGCGCAGCGCCGAGTTTAATGTTTATTGCAGTTTTGGATTCTACATACCTTGAAACAAATTTTGAGGGGGGTAAGAATTTTTTTTCATGCTCGATTCCAATGGTTCATTATTGAAAATAATAAACCAAATAATCATCGTTCAAGATTTGACATAATTGCTTCCCTGAATTTCAGGAATTTTAATAGGTGGCAAAGCCTTAGTCACAGGTTGCTCAACTGTGTGTCAGTACTTGACCACTGAATGTTAACGTTATTCTGTTTGACCTCGTCACGCACATAATGATAGCACAAATGAAACGGATTTTTCAAGGTTTTTGACTCCTCTCTTATGGCTAACTCTATAGCTGCCTTATTATATTCATGAATTATCGGAACTAAGGATTTTTTCTCTGATGTTTCGGCACATTAAACGAATATTCTCTGCAATAATTCTCTGCAAGCAAGACTCATAGCCAGTTACTCGCTCTTAGCAGACGACAATGCTACATGATTTTGCTTTTTGCTTCCCAATTTTGGTTTATTATTCTGTGAATAATACACCTATGTATTCGCTCAGCAAAAAATTTTTATAACACCCCCTCAAAATTTTTTCTTTTCCGTTTCAAGGTGCGTAGATTCCAAAAATGCAATGTCCGTCCGCCGTCCGCCGTACGCCGTATCACGTGTACAGGCTTCATTTTCGGTCTAAAAAAGTCGTTCTTTCGCACACATGCTCCATTTGGGCCCTAGTTGTGTCCCGAAACTTTTCAGCCCGATCGGAATATACCCAGGGGTGTTATGAGTGAAAATGTGTGTAAAAATAGGTACTTTTTGCGTTTTAACAACATGTTAGTAACATGAGCTTTTGAGGTATCTTATTCCATGTTTTTGAGGACGAGAAGACCGAATATGAAGTCGATTTTGACCAAAGACGCGGAAATTGAGGTTTTACCAAAGGTTCAGCTCCCAAAATTGGTTTTTTATGAGTCAAAAACCTGGAAAACTGTCTGAAATCACCATCAATTTGTACAATAACATTGGAAAAAGTGTAAACAGGTGAATCAAGACCATTAAATGCCACTACCAATGATCAAAGATGATCTTAAAAAAAAAAGTACCTATTTCATGTTTTGGGGACCAAAATTGGTGGAAATCATCAGAAATAGCTATTTCAATCATTCCACATGAAAGAAACAATACATTTAACAGCCAACAAAAATCTCTAGAACTCCAATAGAATAATAAACCCATGTGACAAGGACTTTGCAGCGTTTTGGTTTATTATTCTGTGAATAATACACCTATGTATTCGCTCAGCAAAAAATTTTTATAACACCCGCTCAAACTTTTTTCTTTTCCGTTTCAAGGTGCGTAGATTCCAAAAATGCAATGTCCGTCCGCCGTCCGCCGTACGCCGTCCGCCGTACGCCGTATCACGTGTACAGGCTTCATTTTAGATCTAAAAAAGTCGTTCTTTCGCACACATGCTCCATTTGGGCCCTAGTTGTGTCCCGAAACTTTGCAGCCAGATCGGAATATACCCAGGGGTGTTATGAGTGAAAATGCGTGTAAAAATAGGTACTTTTTGCGTTTCAGCAACATGTTAGTAAAATGAGCTTTTGAGGTATCGTTTTCCATGTTTTTTGGGACGAGAATACCGAATATGAAGTCGATTTTGACCAAAGACGCGGAGATTGAGGTTTTACCATTGGTTCAGCTCCCAAAATTGGTTTTTTTGAGTCAAAAACCTGGAAAACTGTCTGAAATCACCATCAATGTGTAGGTATACGAACATTAGAAAAAGTGTATACAGCTGAATCAAGACCATTAAATCGCACTACCAATGATCAAAGATGATCTGGGGAAAAAAAAAGTGTACCTATTTCATGTTTTGGGGGCCAAAATTGGTGGAAATCATCAGAAATAGCTATTTCAATCATTCCACATGAAAGAAACAATACATTTAACTGCCAACAAGAATCTCTAGAACTCCAATAGAATAATGAACCCATGTGACAAGGATTTTGCAGCGTTTTTTTTTTAATTTTTTTTTCAGTAAGTACAGATTGAGTCGCCCGGCGAATGTCACTTTTGGTTTATTATTTTCATTAATGAACCATTGGAATCGAGCATGGAAAAAAAATTCTTACCCCCCCCCCTCAAAATTTGATGGTTTACGTTTCAAGGTATGTAGAATCCAAAACTGCAATAAAAATATTTCTGTCTGTCCGCCGTACGCCGTACGCCGTACGGGCCACTTTTCTTAGTTACCATGAAAGAAAATTGATGAAAATTCGGGTTATAGGTTCCGTTCGGGGTCTAGTTGGTCCTCGAAGCTCGACGTTACTGTGAGTCATCTCTAAGGGGTTCAAAATAGGGGTTGAAATTTTCAAAACGCCTATACCATTTTTTTACGTGAATATTTTTACGGTTTTAAATAGTTCTTGAACTTGCGAGTTTTTTAAGACCATCCGGAGCGTTGTACGTCCAGCCGTTCGTTCACATTCACAGTAAGGCCCCGAAGTTTGCACCTACAGGCATTTTCGACTCCAGTGTGAATGAAATTGTATACAATTCAAACCAAATCTCGTAACCAGAGACGCGCCCACAATAGGAATTTGTGAATACGGCCAATCATTGGTAGGGATCACCTGATTATATTGAGTATGAAGTCGAGTTGGTTGTTCTGTGATATTATTTCATTTGAAAAATGATGGCTCTTTTGGAGTTTGTTGGTAGGTAGTGAAACTTGACAAACGTTGAAGTATTATTGATGGGTAAATTATTACTACGGTAAATCATTACTCAACGGTAAATTATTACACAACGGTTCATTATACCATCTACGTAGAAGGGGCTGGAGTTTGTTGGTAGGTACTTTTGCAACTTTTTTCACTCCTCATCAACAATTTCTTTTCAGAACTTCATTATGTGTGTTTCTTTATGTTAGGTACTGTTTGTCATCGGCAGAATTATTTTAGCAACATTTAACTCGTGATTTAGGTAGGTACCTAGTAACGTGTACGGGGTTAGGTACTAACCTACGGAGGGTCTGCGATCTACATTATATGTATAGAATAGTACATATTATATTATATAGACGGGTTATCTATACATAGAGCTGTGATCTGTAACAGAAGGGTATTCTATACAAAATAATAAACCGTTGTGCAGGATTTGCAGCGTTTTTCAATAACGTTACTTTTTTTAGAACTGCTATTACTTTTTATTTAAATAAGAGTACACATCGATTCGCCTGGCTACTGCAGCGTTCGTTGTTACTGCGATGTCGTTTTTACTACTGTTACTGTTAAACTGCAATTTGCTCTTACTGCGAAGCCACTAGCGGGTGCTCTGAATATTATGATGTAGGTAAGTACTAGTTGGGAATCCTAGACGTGTACCTTCAGAAAAATATGAATATTTGGACGTGGAGAAATGTACATTCATTTCTTTTGACAGTATGTAAGTACGTTGCATATTTCTTGTCTTGAAGTAACCCAAAAACCAATGGGATATAATGTCCGTTGTCTAATCCAACTATCGTGAACAACTGTGTGAAAGGCTTCGTGCGATAACTTAAGTTCCGTCCATGTATAGGTAAGATAACTTGCATCTGGCCAAACCTTGCTAAGTTCGTCTTGCAAGAAAAATTACGATATTGGCTTCTTCGCTGAACGAGTAAGAAATTTTCGTTCCGGCAAGTTTCAATGCGCACATCATCATTCCAAAAAATAATGAACTTCCTAACTAACTGTGGGATCCGGGGAATCTGTTGAGGCCTGGCAACATAAACATTTTTCGTCTCATAAGTCTGGTTAATTCTAGTGAATTGAACTGGCAAATGCAGATTTTGGAGTTCTCTTTTTATTTAGAATTACTTTTGAGGGCTTAACCAACAAGTCGCCAACAGTCAATTTGACAGTAAACAGTGCTCATTTCACCTGTCACTTTATAAAAAAATCAGTCATGCAGCATGACTTAATGAGCGAATTTTCAAAGAAATATTCGAATTAATGGCTATGGTTTTGAATAAAGGAAAACTTCGGTCTAAAATTTGGTTTTCTATGTATATTCTCTTCGTATTTATTTTAATTTGTACGTTTTGTCCATCCTGATTCTACCGTTTGTTTATTACGTAATTGTACTAAGTGCTTATTTATTTGATCGCTGTGGGTAAATTCAAGGAGTTGTACTAATCGTTTGCCTCCCCCTTTTTTGCTTCGAACTCTCGTCTTCAATTAATACTTCTCACATTTTTCAATCTGACCACTCTAAGGGGGTGGGGGTAAGAGTTTAAAGATTATCCTAGTTTTGGGTAATTTTTGCGCACTTTAAATGCTCTAATTTAAGAACGGATTTAGATATCTAAAATCCGATTTCACTATCGTGTTCAGCGTGCAAAAACCTTTAAAATGAGGGGTCACTTGTTAGAAAATAACATTTTGGGGATTTTTGGGTAATTTTTGCGCACTTTAAATGCTCTAATTTGAGAACGGATCAAGATATCTAAAATCCGATTCCACCATCGTGTTCAGCGTGCAAAAACCTTTAAAATGAGGGGTCACTTGTTGGAAAATAACATTTTGGGGATTTTTGTGTAATTTTTGCGCACTTTAAATGCTCTAATTTGAGAACGGATCAAGATATCTAAAATCCGATTCCACCATCGTGTTCAGCGTGCAAAAACCTTTAAAATGAGGGGTCACTTGTTAGAAAATAACATTTTGGGGATTTTTAGGTAATTTTTGCGCACTTTAAATGCTCTAATTTGAGAACGGATCAAGATATCTAAAATCCGATTCCACCATCGTGTTCAGCGTGCAAAAACCTTTAAAATGAGGGGTCACTTGTTGGAAAATAACATTTTGGGGATTTTTGGGTAATTTTTGCGCACTTTAAATGCGCCAAAACCCTCCTTAGAGTAGGCCAATTTCGCCCATCTTCGAACTTAGCCTTTCGATTGCCAAGATAGATTTTTTGTGCAAATTTGAGCTGTTTATCTCAATTCTATCGAGAGTTATCGTCTGGAGTGACACATATATAAATAAATATATATATATATATATACATATAAAAAAGTGTTAAATTTCAGGAATCGTTTTAGAATGGTCTGAAACGGATTTCTATGAAGAAAATTTCCAAAAATTTATATTATTTAAATTTCGAAGCCATTGCAATAGCTTCATTTTCTTTGAAAATTCGCTAAAACAAACAGCCTCCTAGGATTAGACATAGTGCGCTCAATTCATCATCACCCCTCATCACTTACTCCTGTTTAGGACATAAATTCGACTTCAAACAAACAATCATAATTAGGATAATAACAAAACGATTTCAAACGAGAACTCAAGGAAATCCTGTTAAATGGACGAAACCGACATATTATTATTTTCTTAATCAAAGAACTGGCGTCCAACAAGTGCTAAGCAATTTTACTGCGTTCCACTAACCAGCGAACTTACCTTCAAAACTCCTTTCAACCACCGCGTCCATTCACCCCTTGACAGATAAGCCCACCTGAAAAAGTAGAATGATCACCAACCCATCCACAATAACCCTACAACAACTACAATAACCACAACTACACCAGAGTATGCAACAGCCTACTCTTGGTACCTACTTAGGTATTATACTGCTATACCGGTGACTACACCTCCAACTCATCTGCAAGTAGGTACATACAGTGTTGTGCAAATTAATTTACTCACTAACAGTTTTTGGATGGTTTCAATAAAAAATTGGACCTATAATAACCAAAACTACACCAGATTATGTAGCAGCCTACTCTTAGTACCTAGGTACTTAGGTATAATACTTTTATATTATACTTTTATACCGGTGACTACACCTCCAACTCATCTGTAAGTAGGTACATGTGTAGTTCCCATCATTCTTCAACACGTTATTTCTAAGACTACCACCCTAATTAAAATTGAAATTCATAGTCATTCTTAGAGGGCAAGCAGAATGCTGTTGAAATTAATCTTTGGAATAAGTTTACTACAGAAGTACACACTTCAGAAGTAAATTACTTTACGAGAAAACTATTCCGCGAGTATATGTTTCTAGTGAGCACAAGGAAAATTTACTTCAGTAGCACGTAGTCTCGTATGAGAATTTATTCTCCAGTGCAATTTTTCTCTGTCACTACTCCGGTTATTTGACCAGCTGGTTTGTTGAGTTCATACACCACAGTGTTCATTAAAGGCAGGATAAGATGCGGGAAAGAATTGTTAACAAGGAAAATTATATACATCGGCAACAGTACAGGAGTGCTGCATATCGAATGAATAATATCGATAGTTCGATGTTATCGTGTCGAATCGGGCATAGTTAATGATGGGCTAAGCATAGTTAGCTCCACCACCACTTACATAACCTACATCTTCTCCAGGTATTCGTAATATTGGAATATGGGAAAACCAATGCTCCGAACACGTTTGGGAATCCCCATGTAATGAAATGGATGTAATGAATTAATTAAATTCATGAGTTAATCAATTATGTAATGGAAATAAATTGCTGTTTATTTTACATTCTGCCAAGCTAAAAGGCATAGTGACATAGGTACTGTTCTTTGACAGCAAGTCGGCTCGTACCAATATTAATGAAACACCCTTCCAACAACACCTGCGACTTGCACACGGAAGCAAAACAGCACACACGAGAAAATATTCCAGGTTGACATGAAACTACGCTCCTGTGACCAAGAAATATTCCTACTAGGCGAGAGTAAATTTTGTTTACATACGCCCCAATATAAGCACCAACCACAGGAGTAGTTTTATTGGTGCACTCCACTTCTGGAATACTCCTGTTGTAGTAAAGATAAAATTTACTCTTCTATTATGTTATGGAGTAATTTACTGTAGTAGAAAATACTCTCGTGCTGGATCACATCAGTTTTCACCTTTACTCACGGATTAAATTATGCATTTGTACTTAATATATTTTCCACACTAATATAATAAGAAACCTTGTTGTTTGTAGCTCTTGAAAATGGCGGAATGAGCGGTAAGGATGTATAAAAAGTATCGATACTTCAAAATATCGATACTTTTAAGAAAAAGTATCGATACTTATTGATACTTTTTTTTTGCAATGTATCGGGATACTTTTTCTTTTTTCGGGGTATCGACACCGTTACTTTTTTCAAGGATATTTTCTTACTTCCAAGTTTCACAGAAGACTACAAAGCCTGATCGCTACCATGCTGAAGTCCACCCTTTGTCAACAACCTTGACATAAAACTTGTCCCTGGACGGATTTCTGTCTCCCCAACGCCAGCATTTGCTTGGATGAGATAGTGATGAACCTCCTTTCAATGGTAGGTAGTGAAATTTCTCCCTTGAGAGGGAAAAACATTAAATCATGTTTAATGTTTTTCCCTCGCAAGGGAGAAATTAGATATAGTTTTTTAATGTCAAGAAAAAATGAAAGCCACAATTTCACTGAACTCTACAAGTATAATGTTGCATTTACTGTACTTATTATAGAACTCGCCATCAACATATGGTTGCTACAACAGAAGGTAGTAACTGTGTAGTAACCAATGAAAAACGTAGCTATTGACTCTTGTTTCTTTCGAGTGCGATATTCTTTATGGTTGCTACAACAGAAGGTAGTAACTGTGTAGTAACCAATGAAAAACGTTGCATATTTGCGTGTCGGAATTCACAGAATGACCCCCAGCCCTAAAACATTAAACATGTTAAAATGGAGATGATCACTCATTCAACTGATACTGTCCGGCATCTAGTAGGACTGGAAACGTGAAACAACTCAACTGATACTGTGCACTTATGTCAGGCATAGAATTATTCTATGGTGGAACTGGAACACTGGAAGGGGAAGGCGCAAAACAACACAATCCATGAGGCCGGAACTTTTCTAATTTTGAGTTTGTAAAAAGTATCGATACTTGAATGTATCGATACTTTTTGAAAGTATCGGCCTGATCTTTTCGATACTTTTTAGAAATATCGATACGATATGTTGTATCGATACATTTCGAAGTATCATACATCCCTAATGAGCGGCCGAAGCTTTGGGGAAAACGACTAAGGCCCGGTTTTTCAAACCTCAGTTAACTTTGACGATCGTTAACGCCGCGAAATGTCGTTTTTCAAACCATGGTTACGAGTTGACGCTCCGTCAGTTTGACGTAACCACAACCGCGCGTCGAAGTAAGGTTAACTACGCCGTCAACTGTCAACCACTGTTTTCCGTAGACAAACAGGACATGAAAGTCGAAATTATCATTCAACACGTGACTGTCTTTAATCATATTTACCTACCTACCTTCATCATTCAACTGTCTTTATTTATATCATACTTCCCTACCTTTATTTAATCATATTTACTTACCTGATCATAATTATTTATTTAATTACCTACCTACTTACCTATCAACTGTGTTGTCTACTGATTTTATCTACATTAATATCGGACACGACTCTTCTGCTGCTTCTTACCATCAAGGTAAGAAAAAGTTACGAATTCTGTTTGGACTTTTTATTAATTAAAAAGGTATGAAATCGTTAGTTTCCCCATCGTGTCTAATATGCCTGCTTGATTCCATAAAATGTATTATCTGTGTAATAGGTGTATTTCGTATAATCTTCAGATGAATCTGCTCACAGTAATTGATGATCCCTACGGACGATGAGGAGTTCCTTGATTTTATAGCTCACGGGCTTCAGCGGGAACGCCGGTTGGTTCCCCGATACGAACATTTCAGCCAGTGGAGCGACGACGAATTTGCGACAGTTTTCAATTTTTCTTCTGCCTCGTATAATTAGTATAGGTAATCGATTTTGTAATTGAAACTAGGAGTTGAAATATATTTTTTGAACCCTGCATTTCCTCGGTTGTGCAATATAACTTCTAATATCCTCTGGACCTGGTGGTTCAATGTGGAGTAGGTACAATACCTCTTGGTACCATGGTGTACCTCATTATTCAAATTACCATTCACACACGTTAAAACTTGTGGGTTACAATGAATAGGCCAATAATCTGGAAAACTGGGTTAAATATAATTGAAAAAAAAAACATTTGAATGATAGCCCAATGGGTTTGGTCAGAAATAACCAAAACAATACAAAGTACTTGTCACATGGGTTTATTATTCTATTGGACATACCTACTTACCTACAGAAATTTGGGCTGTTCATTTATTGTTTCTGTCATTTGAAATAATTGAAATAGCTATTTCTGATGGTTTCCAACAATTTGGGCCCCCAAAACACGAATTAGGTAGGCTCCTTTTGGTTTATTATTCTGTGAATAATACACCTATGTATTCGCTCAGCAAAAAATTTTTATAACACCCCCTCAAACTTTTTTCTTTTCCGTTTCAAGGTGCGTAGATTCCAAAAATGCAATGTCCGTCCGCCGTACGCCGTATCACGTGTACAGGCTTCATTTTTGGTCTAAAAAAGTCGTTCTTTCGCACACATGCTCCATTTGGGCCCTAGTTGTGTCCCGAAACTTTTCAGCCCGATCGGAATATACCCAGGGGTGTTATGAGTGAAAATGTGTGTAAAAATAGGTACTTTTTGCGTTTTAGCAACATGTTAGTAAGATGAGCTTTTGAGGTATCGTTTTCCATGTTTTTGGGGACGAGAATACCGAATATGAAGTCGATTTTGACCAAAGACGCGGAAATTGAGGTTTTACCATTGGTTCAGCTCCCAAAATTGGGTTTTTTAAGTCAAAAACCTGGAAAACTGTCTGAAATCACCATCAATGTGTATACTAACATTAGAAAAAGTGTAAACAGCTGAATCAAGACCATTAAATCGCACTACCAATGAAAAAAAAAAGTGTACCTATTTCATGTTTTGGGGGCCAAAATTGGTGGAAATCATCAGGAATAGCTAATTCAATCATTCCACATGAAAGAAACAATAAATTTAACTGCCAACAAGAATCTCTAGAACTCCAATAGAATAATAAACCCATGTGACAAGGACTTTGCAGCGTTTTTTTTTTTTTTCAAATCATCTTTGATCATTGGTCCTAGTGCCATCGTCTTGATCCACGTGTTGACACTTTTTCCAGTGTTATTATACAAACTGATTGTGATTTCAGGCGATTTCCCAGGTTTTTCACTCATAAAAAATCAATTTTGGGAGCTGAACATTTGGTAGAACTCAATTTTCCACTCTGGTCAAAATCGACTTCATATTCGGTCTTTTCGTCCCCAAAAACATGGAAAACGATATCTCAGAAGCTCATGTTACTAACATGTTGCTAAAACGCAAAAAGTACCTATTTTTACACACATTTTCACTCATAACACCCCTGGGTATATTCCGATCGGGCTGAAAAGTTTCGGGACACAACTAGGGCCCAAATGGAGCATGTGTGCGAAAGAACGAATTTTTTTGACCGTAAATGAAGCCTGTACACGTGATACGGCGGACGGCGTACGGCAAACGGACATTGCATTTTTGGAATCTACGCACCTTGAAACGGAAAAGAAAAAATTTTGAGGGGGTGTTATAAAAATTTTTTGCTGAGCGAATACATAGGTTTATTATTCACGGAATAATAAACCAACACAACTCGAGATTGAAGGCAAAAACAAACGTAAATTGAAATCAAAATCAAATCACAACAACTACCTACCTACCAAACACCAAACACTGAAACATGAAACTTTCATGATCGGAAAAGCAGGAAACACGCAGGCGGAAGAGGCTAATAACCCGCAATGATTGCCAGAATATCATCTCGGGAAACTATTTGGATGCTGTGAGAGAACAGGCGAGGTTAACGGCGTCGTTAGCTAACAACGCCTTGACTACGATTCTGTGGACCCGTCAAGTTGACGCTCGTCAAAAGGATTTTGACGGTCGCTAGCTGACGGCGTGATCTGTTGAGGTTTGAAAAACCGGGCCTAAATCACTGACCGATCCTCAACAACCTCATAGAGTAGGTATTCAAAATATCGCGGTCGAAAACCAGGACCAAACTCCTTCAGATATAAAAATAGACCTAAAAATATTGTGATTAGATTATTGAATTACCTCTTTTTCTGGAAGTTACCCTTGATAAAACTACTTGTATATCTACCATAGAGGTGGATATGAGGGATCCAGTATTTTGTTTACAGACTCTCCTTCGCCCGGTCTCCTCCAGCGCCGAGGTCGATGAACCCGTCCCCGTTGCTCTTCTAACTGTTTCACACCCACCTTTCTCTTCTTCGTCTTCTTCCTTTTTCTTATTCCCCTTCTTCCCAACAGTTTGGTTCCACCATTCTTCACCTATTCATAGGTCCTATTCATTTCCAACGACTCCTACTTTTTTCGAAAGAGAGAGAGAAAAGAAAAGGCAAAGACGGCAATCGATTTGCACGGGTTTAGAATAAATCTTAGCTTCGATAAGCTGCATAGCTCAAAATGTTAACCGCTTTTTTTACAGGGGTCTACATAAATCATAGTAACGGCGAGCTTCGCGGACCAACTAGACCCCGAAGAAAATTTCAACCCCAACTGTTCACCCCTTACCGATGACTGAAAGTAACCAAATGGGACCTACAAACCAAATTTCATTAATTTTGGTTCATGGTAACTAACAAAAGTGCGAAGTACGGCGTACGGACAGAAATGTGTTTATTCCATTTTCGGATTCTACGTACCTTGAAACGGAAATATGGATATGTCTACTGGGAGGGTCAACCAAAAATTTGTTTCCCATTTTTGTCAATAACAAAAATGTTAAACAATTTCCTGTTTAAGGAAAAACGTAAGAAATTCAACTCGAGGTAGAAATACGTTTGCACTGTTTGACGGATGAACCTTCTTCCTTTCAGTAGGTAGGTAAGTGTATTACCTAAATACCTTTATAATAAAGCCCATTTTTTTTACAAAGAGTTTCCGTGGGTTTTCACAACGTCTGTTACCTACTATTTCTGATTTACGAGTCACATAGTTTCTGATCTAACCGTGCACATAGTTAAACAATAAACAATTATGCCATTAGTTAACGTGGGCGGCTTTGGTTATTATTTTCAATAATGAACCTTTGGAATCAAACATGAAAAAAAAAATGCTACCACCCCCCCCCCCCCCCCCCCCCCAAATTTGATGGTTTACGTTTCAAGGTATGTAGAATCCGAAAATGCAAAAAAAAATACTGTCTGTCCGCCGTACCCATACTGAGCACTTTTCTTAGTTACCATGAAAAAAAATTGATGAAATTCGGGTTATAGGTTCCGTTCGGGGTCTAGTTGGTCCTCGAAGCTCGGCGTGACTGTCAGTCATCTCTAAGGGGTTCAAAATAGGGGTTGTAATTTTCAGAACGCCGTAGCTCGAAAACTTTCGATTGAAGGGTATGGTTTTTTTACGTTATTAAATTTGTCTTGAGCTAAACAATTTTTTGAGACCACCCGGAGCATTGTACGTCCAGCCGTTCGTGTGCACCAAAAAGCTTCGTCAACGCGATCGTGAATCAAACGGTATAAATCCGGCCCGGATATCATCACTAGGGAGCACCTGATTATAATCAAGGATGGCTGCATGAAGTCGAGTTGGTTGTTCTGCGCTATTATTTAATTTGATACCTAAGTGACGGACTATCGGATTTTGATTTTGATTGGATTTATTGATGGGTAAATTATTACACAATGGTAAATTATTACTCAACGTAAATTATTACACAACGGTTCATCTACCAAGAAGGGGCTTGATTTTGTTGATCGGTACTTTTGCAACTTGAACAACCGTTGAAGTATTATTGATGGGCAAGTTATTACATAACAGTTCATTATACTTGACCACGAGGGTAGGTACTGGCCACAGAAAACAGTGATCTACGCAGAAGGGACATCTATTTCACTCCACATCAACAATTTCCTTCAGTTCTTCATTATTTGCGTTTCTTTTTGCCATTTTAGTTACTGTTTGTCATCGACAGAATTATTTTAGCAATATTTAACTCGTGATTTAGGTAGGTACCTAGTAACGAGTACGGGGTTAGGTACTAACCTACGGAGGGTCTGCGATCTACATCATATTATGTATAGAAAAGTACATATATTATATTATATATAGACGGGTTATCTATACAGAGAGCTGTCATCTGTAACAGAAGGGTATTCTATTCTGTACAAAATAATAAACCATTGTGCAGGGATTTGCAGCGTTTTGGTTTATTATTTTCAATAATGAACCATTGGAATCGAGCATGAAAAAAAAAATTCTTACCCCCCCTCAAAATTTGATGGTTTACGTTTCAAGGTATGTAGAATCCAAAACTGCAATAAAAATATTTCTGTCTGTCCGCCGTACGCCGTACGGGCCACTTTTCTTAGTTAACATGAAAGAAAATTGATGAAATTCGGGTTATAGTTTCCGTTCGGGGTCTAGTTGGTCCTCGAAGCTCGACGTTACTGTGAGTCATCTCTAAGGGGTTCAAAATAGGGGTTGAAATTTTCAAAACGCCTATACCATTTTTTTACGTGAATATTTTTACGGTTTTAAATAGTTCTTGAACTTGCGAGTTTTTTAAGACCATCCGGAGCATCTTACGTCCAGCCGTTCGTTCACAGTAAGGCCCCGAAGTTTGCACCGACAGGCATTTTCGACTCCAGTGTGAATGAAATTGTATACAATTCAAACCAAATCTCGTAACCAGAGACGCGCCCACAATAGGAAATTTGGCGGAGATAAAATCATTGCTAGGGATCACCTGATTATATTGGCGGAGTATGAAGTCTTGAACAAACGTTGAAGTATTATTGATGGGTAAATTATTACTTCGGTAAATCATTACTCAACGGTAAATTATTACACAACGGTTCATTATACCATCTACGTAGAAGGGACTGGAGTTTGTTGGTAGGTACTTTCGCAACTTTTTTCACTCCTCATCAACAATTTCTTTTCAGAACTTCATTATGTGTGTTTCTTTTGTTAGGTACTGTTTGTCATCGGCAGAATTATTTTAGCAACATTTAACTCGTGATTTAGGTAGGTACCTAGTAACGTGTACGGGGTTAGGTACTAACCTACGGAGGGTCTGCGATCTACATAATATGTATAGAATAGTACATATATCATATTATATAGACGGGTTATCTATACATAGAGATGTGATCTGTAACAGAAGGGTATTCTATACAAAATAATAAACCGTTGTGCAGGGATTTGCAGCGTTTTTTGGTTGATTATCATGGAATAGATATATCCATGATGTTTGTTTTTTCCCAGTAAGGGAAATGTTTCTAAAAACATTACCTACCGTTCCTAATGCAATAAATTGCTACGACGTTTGTTTTTCATACTCGATTCCAAAGATTCATAATTGAAAATAATAAACAAAAGTTTAGTTTCACGTTTCAAGTGCTATATTTTCCTGCGTTTCAATTCAAATCAAATTTATCTCTGCCTCCTCCGGTTTGGAGGGTCAATTAGTGGTACTAGTGGCTATAAAAGCTGCAGGGACAATGACTGAATTACCGTTTTCCGCTACAGGCGATGATTCCAAATCAAGACCAAGCAGGTTCATCTCTACGTAAGAAAGAAGA
The DNA here is from genome assembly GCA_954871275.1 of Leptopterna dolabrata. NCBI lineage: Eukaryota > Metazoa > Arthropoda > Insecta > Hemiptera > Miridae > Leptopterna > Leptopterna dolabrata. The sequence continues at coordinate 40,347,080 of OX940981.1, forward strand.
ACAATAGGAAACGTTCTGATCAACAGATTGCTCCCACACCACATCCTCGGCAGAGCATTCACTGGTGGGGCACAGGATGTTATATTATAGGCTTAGAGAGGCATAGGTTGGGAATGTTGTGGGTAACTGTAGGTTGCGGCTGCGATACCGTAACGCAACACCCATCCATTTTTTTTCTGCATCCACACCGTCTGCACGAAAGGAATTTTTTGTTAACTCAACGGTTAACCTACGCTGCCAAGGGTCGTCGGGGCAAGGACGACCTAACGGGTTGACCCTGCCCGGAACACTCTATTTCATTCCAAGTTTTTTTCTTTCTTAGCTAAAGTCGGGTCGAGGGCTAAACAAAAAATCACGAGGGTCGAGACGTAAACACTGGATACCTTCACCGCAGTGGAAAAATATTACGGAATCTTTTGTTGCAACCGGTTCCAGAGGTGGAGGGTACATAGGTGCGGTTTTTTGCCGGTTAGCACACACAAGATCGGACCTTTGTCGGGTCAATCTGGGGCACCTCGTCTCTTAATAGGAGACTTTTACACGAGGAAAACTTCGAAACGTCATAAAACACTAGGTTCGTTCAACTTGACGAATATGTTTCATTTTTTTCTGGGTCTCCGTTCGGTGAGGGATGTACAGTTAGGGGCATCGACCGTTTTCCTCTCCGAGAAAGCTGTTTACGCAAAGTAGCGACTAACAGTGACAAAACGTTTTACAGTTTTCGGTCACTCCTTGTAGCACTTCCGGTGTAAAATAAAATATTCTGTCGTTTGCAGAAGATCTAAAGGTAAATACTGTAGAAGTCGCTTATGGTTATCGAAGTGGGACCGACTGGAAACAGTCACTACACGCGACCAATCTCTATAAGCGACTTCTACTGTATAATATATTAGGTGGTGATTTTAGCTATTTTGGCCGATATTGGCGAATTTTGACCCTCAGAATTGACCTAATTTTGATGAATTACATATTTTTCGGAGGAAATCTTCATTAAAACCGATAGGTCTCCTTCTGTTTCGAATCATCGTTCAATAGGTAGGTACCACTTTTGGTGAAGTTATTTATACCATTTTTGGGAGATTTCAGCCATTTTCACCAATTTTGCCGACTTTTAACACCCAAAAACTCAAAAACTGATCACTATTATAACCGACCTTTTGATTACGGGCCGATTCACTGTGTGTTTAAGTACATAGAGCCGATCGGGAGCTGACTGTTTCTATCCTTATATCCTACTTATTCCTTTAACCGCCTTTCTACTAAGCGAATTCTGCTGTATTTAAATAGAAATTATGAATTTCGTATTGTTTGAACCCCTCACAAAACGCCCTGTTGGCAGGAGTATGAAGTTAGGGGAGGAAGAGCGGCTCCTTTAAACACCATTTTATCAAAATGAAGGTTTTTGTAGCCAGCAATGTTTTATAAGAGATTTTTAAGTTTTGTTTACACTTCAGATATTTTTTAAAGTTTTAAAGCCGTTTATTTACACTAATAAGCATATTACAAACAAAATTGAAGTATTTGATACTTCATTACATAGGTAATTAGAAAAAAATAAAATACAGCGCACATACTGTGAAGAAAAAAAACTTGGCAATATACTTACTTAATCTTCAAAGTTTAAGGGAATAATCCGGAGAACAGCAATTGGTAATAATAACTCACTAAAAATACACATGGACGTGGCGGTAATGATCAGAAATTGAACTAACTTGAAGAAATTTTATTTTTAGAGCAGAAAGAAAGAAAATATACATCTATATATTCACATATTATATATATTTAAAGGGGAAAAAATACCACTAGGTATTATTGAAGTAAGCCGAAATAGGGAATACTATGATTAGGTAACAATAATCCGAAACTGCTGCATTAGAAGGTCATTAATTTATGCTTGTTTTGAATTTATTAATTTATCACTGTTTTTAATATGAGGAGGTAATTCCATAAACAATCTAGGATCCAAATAAGAAAATTGTCTAATGAAAAAGTCATATTTGGGCTAAGGAATTGGTACCATAAAGCCGTTACACCGTGCAGTCGTGGGATGTAGGGAATATGATATTTAAAATAGCACTGGAGCAATTTAGACACATAAGTAAGTCGAGGAGTGAGAATATTAGTTAAGAACAGTGGTTTACTATGACTTTGGTACCCACATATGAACAAAAGAAGCTATACTGACTTTACTGCAATCTCAACAGAATTGAATGACATTTTAGGTAGCGAATTTCTACATCAGCTAGAAATCATTCATCAAATGATTTACAATAGAGAAAAATCCCTATACACAAAACAAAAAACTCTTTCAAATTATTACACAACGGTTTATTATTTTCCCTTCTGCGTTGACCACTGAATTTCTATTAATTCAGTAAAGTAAGTAACATCATTTAGTACGGTCGTGTTTTGAGGTGGATACCTTTTTCTAGTTATAAAAGTACCTATCAACAAAACCCAAAAATCCATCTTTATTCTAATGAAATAATATCACAGAACAACCAACTCGATTTCATACAGCCATTGATTTTATAATCAGGTGTTCCCTAGCAATGATATCTGGGCCAGATTTATACCGTTTCATTCACGATCATGTTGACGAAGCTTTTCAGTGCAAAAGAACGGCTGGTCGTACAATGCTCCGGGTGGTCTCAAAAATTCTGCAATTCGAGATCATTTTAAAAACGTAAAAAAGACTATTAATAGTTTTCGAGCTACGCGTTCTGAAAATTGCAACCTCTATTTTTTACGTCACGGACTGTTCTGACGTAAATCAGAACGAAAATGGAATAAAAAACGCTGCACATTATCACACAATGGGCTTAAAAAAATGAATAAATAACTGAGTTGTTGAAAGATTGTCAGTTGCTTTTGGTTTATTATTGTCAATAATGAACCTTTGGAATTGGGCATGAAAAGAAAAAAATCCAACCCACCCCCTCAAAATTTGATGGTTTCCATTTCAAGCTAGGTATGTAGAATCCGAAAGTGCAATTAAAAAATTCCTATCCGTCCGCCGTATGCTGTAATTCGCACTTTCCTTAGTTACCTGAACCAAAATTGATGAAATTTGGTTTGTAGGTCCCATTTGGGGTCTAGCTGGTCCGCGAAGCTCGGCGTTACTGTCAATCACCTCTAAGGAGAGTTTAATCCGTGAGTAAAGGTGAAAACTGATGTGATCCAACACGAGAGTATTTTCTACTACAGTAAATTACTCCATAACATAATAGAAGAGTAAATTTTATCTTTACTACAACAGGAGTATTTCAGAAGTGGAGTGCACCAATAAAACTACTCTTGTGGTTGGAGCTTATATTGGGGCGTATGTAAACAAAATTTACTCTCGCCTAGTAGGAGTATTTCTTCGTCACAGGAGCGTAGTTTCATGTCAACCTGGAATATTTTTTGTGTGTGCTGTTTTGCTTTCGCGTCCCCCCCCCCACCAATGAACTATTTTGACCTTAAGGGTGATTCGTGATTGGAAGTTCAAGAGGATGAAGAAGTAATCGTACGCGTGCGGACGGTTATTCGGAAAAGGAAAAATCCAGTTCAAATTTACAGACTGTAAGGCAGGACCCGATTTAGATCCTGTTGTAGATCCTCAGGCTCAACCCGTGCTGCAAGCCGGGTGGCATTAACTTTGAAAATCGGCGGACGGACACAAATTTTTGGTTTATTATTTTCAATAATGAACCTTTGGAATCGAGCATGAAAAGAAAAAATTTTTATTGCATTTTCAGATTGTACATACTTTGAAAGGTATAAACCATCAAATTTTGATGGGGGGGGGGGTTAAACTTTTTTTTTTCATGCTCGATTCCAAAGGTTCTTTATTGAAAATAATAAACCAAACATTTGTGTCCGTCCGCCGTACTTAGCACTTTTTTTAGTTACCATGAACCATAATTAATGAAATTCGGTTTGTAGGTCCAGTTTGGAGTCTAGTTGGTCTGCGTTACTTTCAGCAATCTCTAAGGGTTGAAAAATAGGGGTTGAATTTTCCAGAACGCCGTACCTCGAAAATTTTCAATAGAAGGGTATGGTTTTTATTACGTTTTTAAATTGATCTTGAACTAAAGAATTTTTCGAGACCAGCCGGAGCATTGTACGACCAGCCGTTCGTTTGCACCGAAAAGCTTCGTCAACATGATCGTGAATGAAAATGTATAAATCCGGTCCAGATATCATTGCTGAGCATCTGATTATAATCACGGGTGACTGAATGAAATCGAGTTGGTTATTCTGTGATATTATTTCATTTGAAACATGATGGATCTTTTGGATTTTGTTGATAGGTAACTACTATTGAAACTTGAACAAACGTTGAAGTATTATTGGGTAAATTGGGTAAACACAACGGTTTATTACACTACCTATGTAGAAGGGGCAACTATACAGGTAAATAATAATCCTTTGTTTAATAATTTGCAGCGTTTTTATTCCGTTTTTGGATTCTACATACCTTGAAACGGATACTATCAAATTTTTTAGGGGGGGGGGGGGGGGGTTAGTTTTTCCTTTTTTTTTCTCTCTCTTGCTCGATTCCAAAGGTTCATTATTGAAAATACCTAATAAACCAAAAGGGAAGACGACTTCCACCTGAAACGGCGAGCAATAATCAGCGTTGGACCATTCGTAAGCCATCAACGAATTGCAGTTCGTAACGGGGTTTGGACTACGAGTATAATCGCAAACGGCATCCAGGCCCTTCGGAATCTCTTTGGTTTCCTCGCCGGACAAACGCCGGAGCGACTTCCTTTTCAAAACGGCCGTTTATCCCCGAGGTATCTCCGGAGCTAGCGGGACTCACATAATGGTAACAGTAACAGAGCGTTCCCTCCGCGGAAAGGTCACAAGTTCATGAGCTCCGGCAGCTGCCCCTGTTTGGGAAGTCCTCGGCCTCGAGGGTCATTTAGATCAGTGATTTCCAACGGGGGCGATCCTGGCGATCAGTGGTTTCCGAGGGTGTGCCCGGCGAGGAGAGCGTGATCCTCCAGAAAGGATTCAGACTCGGCCTGTGCTGTTAGGCAGTCAGTTGCCAATTTCTTGTCTTCTTGATCTTGACCACCTACTATTCTGCCGTAAAAGAAAGAAAGCCCTCATCCTCAACTTCAAATCACTTCAAAATCAAATTTTTCAGGAGAACGCTTCAAATTTCTGCTCAAAAAATTAAAACAGAATTAAAACAATCCGTCAGGCCATTGTAACATTCTGACCACTAAACGATTAGCAAAATTAATCAAATTTATGTACTTCCCATTTGTAGGCAGTAAACGATATCATGGATCGGCGGCCAAATCATAATGTAACTTCAAGTGTACGGTTCAAGTTTATGCTCTCGGAGTGATCTGCTTCGGTGCACGCCAGCCATAGTATTTGTAATATATTTTCCCACATTAATATAATAAGAAACCTTGTTGTTTGTAGCCCTTGAACATGGCGGAATAAACGTCCGAAGCTTTGGGGAAAACAACTAAATCACTGACCGATCCTTAAATTACTACAATGACTTTAGCAATTTTCGTTTTTAGCAATTTTCATATTTTAGAAATTTTTGACCCCTCTCGACCTTTGTGAAATTTATAATGGTTGAAGTAGGTATTGTTAATCTATTTTCAAATTACCATTTTATAAAAAAACGCTGCAAATTCCTGCACAACGGTTTATTATTTTGTACATAATACCCTTCTGTTATAGATCACAGCTCTCTGTATGGATAACCCGTCTATATAATATAATATGTACTACTCTATACATATTATGTAGATCGCATACCCTCCGTAGGTTAGTACCTAACCCCGTACACGTTACTAGGTACCTATCTAAATCACGAGTTAAATGTTGCTAAAATAATTCTGTCGATGACAAGCAGTAACTAAAACGGCAAAAAGAAACGCAAATAATGAAGTTCTGAAGGAAAATTGTTGATGTGGCGTGAAATAGATGTCCCTTCTGCGTAGATCACTGTTTTCTGTGGTCAATACCTACCTTCGGATTAAAGTATAATGAACCGTTGTGTAATAACTTGCCTATCAATAAAACTTCAACGGTTGTTCATGTTGCAAAAGTAGCAATCAACAAAATCCAGCCCCTTCTTGGTTGATGAACCGTTGTGTAATAATTTACCGTTGTGAAATAATTTACCGTTATCTAATAATTTACCGTTGTGTAATAATTTGCCGTTGTGTAATAATTTGCCGTTATGTAATAATTTACGGTTGTTTAATAACTTGCCCATCAATAATACTTCAACGGTCGTTCAAGTTGCAAAAGTACCGATCAACAAAATCCAGCCCCTTCTTGGTAGATGAACCGTTGTGTAATGATTTACCGTTGTGTAATAATTTACCGTTATGAAATAATTTACCGTTGTGTAATAATTTACCGTTGTGTAATACTTTGCCGTTGTGTAATAATTTACCATTGTGTAATAATTTACCTATCAATAATACTTCAACGTTTGTTCAAGTTTCAGAAGTACCTACCAACAAAATCCAATAGTCCATCACTTATCAAATGAAATAATATCGCACAACAACCAACTTGACTTCATACAGCCATCCTTGATTATAATCAGGTGCTCCCTAGCAATGATATCTGGGCCGGATTTATACCGTTTGATTCACGATCGTGTTGACGAAGCTTTTTGGCGCACACGAACGGCTGGACGTACAACGCTCCGGGTGGCCTCAAAAAATTGTTTAGCTCAAGACAAATTTAATAACGTAAAAAAAACAATACCCTTCAATCGAAAGTTTCCGAGATACGGTGTTCTGAAAATTTCAACCCCTATTTTGAAACCCCTTAGAGATGACTGACAGTAACACCGAGCTTCGAGGACCAACTAGACCCCGAACGGAACCTATAATCCGAATTTCATCAATTTTTTTCATGGTATCTAAGAAAAGTGGCCAGTACGGCGTACGGCGGACAGACAGAAATATTTTTATTGCAGTTTTGGATTCTACATACCTTGAAACGTAAAAACCATCAAATTTTGAGGGGGTTAGAATTTTTTTTTTTTTTTCATGCTCGATTCCAATGTTTCATTATTAAAAAGAATAAACCAAAAATTTTAAAACGGATTTGCATAAAAAACTTTGATTTTTTGCCTAAATTAGGTGATTTTAGCCATTTTTACCCGAATGAATTCAAATTTTTCCTGCTTTTATTTGTGACAGAGGCCCATCATCGAACTAATAAATAATAATTAATAATCAGAATGCTCTGAATCGGAAAATGCTAAATCGGAACAGGATATTTTCCAAAAATACCACATGCTCTACAAGTGTTGAACATTGCGATAGCGTAGGTATTTGTATTAAAAAAATCCGGTAAAACCCGCTTAATCAACTCAATTGTATTTAATATCAGCAGCAAAGTACGACACGGTGAAGGGGAAATAAGTAGGTACCGATTTAACAATAAGTTACGATGTAAGTGGTAAGTGGCGGTGAAGTCCTGAGTAGAGTTCTTGGAGGGAAGGAGGTTTGGAAAGGGAAGTGGTCCCCGAGAAGGTGAATGACCTGGGAACGAGGTCGGGCCGTGCGGTAGGTTGACTGTTCTCCCTTCTTCGAGCGCCGCCCCGCTTATCCAGGATCGACCATAGTCCAGGATCCAGGATAGACCCAGAAGAGTCTAGAGAAGTCTACGGGTGAATTTTCTACAGACACATGACGTTTAGTGTATAGAAATTTAATTTAAAATATCAATGTTGTATAACAACATTGATAATTAAAATGTAATACATTGTAATATATACATAAATCACAAAATTAATTTATGGCTATGGCTAATTGCTAATGCCATTTGAATTTAAAAATAAAGTTTAGTGCAACCGAACACCTTGTTCCCAGGCGTTTGGCTAGCTTCACACTTGCGAGGTTTCAACCGGCGCGGTGCGGATTCGGTGAGGTTTCGGCAGCCGCCTCGAAAACCCAGTTCCCGTTCACACTTCCGAGGTTCATAAGAGGTTTACAGTCGGTAGAATCAACCAGTTACCCACAGTTTCACCATGGACAGAAGACGTGCTATTGCGATGCTGTTCCTCTACAGACGGATTAAAAAAAAAACGCTGCAAAGTCCTTGTCACATGGGTTTATTATTCTTTTGGACTTTTGGACATACCTACAGAAATTTTGACTGTTCATTTATTGTTTCTTTCATGCGCAATAATCGAAATAGCTATTTCTGATAGTTTCCATTAATTTTGGCCCCTAAAACACAAATTAGGTATGCTCCTTTTTCTTTTTTTTTTTAACTATCTTTGATCATTGGTAGTGCCAGTTAATCGCCTTGATCCACGTGTTGACACTTTTTCCAGTGTTATTATACAAACTGATGGTGATTCCAGACGATTTCCCAGGTTTTTCACTCATAAAAAATCAATTTCTGGAGCTGAACATTTGGTAGAAGTCAATTTTCCACTCTTTGGTCAAAATCGACTTCATATTCGGTATTCTCGTCCACAAAAACATGGAAAACGATACCTCAAAAGCTCATTTTACTAACATGTTGCTAAAACGCAAAAAGTACCTATTTTCACACACATTTTCACTCATAACACCCCTGGGTATATTCCTATCGGGCTGAAAAGTTTCGGGACACAACTAGGGCCCAAATGGAGCATGTGTGCGAAAGAACGACTTTTTTAGATCTAAAATGAGGCCTGTACACGTGATACGGCGTACGGCATACGGCGGACGGCGTACGGCGGACGGTGCGTAGATTCCAAAAATGCAATGTTGAAACGGAAAAGAAAAAAGTTTGAGGGGGTGTTATAAAAAAATTTTGCTGAGCGAATACATAGGTGTATTATTCACAGAATAATAAACCAAAAGGTTGACAAGGGCCCACTGGGTCCATCCTATTTTGATAAGAAGACGGAAGTGTGGTGCATTTTATACACTGTTCGAGGAGTTCAGAGAGAATGAAGACAAATGCAGGGAGACGAAGCACCAACCGACCATCGAATGAACCGAAACTGAACCTCGCAAGTGTGGACGCTAGCTTGACTTTGTGGACCCTCGACCCGTGTAGGAGCCTTCTAAGAACCTCTTCATGCCGCCGCGGCTCGGGGGGGTGGGGGGGGGGGGGGGGGGGGGGGGGGCGAGCGGCGTAATCCGGCGCCTCTTCGGTTCGTACACGGGAGAGGTTCGGCGAGGTTTCTCGGTTCACACATATCAGGCGACCGCGCTAAATCGACCGAATCTGAACCGCGCCGCGTGAAACCTCGCAAGTGTGAAGCTAGCCTAAGGTCTCATGTGGATCCGCCGCGTGCTTCTGGCGTTCCCGCGAGTAACCAAGCCGCGCAGAGAAAGAAATGCTGCAGTCCTTGTCACATGGGTTTATTATTCTACTGGACATACCTAAGAAATTTTGGCTGTTCATTTATCGTTTCTTTCATGTGCAATAAGTGAAATTGCTTTTTATCATTTAATAATGATTAACAGGACGTTTCCATTTGTTTTCCGAACGTCACGAGCGTCACGTCACGATGGGGTTTGTGAGCGTCACATCACGATCGAGCGTCACTTCATGGCACAAGAAATTGCACCATCGAAATGCAGTCACGTTACTATGTTGGTTGCGAGCGTCACGTGACTATGGTGGTTGCGAGCGTCACAAATTGATATAAACAACCTAACTATAATAAATAACGATAATAAATCACCTGACTCTGTCCTACATTTCATTCGGTCCATAACATTAGGAAATTGACGGGAGGTGAAACAAAAACGTTTTCAACTTTTGATGCATTAATGAGCTGCAGTTTCCATTGACGGAAATTTTGGCGAAACAAACGTTAATCTTTATTAAATGATCTGACTGTAGAACCGTAGGTCTACCGTCCGTTTTTTAAAAAGGGTTTCCACCAATTTTGGCCCCCAAAAACTCGAACTAGGCTCCTGTTTTTGACAAATTGTCTGTGATCATTGATTAGTGCCATTCAAGTGTCTTGATTCACCTGTCGATACTACTTCTAGTTTCATTATACAAATTTATGGTGATTTTAGACAATTTCCCAGGTTTTTGACTCTTAAAATATGTATTCTGGGAGCTGAATCAACTTTCCACTCGTTGGTCAAAATCTACATCATATTTGGTCTCCTCGCCTTAAAAAAAATGGAAAACGATACCTCACAAACTCACTAAATTTCGGTGAAAAATGGGTGTTGAAATAGGGGTTTTTGGTGTTTCGGCAACATGGGCTTGTGAGGTATCGGTTTCCATGTTTTTTTTTAGGACGAGGAGACCGAATATGAAGTCGATTTTGACCAAAAACTGGAAAATGGAGGGTCTAGCGAAGTCTTAAATTTACGTTAAGTTTTGGTCTAAAACCGTCGTTCTTCCGCACACAGGCTCCATTTGAATGTTAGTTGTGATCCGAAGCTCAGCAGCCGGCTCGGAATACACCCAGGGGTGTTATGGGTGAAAAATGGGTGTAACAGTAGGGTTTTTTGAGTAAAAAAAATTTAGTGAACATGAGCTTGTGAGGTATCGTTTTCCATGTTTTTTAGGGCTACAAGACCGAATATTAAATTGATTTTCACCAAAGAGTGACTAATTGAGGTATTACCGAAGGTTCAGCTCCCAAAATTCATTTTTTATTAGTCAAAAACCTGTGAAATTGTCTGAAATCACCATGAATTTGTATAATAACATTAGAACAACAGGTGAATCAAGACAATTAAATGGTACTATCATGATCAAAGATGGCCAAAATTGGTAGAAACCATTAAAAATAGCTATTTCTATTATTGCATATGAAAGAAACAATAAATAACAGCCAACATTCCTGTAGGTATGTCCAGTAAATAATAAACCCATGTGACAAGGACTTCACAATGTTTTTGGAATCTACACACCTTGAAACGTAAAAGAAAAAAATTTTGAGCGAGTTTTGTACCTTATGTTTTGTGCTGAGCGAATATATTGGTGTATTATTCACAGAATAATAAACCAAAAGTAGCCCAGTTGACGCTGCTTCAATCTACTAGATGTAAAGGTTTTTCAATAGGGTTGGTAAACCAGTCCGTAGATAATCTTGTCCTTTGTTTCTGAAGGTTGTGAATGGGAAAACTCCTTTGTGATTGTTTGTGAATAAACAGATGTAATTTACATAAGAGTAACAATAATAAAACCGGTATATTTTAATATACTTACCGGTTAAGTTCTAGAAAGGTGAAATGAAGTTGCATTGCGTTAGAGGGGGGGGGGGGGGGGGGGTTTCCCTTCTCACTGTTCCTTCTTTGGCGTTAAAATATAATTTATTCCTTCTCCGTGTATGGACTCTAACGTTACTTCAACTTGCATTGTGACTTACGTATCAGCCGCTTCTGGTGGTGCAGTCGGGATACCATAGTTCCGGCGTGGAGATTGCCGCACAGTACTTCAATGTTCTTCATAATAGTGTGGATACAAGTTTGGCTGCAGGGGCCGCCCATTTCGGCTCTACAGGCTGCTCATGTTGGCCTGACAGGCGGATCATGAGAATATACTATACTGAGCATCAAAATTAAATATACTTGCATAGAAACCTCATTTTCAACCACTGTCTGACATTTTCTGGCACGAGCGTCATTTAGCTAGTAATATAAACCTAGAAAAAGTTTGGACCCATTGTTATATTTTTTGCTGTCAGTCAGTCTAATCAAATGCAATGGAGCTCTAAATTTATAGGCTCTTGACACCGTAACGGATATTTTGGTACGAACCGCTCCAATTTTGGTACATTTGAGCGGCAGTTATCGTCGAAAAATCGAAAACATAGAGAACCCGGCATAATTCCCTTACTTTTCCTCCTAGAAAGCTCATCTCAAATTGAAGAGTTCAGCGAGCTGAACAAAACCCAAAAAGAAAGTTCTTTTGGAGGAAGTTACGAACATTTGAAGACGTACATAGGTACAGAGCGACATCAAGCGGAAAATACTGTAGAAACTTTTGAGCAATTCTGGACAAGATTCCATGGTTTTCTGGAACACTTATGTTTGACGGTATCACCATACTTCTATCCCTACGTAAAACCCGGCAGCGAATGGTGGTTGTTTATCTAGTGGAATCCAAAATTCCGAGTCATATGACCCATTTGAAGTATTTTTTGCTGGTCGAACACATAAACATCAAAACAAACAACGTGATAAATGCAACTCCAAGAGGAGAAATCACATTGCTTATTATCAATTTTATCATATTCTACAGGTAGAAACTGTTTAGATTTGGGCTAATGACTTCCGCCTATTACAGAACACGTAGCCAGACTGTTGTTTTGAGGGATACCGTGAAAGATGCCTAATTCTTCTTCTTCCCTTGCCCGAGTGGGATAACACAGCAGCAGAGACGTCATTGTGATAAGTCGATGAACCGAGCTGTACCAATAATATGCGACATTAAGCCGTTCAGGTTGTTGAACCTGTCAAACAGCATCACGCTTGTCACTGACCTTTCACTGTAAAGAGGGGGAAAAAAAGAAGGCGAATGATTATCCGATTACGAGAGAAAATTACCATACAATGATACCCGGAGCGTTGTGTCTCATACTCCACGGTGAAATAACAATGACGGTAGAGGCGGATTCGTAATGAGTTATCCAAAATATGGAAATACTTGCCAAGATGTGAGAGTCAAATTTGGGTCCATCAACCAGCACTTCAAATTGGTACAAATCACCGTAGCTACGCATCGAGTAATGTGTTGAGAAGGGTTAGGATTCAACGCATGGGTAATCGGCTAGTAAATTAATGAAGAATAATGTACACATATACATATTACCTCATAGCTAGTAAATTCCGCTTTCGCTTATTTCCAGAATGAAGCATGTTGGTACCTGGAAAAGTTGTAGCGTAATTTATTTGCCGTGTGAAGGAGGAACGCCTCAATTCCAAAATCTAAACATCTCTGAAATTCGTCCAAAAGTTTTTCGTACAAACTCCGCTCTATGTTCCCTGCACACAGGCCCTAGTTGTGTCCCGAAACTCTGCAGCCCGACTGGAACATCCCAAGTGTTACTGGTGAAAAATGGGTGTAAAAGTAGGGTTTTTTGGTGTCTTAGTAACATGATTGAGTCAAAAACCTGGGAAATTATCCGAAATCACCATACATTTTTATGATATGACTAGAAGTAACATTAGCAGTTGAATAAAGATAATTAAATGGCACTATAAAGGATCAAAGATAATTTGTCAAAAATAGGAGCCTAGTTCGAATTTTTGGGGGGCCAAAATTGGTGGAACCTCCAAAAATAGCTATTTAAATTATTAAACACGAAATAAACAATAAATGGACAGCCAACATTTCTTAGGTATGTCCAGTAGAATAATAAGACAAGGACTTTGCAGCACTGTAGGTCACATTCCCCCTAACGTGCTGCGGCCCGAGACCGACTACTGGAAACTTGGAGAAATGGTCAAGTGCTGGGATACTAAATCTGCATATATACGTAAGGTTGAAGAATTGAAGAACCAATTTCCGCTAGGAGCTATTTAAATTTCCACCATCAAAAATAGCTATTTAAATTATTAAACACGAAATAAACAATAAATGGACAGCCAACATCTCTTAGGTATGTCCAGTAGAATAATAAACCCATGCGACAAGGACTTTGCAGCATTTTAGGTCACATTCCCCCTAACGTGCTGCGGCCCGAGACCGACTACTGGAAACTTGGAGAAATGGTCAAGTGCTGGGATACTAAATCTGCATAAATATATACGTAAGGTTGAAGAATTGAAGAACCAATTTCCACTAGGAGCTATTTAAATTTCCACCATCAAAAATAGCTATTTAAATTATTAAACACGAAATAAACAATAAATGGACAGCCAACATCTCTTAGGTATGTCCAGTAGAATAATAAACCCATGTGACAAGGACTTTGCAGCATTTTAGGTCACATTCCCCCTAACATGCTGTGGCCTGAGACCGACTACTGGAAACTTGGAGATATGGTCAAGTGCTGGGATACTAAATCTGCATATATACGTAAGGTTGAAGAATTGAAGAACCAATTTCCACTAGGAGCTATTTAAATTTCCACCATCAAAAATAGCTATTTAAATTATTAAACACGAAATAAACAATAAATCGACAGCCAACATCTCTTAGGTATGTCCAGTAGAATAATAAACCCATGTGACAAGGACTTTGCAGCATTTTAGGTCACATTCCCCCTAACGTGCTGCGGCCCGAGACCGACTACTGGAAACTTGGAGAAATGGTCAAGTGCTGGGATACTAAATCTGCATATATATACGTAAGGTTGAAGAATTGAAGAACCAATTTCCACTAGGAGCTATTTAAATTTCCACCATCAAAAATAGCTATTTAAATTATTAAACACGAAATAAACAATAAATGGACAGCCAACATCTCTTAGGTATGTCCAGTAGAATAATAAACCCATGTGACAAGGACTTTGCAGCATTTTAGGTCACATTCCCCCTAACATGCTGTGGCCTGAGACCGACTACTGGAAACTTGGAGATATGGTCAAGTGCTGGGATACTAAATCTGCATATATACGTAAGGTTGAAGAATTGAAGAACCAATTTCCACTAGGAGCTATTTAAATTTCCACCATCAAAAATAGCTATTTAAATTATTAAACACGAAATAAACAATAAATCGACAGCCAACATCTCTTAGGTATGTCCAGTAGAATAATAAACCCATGTGACAAGGACTTTGCAGCATTTTAGGTCACATTCCCCCTAACGTGCTGCGGCCCGAGACCGACTACTGGAAACTTGGAGAAATGGTCAAGTGCTGGGATACTAAATCTGCATATATATACGTAAGGTTGAAGAATTGAAGAACCAATTTCCACTAGGAGCTATTTAAATTTCCACCATCAAAAATAGCTATTTAAATTATTAAACACGAAATAAACAATAAATGGACAGCCAACATTTCTTAGGTACCTATGTCCAGTAGAATAATAAGACAAGGACTTTGCAGCACTGTAGGTCACATTCCCCCTAACATGCTGTGGCCTGAGACCGACTACTGGAAACTTGGAGATATGGTCAAGTGCTGGGATACTAAATCTGCATATATACGTAAGGTTGAAGAATTGAAGAACCAATTTCCACTAGGAGCTATTTAAATTTCCGCCATCAAAAATAGCTATTTAAATTATTAAACACGAAATAAACAATTAATCGACAGCCAACATCTCTTAGGTATGTCCAGTAGAATAATAAACCCATGTGACAAGGACTTTGCAGCATTTTAGGTCACATTCCCCCTAACATGCTGTGGCCTGAGACCGACTACTGGAAACTTGGAGATATGGTCAAGTGCTGGGATACTTAATCTGCATATATACGTAAGGTTGAAGAATTGAAGAACCAATTTCCACTAGGAGCTATTTAAATTTCCACCATCAAAAATAGCTATTTAAATTATTAAACACGAAATAAACAATAAATGGACAGCCAACATCTCTTAGGTATGTCCAGTAGAATAATAAACCCATGTGACAAGGACTTTGCAGCATTTTAGGTCACATTCCCCCTAACATGCTGTGGCCTGAGACCGACTACTGGAAACTTGGAAACTGGTCAAGTGCTGGGATACTAAATCTGCATATATACGTAAGGTTGAAGAATTGAAGAACCAATTTCCACTAGGAGCTATTTAAATTTCCACCATCAAAAATAGCTATTTAAATTATTAAACACGAAATAAACAATAAATGGACAGCCAACATCTCTTAGGTATGTCCAGTAGAATAATAAGACAAGGACTTTGCAGCACTGTAGGTCACATTCCCCCTAACATGCTGTGGCCTGAGACCGACTACTGGAAACTTGGAGAAATGGTCAAGTGCTGGGATACTAAATCTGCATAAATATATACGTAAGGTTGAAGAATTGAAGAACCAATTTCCACTAGGAGCTATTTAAATTTCCACCATCAAAAATAGCTATTTAAATTATTAAACACGAAATAAACAATAAATGGACAGCCAACATCTCTTAGGTATGTCCAGTAGAATAATAAACCCATGTGACAAGGACTTTGCAGCATTTTAGGTCTCATTCCCCCTAACATGCTGTGGCCTGAGACCGACTACTGGAAACTTGGAGATATGGTCAAGTGCTGGGATACTAAATCTGCATATATACGTAAGGTTGAAGAATTGATGAACCAATTTCCACTAGGAGCTATTTAAATTTCCACCATCAAAAATAGCTATTTAAATTATTAAACACGAAATAAACAATAAATGGACAGCCAACATCTCTTAGGTATGTCCAGTAGAATAATAAGACAAGGACTTTGCAGCACTGTAGGTCACATTCCCCCTAACGTGCTGCGGCCCTAGACCGACTACTGGAAACTTGGAGAAATGGTCAAGTGCTGGGATACTAAATCTGCATATATACGTAAGGTTGAAGAATTGAAGAACCAATTTCCACTAGGAGCTAGAGTATCCAAGCTTCGTATTTGATGATTCAGCCTGCGTATTAATAATAATGTAAGTAAGTTGTTTGATAGCAAATTGTCAGTACCTACCTGGGGTTCACTGCCAGACTGTATAATACCATAGCGTTGGTTGAGGGGGAGAGGGAACGCATGATTTACGAGGGAGAGGTCAAGTTGATGGGCAGGTGTATTGCCTTGCGGTACTTGGACGCCGCAAGCTACACTTATCCCTTTTGATACGGCCGCAATCTGTTGCTCCACACAACCTTCTCGTTGCGACCTACCTAATCTACGTCCCTCTACCTAATCAATCTTTGGATCCCCTAACATCGTCAGAAACGCTTTACGACGCAGTGTACCGTGTATGCGTCGACGGTGGTAAAAATGAACATCTGTCAAACGGTGGCTGCTCCATCTGAGCGGAAGCGGATCGGGTAAATACATACATAAATATACGGAATTCCAGATGAAGGAGGATGCGTACGATGCTGTATTTTCAACCTGACTCCAGTACACTTGAAAAGGTCAATGCATATGGTAATCAACGTATCATTCCTACACCTGCCCTCTGAACAACACTTACATACCGTAGCGGCACTCAATATCCTACTCCGTTCATCGTTCATTTAAAAAACTTCCATCATGCTCACCCTCCCGTGCAGCGTTTGGGTCATTCAGCTAGGAGGCATAACATCCTTTAATATGCATAATGTTTGGTACTGAAGAAATGTTCACTAACGTTCTCCACTGCCAAATAACAGAATGTAGGGACGCCGGAGAGTCCTGTCCACCAAGAGAAACGAAAGGCTCCAAAGTGACCAAGAACTAATGCTAGAACAAGTAGGCCACCTGGGAGTCTCCGGTGTTGATTTTTCGTACATCCATTCTCGAGGGGCCAATGAGGACGTGTACCAAATTTCAACCCTCGGGACCGTCAGGTGCCGGAGTTATGAATGTCTGAAAATCTATATTGTTAAGTTTTTCTAGTTGTCGTTGTTCTTGTCCTTCTTCTTTGACAGGGCTACAGCCATGCAGACATAATGGTTCGAGCTGAAATTTTGCACACACATTCGTTATGCTCCCAGGCGTTTTAAGTCTAAGAGTAGGTTAGGTTGGTGTTTTAGAGTTGAAATTTGACGCACTTGTTCACTGGGGCTTCCAGAAAGGGTGTTCAAAATCTGAACCCGATCGGTCGTAAAAATTGTTACGGAGATTTTTTACCTTACACGAAACCTTACCGTACATGAAAAAAATTTGCATGCAGGTACAGGGAAAAAATCTCCCCTTCGTCAATCAAAAAGATGTGATCTGCCCGCCAAACAGCGTTGACGGAAATTTCAAGGTTTGGGAGGAATACACAGGTTGTTGGGAAGTAATAGGATAGTAATAGGAATACAACAGAGGGGGAAGTAATAGGTTTCTATGTGCACATCCAACAACGAGGTGCGAAGCCCTTATTTCAATCATTTTTGCGGCTGAGGAGGTATTTTTGATGGGTAAATTTTTACAGCATATAACAATTAGCAACGCTACCAGCCCTTTGGGTCGAAATAACGTAACTACCTGTCAAACTGAGTTGGTAAAACGTAAGGAGGGAAATAAAAATATGATAGAGGTTGAATGAGAAGTAGAAAACCGTTTTTATTACCTACATTCAAGTTGAATGAAGGCGTAAAAAATGACGAATAGTAGAAAGGTATATCATATTTATGTACCTAATCTTATAACAGCTATAAATAATTATAAAGGGTCAGGTGGGGTGAATGTAAACATGGAGTAAAAATGTAAACAAGCGTCATTACCGCCCACATGGTGGTTTGTGAAACAAAATCCCTGGTAAACCTTCTCAATGCAACCTTGTGAGAAGACTGAAGGAGTTCCCGCGTTTTCCTATCTGCTGATCGTCGCATGATAAGCAAGTGATAACACTGATAACAGCCCTCCCAAGAAATTCGTTTTTTGGTTTATTATTCTGTGAATAATACACCTATGTATTCGCTCAGCAAAAAATTTTTATAACACCCCCTCAAACTTTTTTCTTTTCCGTTTCAAGGTGCGTAGATTCCAAAAATGCAATGTCCGTCCGCCGTACGCCGTCCGCCGTACGCCGTCCGCCGTCCGCCGTCCGCCGTCCGCCGTACGCCGTCCGCCGTATCACGTCTACAGGCTTCATTTTCGGTCTAAAAAATTCGTTCTTTCGCACACATGCTCCATTTGGGCCCTAGTTGTGTCCCGAAACTTTTCAGCCCGATCGGAATATACCCAGGGGTGTTATGAGTGAAAATGTGTGTAAAAATAGGTACTTTTTGCGTTTTAGCAACATGTTGGTAACATGAGCTTCTGAGATATCGTTTTCCATGTTTTTGGGGACGAGAAAACCGAATATTAAGTCTATTTTGGCCAAAGACTGGAAAATTGAGTTCTACCTAATGTTCAGCTCCCAAAATTGATTTTTTATTAGTGAAAAACCAGGGAAATCGTCTGAAATCACCATCAGGTTGTATAATAACACTGGAAAAAGTGTCAACACGTAGATCAAGACGATTAAATGGCACTACCAATGATCAACGATAGTTAAGAAAAAAAGAAGAAAAAAAAGAGCGTACCTAATTTGTGTTTCAAGAGCCAAAATTAATGGAAACCATCAGAAATAGCTATTTCGATTACTACGCACGAAAGAAATAATAAATGAACAGCCAGCATTTCTATAGGTATGTCCAATAGAATAATAAACCCATGTGACAAGGACTTTGCAGCGTTTTTGAAGTTTGATGTGCGCGAAGTTCTGTTCATTTCGGCACTGCAAACGGAAAGTAAGTGAGTTCAACCATTTCTATTCTTTATTTAGGATGTTGGCTTGATGATGTACCTACCTTAGATTTTCATTGTAGCTCTTGTTTCTTTTGAGCAAAGTGATGTTTACATTTACCCCATACATTTTTGGCCTATATGGACCCATTTGGCATAAACATTCGACCGAATACGTTTGTTCTAGTTGAATTGTTGGGTGGCAAAAGGTGCAAAACCGAATATCTTTATTAGAGTTCACGGGTTTGAAGAGTGTCGACCGTGGGAAATCCAAATTCATTTGGTCGAGAATGACCAATTTTAAGTTTCACGGGAACAGGTAAAAGCCATCCTTCCCACCCCGGAAGTTCAAAAGGATGGGCGCAGGGATGTTTATAAGTTTTCGGGAATGGTTAACGTAAGAGAAATGTAGGCTGTAAGTTTAAAGTCACTATTCCGAGTCGTCGAGTAGGGTTAAAAAAAGGATCTCATTCTATTTTACCACTATTTTACGTAAGTGCAACGAATTTAAGACTGTTTTGATACCGATTTTAATACTAATTTCTACTGCACTGTGATTTCTTGATGCTATTCACTGAACATTTTGAAGGTTATTGCAATATACTGTTTATATTCTGGGTTTATTTCTTCATTCAATACCATCGTACTCAACAACTGGAAAATTTGGCAAATGGAACTTGAATAAAGCATATACATGGGAGAAATGGAATCAGTCGTTTGGGGTAATTGTAAACATACTTCTTCCGTCACTCAAATGCTTCTTGATGTCTCTTCTTGCTTCCATGTGACTATGTCTGCCATGGTTTTGCCCCAGTTCAACCCCACTGGAAAATACCTGTTTACATTTACCCACTATTCTATGGGGTAAATGTAAACGCTATGGGGTAAATGTAAACAGGCTCGCACTCACTCCCAAATTTAGTAAGAGTAAAATATTCGTCTCCTCCTACTCAGTAGATGTTACTGAATGACATGAAGATCAAAATGTGTCCTTATGAATTAGCCAAAGGAGTGGAAGAGAAGTTGAATGTGAAAAATCGAAATTTTGTTTACAATCCCCCCCCCCCCCCCCCCGACCCTATTATTGCTAAGTCGCAATTGACCATGAATACCTACTGTTTGCATTTTTTTCTCAATATTTTCTGATGAGAGATAGGCGATAACAGCACTGAATCGGGAAAATGCGCTTCCTTCGTATTGTGAGAGACTTTCAAATTCGAGATTTAAAAAAAAGGCGGGTAAATGCCTGCAGTTGCTTGTGATGTCGTAAGACTATGGTTTCTGTCTAGTGGCACCAGATGTGAGATGGCCTGTAGACGCGCTATGTACCTATACGTGTGACAAGTGGCTTCTTCGATTCGCCTTTTTCATTGACGTGTTTTTTCAAATCATCCGTAAAGCAACTTTTGCCTCAACTTTTCAACTTTTTCAAATGCGTAGAGGAAGGTGATTATGAAATCAGTGCTAACAGTGTTCTTTGCAGATACTGCCGATTCTACCAACATATTAGCAGAGCACCAGCAGCGTAAACACCTCACAACGCAAAAGAAAACCTTCAGTTAACAAAACTCTACCGCAAAATAAAATGCTGAGTGTTGCTAACATATTAACAGCGTGATAAAAACGCATAAAAGCTTCACAACACAATCAAATTAACCCGGACGTCGCCAGGGATTTGACGAATAAGTAGAAAATTCAGGAGGTGAAACGAATACCAATAAACCTTCTGGATGAGAAATTCCGTCCAGCCGTTTGAGCGTGATGATTATCGCTATCCGTCAAACTATAATATAGATTTGACAGGAGTGCAGTTTTACTGTATCCCAGTTTAACCTGTCAAAATCAATCTCGAAACGTGCTCTAGGTGACTAGGTAACTTGGAATACCTACCATTTTCACTTCAAACCTACCACTGGATTCCATAAAAGGTGTTTATTCTATTCTGGTCGCGTCCTTTCACTTTTGTCACTTTCCTTCCAGGGAAACCCTAATGGAGGCGAATAAACTTTTTCGGGGGCATATCCGAAGCACTAACGAGGGTTTTGTGCTACAAGTCAGGTGCAACGAACGTGGAATTTCTCACTCTCTGGAGTTGTTAAATGGTATTTGGTTAATAACGACGTTCAATTACCTACCTATTTACCTTATTTTAGAAATCACGAGAACCTACAAGAACGATGCAATAAATGATGAGCTAGCAGGATTTGGGACTATAAAACGACACCCACGTCAAAACTTCATAGATAAAACTTCATAAAAAAAGTCCTTGTCACATGGGTTTATTATTCTATTGGACATACCTACGGAAATGGCTGTTTGTTTCTTTCATGCGTAATAATCAAAATAGCTATTTCTGATGGTTTCCATTAATTTTGGCCCCTAAAACACAAATTAGGTACGCTCCTTTTTTTTTTTTTTAACTATCTTTGATCATTGGTAGTGCCATTTACTAGTCTTGATCCATGTGTTGACACTTTTTCCAGTGTTATTATACAAACTGATGGTGATTTCAGACGATTTCCCAGGTTTTTTACTCATAAAAAATCAATTTTGGGAGCTGAACATTTGGTAGAACTCAATTTTCCACTCTTTGGTCAAAATTGACTTCATATTCGGTCTTCTCGTCCCCAAAAACATGAAAAACGATATCTCAGAAGCTCATGTTACTGACATGTTGCTAAAACGCAAAAAGTACCTATTTTTACACACATTTTCACTCATAACGCCCCTGGGTGTATTCCGATCGGGCTGAAAAGTTTCGGGACACAACTAGGGCCCAAATGGAGCATGTGTGCGAAAGAACGACTTTTTTAGACCTAAAATGAAGCCGGTACGCGTGATATGGCGGACGGCGGACGGACATTGCATTTTTGGAATCTACGCACCTTGAAACGGAAAAGAAAAACGCTGCAAATCCCTGCACAACGGTTTATTATTTTGTATAGAATACCCTTCTGTTACAGATCACAGCTCTATGTATAGATAACCCGTCTATATAATATGATATGTACTATTCTACACATATTATGTAGATCGCAGACCCTCCGTAGGTTAGTACCTAACCCCGTACTCGTTACTAGGTACCTACCTAAATCACGAGTTAAATGTTGCTAAAATAATTCTGCCGATGACAAACAGTACCTAACAAAAAGAAACACACATAATGAAGTTCTGAAAAGAAATTGTTGATGAGGAGTGAAAAAAGTTGCAAAAGTACCTACCAACAAACTCCAGCCCCTTCTACATAGATGGTATAATGAACCGTTGTGTAATAATTTACCGTTGAGTAATGATTTACCGTAGTAATAATTTACCCATCAATAATACTTCAACGTTTGTTCAAGTTTCACTACCTACCAACAAACTCCAATAGAGCCATCATTTTTCAAATTAAATAATATCACAGAACAACCAACTCGACTTCATACTCCGCCAATATAATCAGGTGATCCCTACCAATGATTGGCCGTATTCACAAATTGCTATTGTGGGCGCGTCTCTGGTTACGAGATTTGGTTTGAATTGTATACAATTTCATTCACACTGGAGTCGAAAATGCCTGTCGGTGCAAACTTCGGGGCCTTACTGTGAACGAACGGCTGGACGTACGATGCTCCGGATGGTCTTAAAAAACTCGCAAGTTCAAGAACTATTTAAAACCGTAAAAATATTTACGTAAAAAAATGGTATAGGCGTTTTGAAAATTTCAACCCCTATTTTGAACCCCTTAGAGATGACTCACAGTAACGTCGAGCTTCGAGGACCAACTAGACGCCGAACGGAACCTATAACCCGAATTTCATCAATTTTTTTTCATGGTAACTAAGAAAAGTGGCCCGTACGGCGTACGGCGTACGGCGGACAGACAGAAATATTTTTATTGCAGTTTTGGATTCTACATACCTTGAAACGTAAACCATCAAATTTTGAGGGGGGTAAGAATTTTTTTTTTCATGCTCGATTCCAATGGTTCATTATTGAAAATAATAAACCAAAAAGTTTGAGCGAATACATAGGTGTATTATTCACAGGATAATAAACCAAAACGACAAATTTATCGCAATGTGAGTAAATTTTCACTTCCGCTCAGCATTCCCCACAAATCCAACTCATATTTTGTTATAATCTGCATCTGTGGAGCTTTGATGTTTGAGTGGATTAGTCCTGGTTGGGATCGGGATGGCAGCTGATGTTGCCTCTTGTCCCAACCCAAGGCGCTGAGGGACAAATTCTGATTCTACAAACAATGGTTATGGATCATAATGAATTATGTGGATAGGTACTGTAGCGCCACTTGAGGAAATACTAAGATTTTAATCACTGAATTTAATATGGAAACTAGAGAATATGGTACGGAGTTGAAGGGAATATTCAGGAGGATGGTCACGAATTTACAATAACTGTCTGTGAAGTATTATGAGGGTGATTTAACAGAAGAAAATGAACAATATTCGGGTGCGCCCGCTGTAGAACATTCGCCAAACACAATTGATCAAAAAACAAGCGTCCAACCAGGTTGGCAATATCCAATCATCTAACTTCGAACAACTCTGGGGGTTAATGCTCCTCCGTGTAGGTAGGTCAAAAATCGGTAAAAAAGGCTGAATGGCGAAAAAAATTTATATAATTACGAAAAGTGGTATGGATTCTCACTATATCATTTTTCTTACACAATAGCAACGATAGATACTAGAATCATTCTGCTTACTTTGATCACCAATAATATTGTTGTTGTACGATTCTGGTCGTTGGCCTTCAGTCTAGCCATGGGATTTTTCAAATTAATAAATTTTGTTCTCACAAATACAATTATATTTTTCCCTTATACATCCTTTCCCTTATACATCTAATAATAAATAAATAAATAAACAACAATGATAGTACCAGGGACATCCGGAATGAAGAAATGGATGAAAACAGGGAAAGATGAATGTTCAAATAAATAGGTACCTACAAGCATTAAGAAGAAAATGGGGTAAAACAGAAAGAAAGGCAAATTACGTAGTTTCAGTTTCTGGTATTTAGAGACCTGGCCCCGATTGGAAAACAAAAACATTATCATGAATTAGCGTAAGTCGGTAATGTTGAGCGCAATAGAGCAATAAAGTCATAGAGAGGTCTGGTGAGTAGCGAAAGTTGGAAGAGTTGACAGCTGACAGTTGTAGAATGAGCAGTTATAGGACGAGCAGTTATAGGATTCAATCATGAAGGATTCCATAGGAATGAACAGAAACAGCAGAACGGAGCCCCCCCCCCCCCCCCCCCCCCCACATCACTGTATGTGTGGTTCTGGTCCCCACTGGTGATGTTTTAGTTGTTGTGTTGGTGCAAATAACTTCGTTATTGCGAAAGTACAAGTGTTGCGTGTTTGTGGACTATAAATAGGTTCATAACCAACGTCAGCAAATCACATTGTAGCCATGAAAAATTAGTTAGATAGTAATATAGCGGCTCACGATCTCTTGGCCAGCATCTACACGGAAGCTTCCTCAAAGCGCAACTCAGGCAGTAGAAGACGTTGTAGGCTATAACGATCACAAACACCTGTTGCTCCGGTTTCTGTAGCCCTCTAATAATAGGTACCTTCTTTTAATGTGTGCTTAGGGAAATATCCTTACGCACCACACGTTCTCGTTACGTATAATTAGCCTAACGGTCATCCCACCAGATGTTCAATCTGGAAGCAACAGAAATTTCTTGCCGCTCCCCGGTAGGAATCACGTTAATAGTTTGCCTACCTACGTATCACAGTGATTAGGACTGTCCAGTAACTGGGACAACCTGAAGATGAAAGACATCAAATTGAAAACAAGCTACCTGGTGATCAGTCAGTCAAGAAGGAGAGGTGAAACATGGAAGTTAAAATTATCAAAAATAAATGTCCTTGCTGCTCTATACGAATTTTTTGCGGTGGGTTTGGGTTGTGAGGTGGGGGGGGGGGGGGGGGGGTAATTGAGAGTTGTACCTAATTCACTCACAGCAAGTATTTGGGGTATCCAGACGTTAGCAGTGAGTGTAATGCACTTGTCATTTTGTGACATTCAGCCACGTAAATACCACGACCTAAACTCAAACTAATACCTAGGTACCTATTTGGAGTTGTTCTGAAGGGGTTGATTCCTACAGACGTGGCGTCACAACCGGTGCACAGTAGACCAAAGTACGATTTTGAATGTTCAGAATTCAAAAACGGAAACCATCCAATGTTGGGGGGGGGGGGGGATCTTTTCTTTTTTGTTTGCGTGCTCGATTCCAAAAGTTCCTTATTGAAAATAGTAAACAAAAACGAGAAAATTTTGCGTTTTAAGTTATATTAATTGTGGGCGAAAAACATGATAAAACTCGTAACTATCACGGTGCAGTATTATACTCAAAAAATACAACGCTGGAGAGGGGGTGAGGGGTTGCTAATTACGTTTTTTGTTTATTATTTTGAATACCTAATAAATCTTCAGAATCGAGCCTGAAAAAATAAAATAAAAAGGCTGCAAATCCCTGCACAACGGTTTATTATTTTGTACAGAATACCCTTCTGTTACAGATCACACGTCTCTATATAGATAACTCGTCTATATAATATAATATTATGTACTATTCTATTATTATGTAGATCACAGAACCTCCGTAGGTTAGTACCTAACCCCGTACTCGTTACTAGGTGCCTACCTAAATCACGAATTAAATGTTGCTAAAATAATTCTGTCCTTGACAAACAGTACCTAAAATGGCAAATAGAAACGCAAGTAATGAAGTTCTGAAGTGAAATTTGATGCGGAGTGAAAAAAGTTGCAAACGTACCTACCAACAAACTCCAGCCCCTTCTACGTAGATGGTATAATGAACCGTTGTGTAATAATTTACCCATAAATAATACTTCAACGTTTGTTCAAGTTTCACTCTACCAACAAACTCCAAAAGAGGTTCTACCAGATGTTCAGCTCCCAAAATTGATTTTTTATGAGTCAAAAACCTGGGAAATCGTCTGAAATCACCATCAATTTGTAGAATAACACTAGAAAAAGTGTCACCACGTGGATCAAGACGATTAAATGGTACTATCAATGATCAAAGATAATTTGAAAAAAAAAGAGCTTACCTAATTCGTGTTTTGGGGGCCAAAATTGGTGGGAACCACCAGAAATAGCTATTTCAATTATTTTACATGAAAGAAGCAATAAATGAACAGCCAAAATTTCTGAAGGTATGTCCAATAGAATAATAAACCCATGTGACAAGGACTTTGCAGCGTTTTGGAATCTAGGCAGCTTGAAACGGAAAAGAAAAAATTTTGAGGGGGTGTTATAAAAACTTTTTGCTGAGCGAATACATGGGTGTATTATTCACAGAATAATAAACCAAAACCCACCCGTGCGGGGGTGAGTTCCCTGTGGAGGATTGTAGGTACAGAGGAGGATGGAGTGTTCGGCGGAGCAACTTAGTTCTGTCACCCCCCACGCGAAGCGCTAGGCGTCGGACGTCCCCGCCGCTCAACGTGTAACTACAATACCCTCCCCACACTTTTGAGTGAGAGGCGGGGAGAACTGGAGGATGGAACTCTTCACTGGTTGGACCTGCCGTCCAGGACCTCCGAGTCCTCCGAGTCGGGATCACAGGAACCGAGGTGGATAGCAGCGATGATGTTTGTGGAAGGGGGCTGGGTTTAAGGCCGTACGGTCAATGACCCCCGTTCTTCGGTCACGGCCGCAGCTAAGCTCCTCCCCGACCTTCCGCTCGTACAACCAACTCGTATTTTCCACCCATCACTCTTCCTAAGACCTCAGATAACTGGTGTCTGGTGGATCTGCTGACCAGGTGCCTCGCGCAATTTTGAACATCGGATCAAATTCTGCCCAATAAAAGTAACGCGCTCAATAAAAAGCTATTTTTCGTAACGATTTATGGCTAAATAATATTTTCAATCGCTGTAAAGATGATTGATAGAGCTTTGAAAGTTATTCTATTCGGTTCAGCGTACTGGAAAACATTAAAAACTATACGCAACACACTTTTCCGACAGATGGCACCGCTGGTGCCAGCGTGGCGCCCTTCCCCGGCACCAACAACTATACACCAGATTCCGGAGGCAAAACGAGTTTACTGCCAAAATCAAAATACCCTAAATTGCGGCTTGCAGCCACTGACCATTTCTGAAATCCTCTGATCTATTCCATCATACTATGCTAACTTGTTGTTCTGATTTGGGCAAATAATGTTGAAGTGGTAGTGGTACTAGTTGTTACGGGCAAAGTATCCAAGGTGGGCATTCTACAGAATGACCGGGAATTTTATAGAATGACCGTTCAACAGGGTATTGTGTAGAATGCCCATGAATATTTAAGGTGATTCTGTCGAATTCCCGGTCATTCTGTAGAATGTCCACAGGTTGATGGTCAATGTTTTGAATATCTCTGAAAGTGTATTGAGAAGTGGTTTTTGTTGAAATTAATGAATGAATGATTGAAATTGTGATGATCCAGCGGGAGCTAAAAGTAGAAATAAATACACGAGACTACTTGAGTCGGTTTGTGTGGTCAAATGACAATTTATTGGCAGTTCACAGCTTCTTTTATACCCCTTGATACATCCCCAGAGAGGGGTAGGGAACCCCGCTCTGGGAAGCCGTTAGACGCGGCTTATAATGCAAGCGACGCTATTTACATAGTGTTAGGGAGCAGCCGATCACCACAGAAATTAATTGTGTCAAAGAAAAGAATCGACTGAGAACTGAGACTGGAGAACTCAGACGAGGACGTCGTCGAGCGATAACCGATAATAATAACAAAGGGAAGATGAGGCGAAGAACTAAAATTTTATTGACAGCAACTTTTATTGACGATGTCTCCTAGCTTCTACCGATCTACGTCCATTGACGAGGATGTACACTTGAAATTGAACACATTGCCCAACGATGTGTGAAATACTTGCGTATTATAATATACAGATTGCCCCAAAAGTTGGAGATTCTACATAATGCTCCGGTCATTCTGCACAATGCCCACCTAGGATACATTGCCAGTAACACTAGGTACAAGCTACTATAGGTAGTGCATACCTACACAAATCACCAAAGTTGTATTTTCATGCAGAGTAGATAAACTGAATATTACATTGCTCACTCTAGTTTAATATTTAATTGTTGATATTACCAGTGACCATATGGTGAACTGTAACCTTGTTATTCTTGTTCCGGTAAAACAGTTACAACACTTTGTGACTGGTGTCTAACAGAAAAGAAGGAGAAGCTTTGGCATCACAAGTTTGTATGCTCTACGTTGCATTCCGTTCTCCAACAATTCATCAAGGTGCTATTTGCTAATAAGAAAACGATGTCGTTTATATTATTACTTTCATTAGGGCATTCTCATTCGACTCAGAACCTAGACTAGGTAGTACCATTAATATTCTTGATGAATAAGTCGGTATGCAGATGAACTTTATGTCGGTATGCAGCAGAAAATATTTGTGTTACTTTTAATGTTAGGTACTAAATGAGCTCTGCCTCAGAGGTTGTAGGCACGTCCGGTCTATTATTCGAAATCGGCACAATTTTCGCCCATTTTTGTTCAGGAACATTCGGATTCCGAACCACCGCACAACGCTCGGAATTTCTTCGACATTTTACCTACAGGACTTGGGTTGAAGAAGACGTCAATTTGTCAGCAAGTAGCAGACTTCGGCTGCTGGTCGTGAAATGATGAGAGTTTACGGAAGATAACTAAGAATCATGCTTGTGCTGAAGTATAAAAACACAGTATTATGGACGACTCTGCTCATGATTGGTGGCATCGCATCCCGGAAGGAGGACTATGTCAAGGACAACATCGAATACCTCGGTCAATACTACGCTGGACACGGAGAGTTTCCGTGGGTCGTGGAAATCCGAACGCAAGAAAGCGAAGCCTGGGATAAGCAGGAAGAGTGGTCAATCGGTAACCTCATCGGACCAAGGTTAGTAGTCTGAATTCTCTTGCAAGCTCTGGAAGCCCGTACTGGTTGATCTAATGAAGAAGTACCTTTGAGTAGGTAGGTAGGTACCTCGGTAGTATGGAGTGCTAGAGCCGCATGCTAAAGACGTTCTTGACGCGTCCTAATCAGATTAGCCGCCACTGTGAAGTTATCTCCGAAGAGGTTAGAAAATGGGAAATACTCGTAAACTAGGGAGAATGCTGTTGACAAGGAAGCAGTTGCAATTTGTATGCTGTGTTGTGTACATCAATCATTCTGATAGGTGAGGGGTGGACAGGGCATTCCGGAGTGCCGGGACCAACCAAAGAGGAGTGTCAGCTAATGGTTACTGGATGCATACTTGATTCTCTCTTCATTGCAGGGTTTGGACAGTTCTGAATAGCCTCGCCTACAGTATCCTATAACCCCCTGTTTCATCAACCCGTCACAAGGGGTTGGTATTTGGTAGAAGCATCCAATGTACTATTCCTCCAAAATAGACGGCCAATAAGAACTTTCTGGCCACCCCTTTTTAGCCACCAGCGACAACCGCTACCACCTACAAACGTGCGACAATCGCCACCAGTCTATGAATTAACGTAGTAATATGTTTTTTCGTTACTGGTTAATTATTTTCACTAATAGCTCGACAACTTTTAAAAGAATGATTTGTTTAACGTTTTTAAATTGATCTCAAATTAAAGAATTTTTTGAGACTACCCCGAGCATTTTACGAACAGCCGTTCGTTTGCACCGTAAAGCTTCGTCGTTCGTCAACATCTCAACAAAATCCGGCCCAGATATTGTTGCTAGGGTAATCTGATTACAGTCACGGATGGTATATTATGAAGTCGAATTGGTTGTTCTGTCATATTATTTCATTTGAAAAATGATGGCTCTTTTGGATTTTGTTGATAGGTACTTCTTTAACATGAACAAACGTTATGCTTCATGAATAACAACAAATAATTTATCAATGATTGAATTATTGAATCCTACGCCATTTTATGGAACTGTAATTCCCCGGCCGGCTCCGGTACTCAATTTAGGGATTTCCTCCAAAGCTTGAGGGTATGTATTGACCAAAGAAAACAGCGATCTACGCAGAAGAGGCATCTATACAGGTAAATAATAAACCGTTGTGTAATAATTTGCTGCGTTTTTTTCTGTCTGAATAGACAAGTGGTCTGGGAGCTCCCAAGTTCCCGTCTCCGAATCGAAAAAAATATCCTATATCGGCCTTTAAGTAAAAATATAGATTAGTGGGGTGAGTAGATCAAGTGGTGCGTAGCTGCAGTTTTGAACGGACCCAACTGGTAGAGATTGGCACTGCTGGCGATTTGCAGAACACCGGTTGGCCACTTGCCAGTCCCTTTCCCTCTCTATCCCCCTTTTCGAACCCATATATGAACTAGCATCGATCCATAGAAGTTGTACATCTGGTTCTATGCATTAATTTATAGACCTCCATGGTATTGAATGCTATAATAATATGTTTTATATGTATGAAGCTATAATAATAGGTTTTATCATGTTTATTTTGCTCTTCTCAAATATATATCCTTCTTGTTTATTGGTACGTGCATGTTCATAAATATACCGACTCACTCGATGTGTAACACAGGTACGTGTTAACTGTTTGCGACGCCGTTGCAAATTTCGAATTCGTCGGAACGATCAAAGATCGCTACCTCGTCCTGCCCAAGAATCCTTACAAGTACAAGGTCATGTATTCTCCGGACTTCCCCTACCAGGGTCCATGGTGGTACATTAGGTAGATATGACAGCTTCATTAATTATATTCAAAAAGTAAAAGCTTCATGGAGCAATATTATTTCATTAGACAAATATTATAGGTAACCGTTTATTATTATAGGAAGACCCCACTACAAGAAAGATGAAGGTCCATTTGTTGTCGAAAATGAGTTAAGGGTGGCAACACTTCCCTCAGACCAAGCAGTTTCTGTGGGAAACTTTGCATTTGCAGAAAAGATGATACTCTCGTCACAATCGGGCTTGGAAGTTTGGGCGGACAACACAAGAAAGATGAGATCCTCATCGAAACAGTACAAAAAAGATGATAGTAGGGTCAGATCATGTTGGCGCACCTGTTGATAACCTGGTTTTCGCCTTCCACCATAGTGTTATTGTTGTTTTGCGTCTTTCACAGTTTTACCTTATCAAACAGGTAGTTTTTGGCTAGTATTGGTTCTGTGTTCTTTTGTTTTTGCGAACTATTGCGGATTTTAGTGATGAGTGGGTGCAGTGAGAATGAAATGGAGGACAAGGTGAACAGAGGGACCAAGAAGAAGAAATCGTACGGAAGAATGGACGCAGTAATGAAAAAAATGAGGGTAAGCTCCCACGAAACAGGGCCTGACTGTTCATGTAAAAGATTGAAATGCTTCGAAATCGTAAATGAATCGAATTGAAAACGAATCATTCAAGATTTTAACCAACTAAACAGCATTCTAAACAGCCTTTTTTTCGCTAGGGTTTTGGTTACTCATCCTTCTTGCACGGTATTGGGTGACATTCATCTTTTTTGCACATTTCTGAAGTGGTTTTTGATAGTTTATCCACAGTTACCGCTCCAGGAA
The DNA here is from genome assembly GCA_954871275.1 of Leptopterna dolabrata. NCBI lineage: Eukaryota > Metazoa > Arthropoda > Insecta > Hemiptera > Miridae > Leptopterna > Leptopterna dolabrata. The sequence continues at coordinate 40,378,861 of OX940981.1, forward strand.
ATTTTCTTCATTCAAAAAACCAAGTCGGATAGTATCTTTGGGAGTGGGAGAAAATTTAGCGCTAAACAGTTTTGCCAATATAATTTGTTGGGTAGTCAGTGTAAGTCTTGAAACTTTCAAAGCTGATTTTCTCGAAATTCGGAAAAGACGACCTTCATCTTTCTTTTAGTGGGGTCTTTTAGGTAATCCAATATTATAGGTAATCGTTTATTGGACGAAATAACAAGTACTACCTATGTTGTTTTGAAAAAAAAAAATTATTTTCAAGTTCGAAAATTCGGTGGTTAATAATTATTGTTGAGCAACAAAACCCACGAAATCTTATAGTGTTTGTAAGATATTTCTGACGATGTGCAGCGATTTTCGATTTAAAAAAAAAAACTCAAATTTGAACATGTTTGTATATAGTTTGGTGTGGATGGGGGGTGTGAAAAACTCATTAGGAGGCCCCAAGTATTATGGACGTGAATCAGCTGCTGTGTCTTTTCAAATTCCCTCGTTCGAATTTCGAAAGCTCTTTTTGATTTGCGAGTAAATTATATGGAAAAATAAATAGATAAAACGTATTTACGAAACTTGATTATGAATTTATGTCATTTGGCCCAGTAATTTGCATTGCTGACCAAAATCTGGAATTTATTTTTGCCAAGTCGATTTGCGAAATGGCGACAACACGACACAAGGCTGAGAACCGGAACTCGCACGGTCTCTAAGATGAAGCCTCATCCGTACTGCAACCCCAACACCTTCAAGTACTTCTGGGGGATGGTGGAGTTGGGAGCTGAACCGATCAAACCTTTTCGTAACTTCATCAACTATGCCCCAGCAGACCTCGATGCTACATCATTGTTCAAAAGATGGTGAGTCGGTTTTACAGGATGTAGTGAGTCGTACCGGCAAAGTGAGTGACGTGTATGTCGTGATCTCCTGCGAGCTGAGCGCAAGGTAGGTTTTGGTTTGGTCGAAGGAGAGAGGAGGATGGGCCCCTTAGGAGTATTTTTAAGATGGCTACCACCCCGCGGTTTTCACCACAGCGAGTGTTAGAGAAGGGCTACGACCCCACGGTTTTCACCACAGCGAGTGTTAGAGGAGAGCTACCACCCCGCGGTTTTCACCACAGCGAGTGATATTGGACGTGCCAGTACGCCGTGGTTCTCACCACAGCGAGTACTAGATCCTTTTGGGGAGCATATCCCGTCGTTTTCACCACAATGAGTATGCGAAGGAAAGGGTCAAGAGAGGAGGCGCAAGGTAACAGAGAGGAGCCGCAGTTACGAGTCGAATGGTGAGTAGAATGATGAGCTGGGCAAGCCGGGCGCCTTATAAAGGTGCCCCCACCTCGTCCCCTGTCTACCAACCACCGTTGATGGCCGTTGGGAGTTGATGAACCCTTCCCGGACTTCCACCGAGGCCTCGCACAGCTCGTCTTTCTCCTTGCTATTTATTGTTTAAATCTACTATATTTACATTGGAGCGGAATAGGGGTACCACGACAATGTATTTCACTGGAGTTCGTTCCATTAAATCAACTCAACCAGAGGGAGTTCTGGTTGATCTTCTTAATAGGTGGTTAGAAAAACTACCTACATATCATAGATATTTTTTTATAATATAATTATGTAGATAACTTATCCATGGGGTGTCAAATATTTCAAAACGTGGCCAATAGGTTACCGCACTTTTGTCCGATTACCAGCGCGTCAACAGCAAAACCGTTTAATGGTTTTCACGGACATCCACTTTGTTTCTCTATTCGTACGACTCCCTCAGATTCGATCTCATAAAACGCTGCCAACTGTCGCTGTCAAAGTGATGCTTTCAAACTTTCTCAAAACTTCACACATCCCCCGTCCCCTGCTCACTGTTCACTTAAACGCACAACAAATTTGGAATTTTTGTTTACCCTCCTTGAGGATTATAGCCTTGATTGATTATTGGGTACCAAGTACCTACCTTTTGAGCAGGAAGTTATATATTATATCCAGCAAATTATTTTGTATCAACATCCGTAATAAATTAATAGTCTGGGAGAAGCGCCGAGCGGATAAAGCGTACAAAAAATGCACGTTCTGTTGGTCTAAGACAGGATAACACTTGAAAATTCAATTAAATTGTCTCTTTGACAATGCAATTGCAATTGACCTGCAACCTTGCAACTGAGGTCAGATTCGCATCTACCATAATAATTCATCTGATTAATTTACCTTTCCTTTATACTATAGTTTGTTATGGACATCTCAGTCACATTGCGTACAGCAAATTGAAACAGTTCTGGAAGAATTCACAGCGTTTTATTGTTTTTAAAGTGGCTTGACCCATGTTCTTCAAAAAAGTAAGGGAAATTACCAGCATTTGAATATCGTAGGTACGTATACATACGTACCATATTGTACATGTATGATATCGGGTTTGAAACACGTAAGTACGATAGGTACAAGTTAAGTTTGAAACAATTTGAAAAATGCATTAGAACAGTTAGGTACTACTTTTGGTTTATTATTCTGTGAATAATACTCCTATGTATTCGCTCAGCAAAAAATTTTTATAACACCCCCTCAAAATGTTTTCTTTCCCGTTCCAAGGTGCGTAGATTCCGTCCGCCGTCCGCCGTATCCCGTGTACCGGCCTCATTTTCGGTCTAAAAAAATCGTTCTTTCGCACACATGCTCCATTTGGGCCCTAGTTGTGTCCCGAAACTTTTCAGCCCGATCGGAATATAACCAGGGGAGTTATGAGTGAAAATGTGTATAAAAATAGGTACTTTTTGTGTTTTAGTAACATGTTAGTAAAATGAGCTTTTGAGGTATCGTTTTCCATTTTTTGGGGACGAGAAGACCGAATATGAAGTCGATTTTGACCAAGGAGTGGAAAATTGAGGTTGTACCAGATGTTCAGCTCCCAAAATTGTTTTTTATGAGTCAAAAACCTGCGAAATCGTCTGAAATCACCATCAATTTGTAGAATAACACTAGGAACAGTGTCAACACGTGGATCAAGACGATTAAATGGCACTACCAATGATCAAAGATAATTTGAAAAAAAAAGGAGCGTAGGTACCTAATTCAAGTTTTGGGGGGCCAAAATTGGTGGAAACCACCAGAAATAGCTATTTCAATTATTTTACATGAAAGAAACAATAAATGAACAGCCAGAAATTCTTTAGGTATGTCCAGTAGAATAATAAACCCATGTGACAAGGACTTTGCAGCGTTTTTTTTAAATATGACCAAGTAGGGATCCGCCTGAAGCAAGAGGAAGCTTTCCGAACTATCTGCGAAGAAGGAAAACATATGGGGCTTGAAAATAAATGACGCAAAGGCGAAATATCTAAACGTAATCCCCCCCGAACATTGCGCAAGTCCCCAGAATGTTTTGCTTGGATAATATGAATTCCAAGGGGTGGAAAGCTTACGTACGACACCATGTGAGCACTGTTACCAGCCTGAAAATTGTTGTTCAGGAAATACTAGAGATCCTGGACAAGGAGGAAATAATGAGCCATATAAAGTCCGATAGAATCCGTTGGCTTGGCCGTGTTGATAGATGAAGAAGAAGACCAAGGACCCCAACGGATGCTCGAGACAAGGGTGGAGTCCAGAAGAAGAAAGGATAGGCCTAGAAACAGGTGACTCGACGAGGTGTCGCGCGATTTATGGCCAGTAGGATTGAGAAGGACGCAGGCCTGGGACCGGCATAGGAGGATAGGAAAATAGGAATAAGGGAAGCCAAGGGCCACACTGACCTGTAAATCTCGTCAGTAAGTAGGGATCCATCAGTTTGGAAATTCAGAACCGTTTTGTGAAGAATTGATTTCCCAACTATCATAAAAATGTTGAGCAGGGACGAAGTAACCAAGAAAATACTACTAACCTACCTATTTTATGGAAAGCTCTTATCTAAAGCTTGGAGTTGAAAAAGTTTACGGAAACCGTTGTTTATTCTGCTTCAAGGTATAGAATAAGACACAGCTCAGTTTGGAAGGGCGCAACATTGGCAACGTGGGGCAAGGATCTTCAGGACAAATACAGCAAAAATACGATGCTCCACAATTTCAAAATCAAGTACGCAATCAAGTACCTGGAATGGCATGAATGTGAAAAATATGCGTCGCAGATGGGATGGGCAGCTTGGAATGCGGTGAGCAGCTTTAAATTTCTATAATAGCATATTATGAGGTGGAATGATGGCATGTATAAATGTAATGTTAAATCGTATGGTAGATATACATATACTATTAACACGTCACACAATAGGGCATTTATTTATAAAAGATGGCCGTTGAAATCTGAAAGGGTAGAAGTAAACTGGATCTCAGTATGAATATCATATTAGTTTCTGTAATTTATTCCTTCTGTTCAATATTATTTTTAGAAACAGAACACGCAGTTGGTAGATACTAAGGATGAAAAATTGCAGAAAAGGGGAAATACGAAACTGAGGGACTCGGGCCCCATAATAATAGCCATAGCTTTACTTTAAATCCTTCCCTGATGAATTTCCTCACTAATCACTTGTTTAGATCAGCTGTGCCCCACTGGCTCTACATAATATGAGTGATTACAAAGCGCAAATCATAATAAATTAGGCCGGAATTAGTTGCTACACAATTGAGAAGTTGTAAGTATGTTGTCCCAAAGAGGTGATCAGAACAGCGATCTAATAATATTGATTTAATACGAAAAGTCGGAAAAGCTCGTGGTGAAAAATTTGACACAAGCGGGATCTGAACCTGCAACCTTCCCAATACTAACTGAGTTACGATGCCAATGGGAAGTTTTGCCAAGATCCACCCAGTTGTTTACCAATTAAAATTATGTATATGAATCCTGTGGTTGTAGCAACATTATTATTCGATTATGATTTATTTTAGAAATTGGAGTGGGTGGTGAATGGTACTTTCTGCATGTCACTTATTGACCCTGACAACTCCATGGGCGCTATTTGCGATCACGATCGAGGTGCTCCTGTCGTCTGGGAAGAAATGTTTGTTGGTACGTATGGAAATGCATGATTTAGTTAGGTACCTTTTTCAAGCTGAGGGTTATTCCTGAAAATGATGAAATTTTCATTTTACCCTGGAATAGAATGCTTAATGCTGAAAAAGAAACCGCTTGTTGCTGTCTCGTGGATGTACGAGTCATAAAACAGTGTTGCTTCTTCCCGAATTTAGGTATTCTTGAAGTGACATTAAAAATAACTACATCCGAAAATGTCCGAATGGGGTTTCGGTTCATTGCCTTCGACCAAATTTTACCAACCTGATAAGTATAAAACTGCTTCCATACTGATGAGGGTTCCATACTGATGAGTATAATATAACTGGTTTTAAAACCATTATGGCCGAAGTGGTTATGTACCTATAACCACTTATAAAGGGATGATAAAAAAATTATGTAAGTGAATAAATTGTAAAAATGAAATTTGAATTGGATACCTATTATTTATTTTTATTTTTTTAAATTAAGCATTTATTTCATCATATAAACAAACAATACAAACAATTTAAATTGACAAAAAATGCGTCAGTTCCCTTTAAGATAAATTTTGAGCTGGGAACTGGAGCATGTCATGTGCCTCGATTTATATTATATTAGTAAATTGTAATTATCAAGTAATACAAATCAATAATAAAAATATTTTATTACTACAAAACGACATAAATTTCTATATGTTTCACTTTTGTGCCAATTCAAATACAATATCTCATAAGCCAAAAAAATAGTCCTTAATTTGTTTTTTAAAATTGTCTATAGGTAATTTTTCTTTTCTAACGAGATCATATGGAAGTAGATTATACAATATTACGCCTTTATGAAAATATAATCTTTGAGCTGCCGTGGTTTTCAATTTGAAAGCTTTCAGTGTAACTCTGTCCGCACTCCGCGTTCCAACCTCAACCCTTTCCAATTTATCCTCCAAATATTTTTTATGGGTGAAAATCAAGGTAGTTTTCTCAATTAGGTTGAAAACGTCCATTATTTTATACTCTCGGAACAACAGATTCGTAGAATAAGTTCTTTTCTTTTTCAATAAAATCTTGATTAGTGTTTTTTGCGTGATTAAAATTGGATGAATCTTGGTTTTATAGGCTGATCCCCATACCGGCAAAGCATAGATGAGCAGCGACTGGACTACGGCGTTGTAGAATTGTCTTTTTAATTTGATGCTCATGAAATTCACCCCACGACAAACAGGGATTAGTTGCCTAAGTTTCGTTGACAAGGTTTTAATGTGCTGCTCCCAGTTTAGGCACTGGTCTATTATAACTCCCAGATATTTCGTTTGTTTAACTTGCTCTATCGATGGACCCTCACAATCTTCTTTACATCCATGCTTTATATGACAAGTTATGTTCCCTAAAACTGGAATGGATGAAGCGAGCCAAGAGAAGATAGATTACAGATAGAAAGATAGATAGATAGAGAGATAGATTATTTAGATTTTTACACCACCACCCATTTATCAAAATTATTATAGGAGGAGGTTCTTAATTCAACTCATCTATAAATATCATCTATCCTCTCCCTCTTGCTCCTTGAGTTTTCCGAATTTTCCGCCCTTCAACTGCCATGATGCATTGTATTACTGAATTTCTTGCATTGTTTGTAATAAATGAATGAATAATTATACAATTAATTCCTACAGGTGTCGTCATTACGGGAGCTCATTACGATAACTGCTCCAACCTCAACCCGCTGCCGTTCGTGGTCTCCAGTCTCGAAGATGCCCAACTCTACTGGACCAACGTGCAACGCAACATCCTCTCGTACTTCATCACCAACAAAACTAACCTGTTTCCCGGCCTGACAGGTCTGGTCATATCGCACGACAACTCTCCCCCTCTCCCAACGGTTGGGGCTCTCACGCTGCTGATCGTGGGTTTGCTGCTGATTCTCCTCCAGTGATGCCGTCCGTCACATGTGCCACAGGAGGGCAAAAAGTCATTATTTTATTATTCCTTGTTAACATTGTGATTTTCGGTTGTGTTAACGTCTAATTAGCTAGGTATCTAAGATAAAATATATTTGAGCTTTGTCTGCATGATTAGTATTCATCTATTCATTAATCGTTCAATCATGGCAAATTTTTGGTTGGTGAGGTGTGACAATGTCTGTTTCCTGTGTGTGCTACAACATCTGTCGAAGAGATCTTTTTTGTTGCCTCCAAGTCTACCACAGTAGGAAGTTTGATAACGTTTGAAAGAAGAAAACTTTGCTCCCATAAATTTTTTTTTTTTTTCCTACGCCGATTGTCTAGGCTCTTGAGCCATAAGACTTCTTGCAGCCCAATACAATTTCGCTGTTTTCGACCAGGTGGTGTCGTCAGGATAAAATTCTTGTCGGGTATCCTCGAGTCGAGGACAGTCAGATAAATGATTTGTCGTCATTGGAGTAGTGCTGCTGCAGAGGCTGCATCCAGGGCTTTCTCTCAGTCCAATCCTGTGCAAGTGAGCATTCAAATAATCGTGGCCAGTGACAGCTCTGAACGCCGCAACTGACTCATGGCGAGGGAGAGCTGGTGGGATGCGGTGTCTTGCGTCCAGCAGTGAGGCCCACTGCTTCCCCTCGGCTTTGCGTCGTTGGGCATCAAGCAACTTCTCCTGAACGGAGGATCTAATGGCACTTTTTGCGGCTCGATAGGTGGTAGGGGTGTCAGGCATAGGCATGCGGGATCCTTCTCTTGCTAGGGCGTCAGCTTGCTCATTTCCCCATATGCCTACGTGTGATGGGATCCACTGCAAGACGATGGTTTTTCCCTCCCATAAATGAAAACGCCCACTCACGCTTAGCGATTCTGAACAAATGTGGTTACCTATTCCTTGTCTGGCTGTATTTCCACGTATCCGCCAGTTGCTACGCATTATTCGTCAAAAATCCCATTCAAGTTATACATACATAGTTTTTGTAGGAAGGTGAACAATTATTGAATTATGCAGGCACATACCACCTGTAAATATGGTAATTAGCTATAATAGGTATCCCGCTCAAGCAAAGAGGATGGGTATAAATTATTCTTCCCATCTGACCCACCTAACTTTTTTTTTAGATCCGCCTTCCAAGTTTTTACAACGAAATGTTTCTTATAGTTTTCCTGTTTCTACTTTAGTTGTTTAAATTAATCACCGAACTCGAAAAAGATGTGATCCCTGGCTGTGGGTAGTTTTCCTAACGCTCCTATTCAGGTCCGTAACCTGGATTTGATTGTTGGGGGTTGTACTCGGATACGAATTTCATGCAGCTGTTTACATCTTGAAAGCCTACGCTTCTAAACTCGCTGATCCACACCCTCTTCCTCTTAATTTCCTTTAAGCAATTTTATTTACGTAGGATAAAGAAAAGTACAAAGAGGATGGCGTCAGTTTAAAATCGGAACAAAGACAAAAGTGACTACTCCAAGATGTTTTATGAATCGCTTTTGGATATTTTATGTTATCAACTCAATCTGATAAGATCATATGGATGTACGAAGCTGGAATACCGTTCCTGTTCCAAAAGTAACAAGTAATTGTCGAAGTGAAAGATTCAGAATCACTGAAAAATTCAATTATTGGCTCTCGCCGTACCTACACAGACCCAATAGTTTTATGCTAGGAAAGTACTCGTAGGTAGTTGTAGACATTCTATCTTATCCTTAGATATAAATTGATTATTGAAATTACAACTCCTTAATATGTCAAGTGGAATAATTATTGGGAGGCTAAAATAAAATTAAGAAAGTACCTACCTTTGTATAGGTTTTAAGTAACCACTTTCTTTCGGAATTTTTTAAAATGATATAAATAATTAACCGGCGAAATATCGTTAGGTGCTTCGTTAGCAATAATATTGTTCTATGCGAAAAATCATGTAGTTACAGTAGGTAGTACCTAGGTGAACTGAGACAATCACAAATCGCACAACTGAAACTGTTCCATAAGAAACCGGAACGACTATTTTAATCCATCGAACCGAACCATTTTCGATCGAGTACAGGTTATGAGGGAGAAGTGGATGAAGAAGCTGAAGATCATCAGCTTCTCAGACTTTCTGTGCTTGAGTACGCAAATTACAATAAGTAGTGCATTAGGTAGCGAAGAAGCCCGATGTTGAAATTTTACAGTGTATAATAATTATCCGGTGTCAGGTATTATGTTCACAATTTACTACGTAACCGTAACCGGAGTTTTATGGATCACGTCGCTAATGAAGGGAGGCAACTGCCAGCTATCGCGGTCTGAAGACTTCGTCAGTAAGCACCTCGGGTTCTTGGGCGACTATTTTGCCGGCCATGGACAGTTTCCATGGGTCGTGGAAATCCGGACTCTGGACAGCGAGAATTGGAAGAAACAAGAGGAATGGGCTGTTGGCAACCTCATCGGACCGAGGTAAGAGCGGATGTTCTCGTTGTTTCCATTTGATTTGCATAGTTGCCCATCACATTGATAGGTAATTAGGTACCTACCTACCAATCTGTGTTGTATGGCTAGAGGCCACCATTTTAGCGAGGCTTATTTTTAGCATAGAACATGCTTTTTCGATGACTGACCCTTGTTACCTTGGTCCAGCCGTCTACCATGAGCGCTTCAATACAGTTAGCGTTGCGTAGCTTCATTCATTTCTCATTCTTCCGACGTCTGAAGATGTATTAATAAACTAGAATAATAATGTTTCTCTGTCGAAGTTCTTGTAAATATCATATAACTACGGCACTAAAACATCACAATATGTCCAGAAAGTTGTGCAGAAACAATTGAAGACCGCGGCCGAAAAACTGTCTAGGTATGTTACATTTTTGAAATTTTACAGGAGAGCCAAAAAACGATTGAGAAACCTTTCGATCCGAGAATTGGTGGCTCTAATGTAACATAGACTTCTTTTCGCCAGTTAAATTCCAATCCAACCAAAACGGTAAAATATTCTGCAAATATCATTACAGAGCTGTTCTTGATAGTAACCACATTGGATGTTATCACGCAATGGCTTATAGAAATCTGTGCTGCAAATTATTACGCAACGGCTTATTATAGATACTTAGCCGTGCTGCATAAGAATAGTTTTTCATACCTAACTGTATTATTTTCTTCCCAGCAATGCTGAGCTAGAAAAATATCATAGAATCCAATCTTTAAATTTGATGGTACGTGACTTCGATTTGTTAAGTCTATCCACATCATTGTCCGATAGTTGTCCGATCCATTTTTCACGAATCCGCGCGCAGAAATCCGACTACACACAGGAAAAACTACGACAACGGTGTATGACGCTGCGCTAGCTACCTAGCAAAAGTGAAGGCGCTGTAACAGATTGTTTTTCTTGTTAATCGCGGCCCTCGTTTCTTGTTATTTTCGTCGTCATGACGTCCACCAAATGTGAAAAACGCTGCAAATCCCTGCACAACGGTTTGTTATTTTGTACAGAATACCCTCCTGTTACAGATCACAGGTCTCCGTATAGATAACCCTTCTATATAACATAATGTACTATTCTACACATATTATGCGGACCCTCCTTAGGTTAGTACCTAACCCCGTACTCGTTACTAGGTACCTACCTAAACCGTTGTGTAATAATTTACCTGTATAGGTTCCCCTTCTACGGAGATATAATAATGAACCGTTGTGTAATAATTTGCCCATCAATAATACTTCAACGGTTGTTCAAGTTGCGAAAGTACCTATCAACAAAATCCAGCCCCTTCTTGGTAGATGAGCCGTTGTGTAATAATTTACCGTTGTGTAATGATTTACCGTTGTGTAATAATTTGCCGTTGTGTAATAATTTGCCATTGTGTAATAATTTACCCATCAATAATACTTCAACGTTTGTTCAGGTTTCAGAAGTACCTACCAACAAAATCCAATAGTCCATCACTTATCAAATGAAATAATATCGTAGAACAAACAACTCGACTTCATACAGCCATCCTTGATTATAATCAGGTGCTCCTTAGGGCAGACGCGCACTAGACCGACCACGACCACGACAAAAAACCCCGACTGGTCGGGTCGTATAGCCATGCCGCTGAGCCCGACCACGACCACGACCACGACAACGAATGCCAAGCTAGTAGCTAATTCAGTACACAAGATGGGTGTTGAAGAGTTATCTGTCGTTGTACATTTGTACCGTAGGTACGTTAGGCGAAGGAGAAAGCGGTACTGGGTGCATCCGATGTTGGCTGTCAGGTCAACGAGAGGGCAATTTGCAACATTTTATGGAGAATCGTCGGTATGAAGAACGGCTTTTCAATTACACAAGAATGTCGGTTAAAAGCTTTGATAAGTGACATTATGCTAATAAAAACTACACGCAAAGACAGGTGTACACAGTTCGCTCGACCACTCAGTACTGGTCGGGTCGGGGGTGTTGTCGGTGGCAGTGCGCGACGCGCCATTCTAACTTATCTTATTTTCGGCTGCAGTCGTGTCGTGGTCGGGCCCGACCAAACTCCCGAGACTCTGGTCGTCCGACCAGGGTCCGACCGCTGCGTCGCAAGTCGGCTAGTGCGCGCGGTTCCACTTGCTTCCATTATAAAACTGGCCGCATACGACTGGTCGTGGTCGTGGTCGTGGTCGTGATCGGTCTAGTGCGCATCTGCCCTTAGTGATGAAATCCTGGCCGGATTTATACCGTTTGATTCACAATCGTGTTGACGAAGCTTTTTGGTGCACACGAACGGCTGGACGTACAATGCTCCGGGTGGTCTCAAAAAATTGTTTAGCTCAAGACAAATTTAATATCGTAAAAAAAACCTAACCCTTCAATCGAAAGTTTTTGAGATACGGCGTTCTGAAAATTTCAACCCCTATTTTGAACCCCTTAGAGATGACTGACAGTAACGTCGAGCTTCGAGGACCAACTAGACCCCGAACGGAACCTATAACCCGAATTTCATCAATTTTGTTTCATGGTAACTAAGAAAAGTGGCCCGTACGGTGTACGGCGTACGGCGGACAGACAGAAATATTTTTATTGCAGTTTTGGATTCTACATACCTCGAAACGTAAACCATCAAATTTTGAGGGGGGGGTAAGAATTTTTTTTTCTCGCTCGATTCCAATGATTCATTATTGAAAATAATAAACCAAAATTATGATTTTTGTGTTCCTAATTGATAGAGGCGATCCTAACGAATCGTTTGATGCCTGTAACTCATTTTCGAAAAAAATGTATCATAGATGGTTTTTCGGCCGCGGTCTTCATATTGTCTATGTGTATTACTGTATATACCGACTACAATGAGTAAGCCCTGACAAGGCCCTTTCTGATCTGCTTAGTCGAACAATCAGCTTTCTGTCTAAAGCTAAGATCTTTGGTCAGCTGGGCCTCAAGCGTGGAAAAGCATGTTCCGTTTCCATCGTTCCATGTTCTTCATTCTCAGTTATTGGAGTACGTAACTTGAAGCATGAGGTCGAAATCATTTGGAGGGTAGGTACCTATAAGTATTATAACTTGCCTCTTAAAAAACGCTGCAAAGTCCTTGTCACATGGGTTTATTATTCTATTGGACACACCTATAGAAATTTTGGCTGTTCATTTATTGTTTCTTTCACGTGAAATAATTTAAATTGCTATTTCTGATGGTTTCCACCAATTTTGGCCCCCAAAACACGAATAAGGTAGGCTTCTTTTTTTCCCACAAATTATATTTGATCACTGGTAGTACCATTTAATCGTCTTGATCCACGTGCTGAAACTTTTTCTAGTATTATTATACAAACAGATTGTGATTTCAGACGATTTCCCAGGTTTTTGACTCACGAAAAATCAATTTTGGGAGCTGAACATTTGGTAGAACCTCAATTTTCTACTCTTTGGTCAAAGTCGATTTCATGTTCGATCATCTAGTCCCAAAAACATGGAAAACGATACCTCAAAAGCTCATGTTACTAGCATGTTGCTGAAACACAAAAAGTACCTATTTTTACACACATTTTCACTCATAACACCCCTGGGTATATTCCGATCAGGCCGCAAAGTTTTGGTACACAACTAGGGCCCATATGGAACATGTGTGCGAAAGAACGAATTTTTTAGACCGAAAATGAAGCCGGTACGCGTGATATGGCGGACGGCGGACGGACATTGCATTTTTGGAATCCACGCACCTTGAAACGGAAAAGAAAAATTTTTGAGGGGGTGTTACAAAAATGTTTTGCTGAGCGAATACATAGGTGTATTATTCACAGAATAATAAACCAAAATGAGTTGAGTCAGACAACTTGTGCAACAGGGACCATTTGTAACCAGAGTCAACAGAATCAGGCTGTCTGTGTCTTTAGGCTGAATAATCAATAAGCAGAAATTATGATATATTGGAGGGTTTTGAAGGTTCTTTAGTTCGACCTTGACATCATTGTTGATACTGTTGGGATCTTCTGGAGAACGGATAAGGGACGTAGTTGAGTACAGGGAAAATAAGGAAGCAGAGTGGGCAGCAGAGTCAGAGTTGGGGATCATTCGGGTACTCGAATTACTACAATTACAATAAGCTCTGAGATTTATTTAAAATCTCAGTGGAACCATAATCATCAGTGGTGGGCCAACTTGAAAAGGACAGCAGTGACGACCATTGAAGAGCTGAAGTCATGTAATTCTGCTGTGATTCTCTGGCAACTGAAGTCTGGCCATTTTGGAGTGTACTAATTAATTCAAGCTTAATTGCCGGAATTGCCTGTCTATATTTTTGAGAGAAATGTATAATCATAATAAACTGAAATGGTTTTGCAGGTACGTTTTGTCGACCTGCAACGCTGTGGCGACTTTCCATCTCCTTCCACCGGTCAGGGATCGCTACGTCGTGTGGCCAAAAGTACCTGAGAAATACAAGGTGATGTATTCGCCGGACTACCCATACCACGGTCAAAACTGGTATACCAAGTAAGTAGATCGCAGGTACTTTCAATTGAGAACACAATTAGGTACCCACAGAGTATTTTTGAAGTGACTGGAAATTGTTCAAGTATCCAATTCAAACGACGCAACTCATTTCATATCGTATACTTTCAAATCTACAGGTTACTATAATCTTATGTAGACAGAAGTAACCCACACTATATCCGTTCTTCTTCGGTATGCACTCCTTCAAAGAAGGGTATTTTGAGGGTGTTGACATTCATTTCTTAATCTTAAAAATGGATTGTTTTCTCAGCCGCTACATCCCATGGCGCTCTTTTAATACGGAACTTAAAACTGGAACTCGCGATATTACCAGGATGTCACCTCACCCCTTCTGCAACCCTACTACATTGAAATACTTCTGGGGCATAGCAGAGCTCGGGAAAGAACCCATCAGACCCTTCCGTAATTTCATCAACTACGCATATCCTGAACTTGATGCCACACAGTTATTTAGAAAATGGTAGGTTGATAATTAAGTACCTGCCACCTTTATTTTTACGTTTAGGGATTCTCCGCCCTATTTATGCACACTACCTGCAACAAGCAGGTCATAGTCGAATACTCGAGTATAGTATACCAACTTTTGTATAAGCTCTCCACCTGAACTATGGTTTAGGCAACGTACTAATGTCTCAAAAATGTGCTAAACATCCTGCAGACATTCATTAAATTTGTTAAAAACTGCTGCTGGTCCAGTAGTTCATTAATTTCCACTCTTTCAAATGACTTGGTTGATTTTTCAATGAATAGCCACATACATGCGGTTTATAAGTGGGAGTACCTCCTACAATGGTTTATACTAAGACAATATTTCAGAAACTGATTAGGGCACTAAATTTATTTTATTTTTTTTTGTCCTAATTTCACAAGATCCACCGTTACCGATACGCGAATTTCATTTGCCCTTAGGTATTTGCTGAGACACAAATCTACGTGGAGTCCCGCGTTGTTGTCAACGTGGGGGAGGGACACTTCGGGCAGTTACAGCGTGCGAACGATGCTCTTTAATTTCAAACTGCGATACAAAGTCTCATTCCAAAAATGGAGTGAGTGTCAAAAGGTCTCGTCAATGTTGGGATGGTCTACCTGGAACCCGGTATGTCAAGTTACTATGGTACTAATTCTTTAATAAGCCTTCTACTTCTTCAAATTACGCTTCTGATGGTCGATCATCATGGTCAGTAGTTAGGCTACTATTAGACCTACTTGGTAAAGATCTAACTAATAATTTATTACCATTAATATTACATTAAATAATATTTCATTTTCTTTTGCAGGGTTTGGAATGGGTAAATCAGACATTCTGCATGTCCGTTTTCGATCCTGAGCACACCATGGGGACGATTTGCGACCATGATCGAGGCGCCCCTATCGTCTGGGATGATGCTTTTGTTGGTTCGTAAATCAATTAATTATATATAATATTATTGACAATTAATTAATTATTTTCCTTCTTCAATACCGATGGGGAGACATGTGTATTCATTCATGACTCAAATAATGTGTATAACCTCCAGAAAAAATTGTTGAAATTTTTTCAGAGGTAATTTTAGACCCCGCCCTCCTTTCATCGGAGCGTTATTTACCTACGCAGCGCGTGGAAACCATAAACACTCAAATTTTTGTGAATAGTCTATATGTACCAGCTAAGAATTAAACAATTCAAAACATTTCCTTGCTCAAGGGGGACTCGAAAGACCTTTGATTTCAGATATCCCCCACAAACAAATAATTACAAATCGCTATACTTCGACAAGCTTCAGCTTCATTGGCTGGTAGTCAACACCATTCTGATATGATTTATAGGAAAAAACGAGAAAAAAAATATGTTTGGTCCTATATTATTGTCAGACGTTCATTAATATAATAATATACTTGTGGTGATCGGCTGCTCCCTAACACTATGTAAATAGCGTCGCTTGCATTATAAGCCGCGTCTAACGGCTTCCCAGAGCGGGGTTCCCCTACCCCTCTCTGGGGATGTATCAAGGGGTATAAAAGAAGCTGTGAACTGCCAATAAATTGTCATTTGACCACACAAACCGACTCAAGTAGTCTCGTGTATTTATTCCTACTTATAGCTCCCGCTGGATCATCACACTGGTCACCCCGACGTAGAACACGCACCTTCACCTTCGCATCGGCTTCTCGCCTACTACGATCGCCGGCGAGGCGGCGGCGCCCGACGACGAACACGCAACCTTCACCGGCTTCCGGCCTTCTGCGAACAGCGTCCCGCCTTCTCGCCTCTAGCGACGGCTCAACACGCACCTTCGCCCCGGCCTTCTGCGAACGCAACACCGCCTTCTCGCCTCCTGCGACCGTCTCTTCTCCCCGGCCTTCTGCGAACGCAACAACGGCGATGTTAATACACCTCTCGCCCCGGCTTCTCGCCTTCTGCGATCTTCAGCCTACGGTGACAACTCGACGTGAGACACGCACATTCGCCCCGGCCTTCTGCGAACGCAACACCGGCGATGTTAATACGCCTCTCGCCCCGGCTTCTCGCCCTCTGCGATCTTCAGCCTACGGTGACAACTTGACGTGAGACACGCACATTCGCCCCGGCCTTCTGCGAACGCAACACCGGCGAAGTTAATACACCTCTCGCCCCGGCTTCTCGCCTTCTGCGATCTTCAGCCTACGGTGACAACTCGACGTGAGACACGCACATTCGCCCCGGCCTTCTGCGAACGCAACACCGGCGATGTTAATACGCCTCTCGCCCCGGCTTCTCGCCCTCTGCGATCTTCAGCCTACGGTGACAACTCGACGTGAGACACGCTCATTCGCCCCGGCCTTCTGCGAACGCAACACCGGCGAAGTTAATACACCTCTCGCCCCGGCTTCTTGCCTCCTGCGATCGACATCGAACCGCCTACGCCCTCCACCACTCGTTAGATCCACGACCAACCAGCTATCGTCTCTCCAGCGAACCAACCAGAGAACATCTCGCCGTTTCCGCTGCCTACTTAACGAGAGCGACCATCAACGGAGCATTCATTCCTCGGATTCACACCTTCAGGAACATCAAAGAAGAAAATGGAGACACCGGAACCGCCTCCATACCCTTCTCCCTCCTCCTCGTGTGGCTACCGTCAACGAGGAGTTGCAGGTGATCCAGCACCACCGACAACCTCGGCCTTCAACGCAGCCTCTCAATAGGACCACCGTCTACAAAGACCTTCCAGTAGCTTCGAGAGATATCGAGGAACATTTTACACACGTAAAATTACTACTCGATACTCTAACAAAATACGGCCTCCAAGTCAACAAGTCGAAGTGTCAACTAGCCCGCACCTCCGTCGAATTCCTCGGCCACATCGTATCACCCAGCGGCGTTACACATCTGCCCGATCGAACGGCCACCCGTAAGCGTCATAATAAACGCCTACTCCACTGCTCTCACGACTCCGAAGCCGCCTTCGAAGCAACGAAACATGTCCTCGAGAGAGCTGTAACACTGGCACATCCTGGCCCGACTCAGCGCCCCGGCCGTACTTACCTACAGCTCTACAGCGCCCGGTCTTCCGTCACAAACACGGCCTATCACACCCTGGGACACAGGCCTCTCCCGACACCGTCTTCACTGGGACCCAGGCGCAGCCGTTACTCCAGGCGCGGCCGACGTCACCTGCTCCGGCACCTCCTGCCTCGCCATTCAAGCCGCCTCAGAAGATCACCTCTTCCAGCCGCCCGTTCCAGCGCTCTCCTAGACATCGCCCTCGACGCTTCCAGCTGGACCGCATCCGAGCACGTTCACGCATCCCACACCGCAGCCGCCGCTAACACACGACGGCGAGACACCACGAACTCCTCAAGCCACCCACCGGCAACTACACAGCTCACACGCAGCCTCTTTCACCAACACCGACGCCTCATCAACAAGATTCATCATCATTTACATAATTGCAGTATTTAACTTCAATTCTGGGGGGAGCAGTGTGGTGATCGGCTGCTCCCTAACACTATGTAAATAGCGTCGCTTGCATTATAAGCCGCGTCTAACGGCTTCCCAGAGCGGGGTTCCCCTACCCCTCTCTGGGGATGTATCAAGGGGTATAAAAGAAGCTGTGAACTGCCAATAAATTGTCATTTGACCACACAAACCGACTCAAGTAGTCTCGTGTATTTATTCCTACTTATAGCTCCCGCTGGATCATCACAATACTCCTTTTGGTTTATTATTCTGTGAACAATACACCCACGTATTCGCTCAGCAAACAATTTTTATAACACCCCCTCAAAAATGTTTTTCTTTTACGTTTCAAGGTGCGCAGATTCCAAAAATGCAATGTCCGTCCGCCGGGTGGGTTAAAAATAAAACCCCTCCCGGGAAGGTTTTATTGCTGATAAGAAGAAAAAGGAGAAGAACAAGAAATACGTTTATTTAGTGTTGCAAAAAAATAATAAGTCTGTACAATACATAAAAATCTATATAAACATTACGGCATGGTTTTTCCAACCGTCTGCCGGAGGTTCGGGCTATGTTCTTCCCATATCCTTGATCATAACTTTAAAAAATAAATAAACAAATACAAATTATTACATTCTTCTGGGCTAAACTCAAAAATTGAACTGATCAGCTAGGAATTTCCTATAACGCCATGCCGACTTACAGAAATTGATCAAGCGGGGCCACCCACTCCCCCCATTTAGCATAAAACCGGCTCTATCCCTGAAGACCACCTAAATTCGCAGACACAAAAAACGCTACAAAGTCCTTGTCACACGGGTTTATTATTCTACTATGGACACACCTACAGAAATGTTGGCTGTTCATTTATTGTTTCATTCATGTGCAATTATTGAAATGGCTATTTTTGATGGTTTCCACAGTACCTACGTAAGTAAAAGTAACGGCTCCAGCTCGCGCTTCTGACACAGGAAGTAGTGGCGCTTATGAACCTAATCTTTCTTGTAGAATTCACGCTTTTGATATAGCATTTTTCAGTCAAATTAATAATTGTTCCAAACAAATTAATAATCGTTCCAACCAAATTAATAATCGTCCCAACCAAATTAATACTCGTCCCAACCAAATTAATAATCTTCCCTTTCAATTTAATATCCGTCCCTTTCATTTTAATACTCTTTCCAGCCAATTTAACAGTCGTTCTTTTTAATCGTTCCAACCAAATTAATAGTTCGTAGGTACTTTCGAGGGCTGCAATGTAAACTGCACACTGGTTGGGAAATTAGAGTATAGGTAGGTATCTTCCGTATGAATACCTTCCTCTTGCATAAATATAATACGTATAACTACTACATGCATCTTTTGAAGGCTGAAGTTCTGTTTCACTGTGAAGTAAACTTGATCTCAATTCAAATTCAACTGGTGCACCTAGTTATATATTTGAGTTTCCTTTACTTTTCTTGTGTTTCATAATGAGTAGCGGTTCCACATTGATCGATGGATCTGAAGTGTATATGTAATTACCTACTTAATACAATAACATAATCATTCATGCATTCATTATAAAATAATAACATAGTTATGGATCTACCGCTGTTCGTCTGGAATTGTTTTTGTTCATATACATAATATATATTATATAAATATATATTCTATTATTTGGCAATTAATTGAATTTATTGAAAGAACTTTGAACACCAAAAAACTATAGCATAGTAAAATATTTTTTGTACAACTAGGAAGGTACGTGAAAAAAGTTATTATATTCTGTTTCAGGAATTAATATTATAACATTATTACTTATCATAGAAAAAACCTGCGAAATGACATTTTTGGGTGCCTCTTCACCTGTTCTGATTCATTGATCTCGAAATTGCGGATTATAAAATTGGCTGGAACGATTATTAAATTTAAAGGGACGGATGTTAAATTGAAAGGAACGATTACTAAATTGGTTGGACCAGTTATTAAATTGGTTGGGCCAGTTATTAAATTGATGGGGACGATTATTAATTTGGTTGGAACGAATATTAATTTGGTTGGAACAGTTGACTGAAAAATGCTATACCAAAAATTTTAGGTGTTTTTGGACCACCTCGCGCTTTTGACAACCACCAATTTTGGCTTCGATGTCACCAGGTATTGTCGTTACGGGAGTGAAACTTGAACACTGCAACATCCTCAACCCGCAGCCCTTCGTTGTCCAGAGTATCGAAGATGCTCTGGTCTACTGGACCAACGTGGAGCGTCACATCCTCTCCTACTACATCAGCAACGACACCCACCTGTTCCCAGGCATCGCAGGCCAAGTCATCGCTCCCGTCGATGCATCGCCCGAAACAGCCAGCGACGCCCCGCGGCTTGCCGCCGCCGGAGTCGTCGCACTGCTCGTCCCGGCCTCCTTACTCATCCCACTGTCTCATAACCCTTCATGAAGCTGTCTGTTATGTGCCTTAGGAAAAGACGTAAACCCCCACACTTGTATTAGTTACTAATTGTATAGGTTCATTTTAACACGTTTCAAATATAAAAGCAGGTATGTAATATAAGAGTAATAAATTCAATAAAAAAATTTGCTGCGTTTTTCTCCACGAAATTCAACACAGTGAGATGACCACGGCACCAGATTTGTTCAGAAAGTTAAATAACGCAAAATGCAATTGGAACTTTTGATTTTGGAGGACTAGTCACAGAGCCACCTTGGTAGACACAGAAGCAATAAGAGAGGCATCACACAGTTAAGCTGCGTTCACATGGATGCGGAAAGTGCGGAAATGCGTGAAGTGTAGAAAATGCGAAAAAGTAGTGGGGGGAACTGCGGAAGTGCGGAATGTGTTCATATGGATGCGGAAAGGAGGTGCGGAAACTTCCGCAGCCTTGACAACGATGATAAACACATCGACTTTGTCCGGCCCAGCTTTGCTTTTGCGCCCATTTGGGGGAGCGCAGAAGGTATTGCGCACTCGTGCGGTGCGGGAAATATCAAAATCTCCAGTACCTAGCCTATCTAACTTTCACATGGATGCAGAAAGTGCGGAGCGGAAAGTACGGAACGCCACCTGATTGGCTGGAGCAAAGGATCGAGTGGGGGGACTCCTTCCGCAGGTCGACTTTTGGAGCGGACTGTTCGCGTACTAGAGATTTTGATATTTCCCGCACCGCACGAGTGCGCAATACCTTCTGCGCACCCCTAAATGGGCGCGAAAGCAAAGCTGGGCCGGACAAAGCGAATTTGTTTATCATTGTTGTCAAGGCTGCGGAAGTTTCCACACCTCCTTTCTGCATCCATGTGAACACATTCCGCACTTCCCCCCACTACTTTTCCGCACTTTCTGCACTTTACGCATTTCCACACTTTCCGCATCCACGTGAACGCAGCTTTAACAGCAAAAAACGCTTGTGTACAAGTCCGCAACACAGCGAGACATTTTCATGTTGTATATCACAAGCTTTATATTGACAGTAGGTAGGCTAGGTAACTAAGAATTATTCTCGCTTGTTCTTTCTTCATCATCAGAAAACATATTGTAACGCTGTTTGGTCTGATTTCTTAATTTTGCGCTCTTTCACACAAAATTGTTTTCAAACCATTTCGAATCCATCGTACACTACGTAATCGCAATTTACAAAGGAACCTGTTCATACATAAAACGGGTAATCGCAATTAACAAAGGAACCTCTTCTTAATCTTGATTCAGGACTTGAAAGGAAATACAACAATTTAGGGATAATTTACGGGATCATTTCGTCGGAAAAATGACGTAGTGGCGTAT
Organism: Leptopterna dolabrata; assembly: GCA_954871275.1. Taxonomy (NCBI): domain Eukaryota; kingdom Metazoa; phylum Arthropoda; class Insecta; order Hemiptera; family Miridae; genus Leptopterna; species Leptopterna dolabrata. Next base: position 40,400,430 of record OX940981.1, read on the forward strand.
CTTTTTACCACCACCACAAAAGGACGTAACTGCAAAAAACGCATTTCGTGATATTCGTGTTTGAAAGTAAGGGCGTTGGAAAAATCAGATGAACACAACCAAAAATCGTTCATTCCACGTATAGTTGACTTGTTTAACAACCCATTACCTAACTTGTCGCTCTTCGCCCTTCAAGGATGCCTTAGTAGCAGATTCGTCCTCTCATTGCCAAAAATTGGTACCTTTTCAGGTACGCCACTCGACCGTTTCAATTGTGGAGGTTTTGTAAAGGGAGTAATCATTATTTTTCACACTTGTATTAACATCTTTTCATTAGGTAATGGAGGAAAGTTATTGTGAAGAAAATCACACGGTACCTTGCAAAACTGTTTTAATAAATTAATAAAAATAGTATCTAAAAGTGAAAATTGTACCTAATGACTTAAAAGTTTTGAAAGAAAAACTGTAACTTTATGAAATTGGGTTAGTACAAAAATAATGAATTATCAATAATTGAAAGTTTTTCTAGTCTAGAGTTTTGTAGTCGGATTCTTCATCCGCATTGGGTTCAGGTAGGCAGTCTCTTACCGCAGTGGATGGCTGAAGGCTCTTATAAAAATGATGGTATTCCGAGAGGATGATACCATCATCGCACATCTTCATCAAATCCTTGAATTTGGCGGATGATATCGGCAGTGCCTTTTAATAGGCACTGACGCAACTGACGCGAGTCATGTTTGTCACAATGACAGAGAGACATAACTGATAGATACGCCCGTCTGTCAGTGTGTTAGTTCTAGTTCCGATTGTTGTAGAGTAGATACGTCTTTAGTTTAGTACTCAGTGATGGGCAATTCGAATGAAGAATCGAATGCGGCATTCGATTATTGAATTCATTCGGATATTCGGATGTGAGATTTCAAGTATTCGAATACTTTCGCATTCGTATTGTAGCGAAACTAGCGGTATCTTCGCGAAGCTCAAGATACAGGAGGATGGAACTGCGACAAGTGAACCTGTGACCAATGCGAATGCCCAAGTACCTACTGTCACAGAACAACCATAGCCGAGACTTTCATCCGAACTCTATCCCATTCCATTGGTTGTTTTTCATTCGAATACTTTAGCATCTGTTCTGCCATTGGTTGTTTTGCATTCGGATCTGTTGGAGGTTTTCCCACTCCTTTTTCATGATCCAAACGAATCATTCGAATGAAACGAGCTTCATCCATGTAACTAAGTAAGATCAATGAAAAATCAAGTTATATTTTACCTATATATTCCTGAATTTTCTATTCTAATGTCAGTATCAAATAGGTAGGTAGGTACCTAATTAAATTTTATTTTTTATTTTTTTTTATTCAATATAGGTAAATCCTTTATTATTACGTTACTTATTTTCCAAGTAGGAAGTTTTTTTTTTAATTTTATTTTTTCCAATCGGCTACTAAATTAATAATCAGGTACCTAATCTAAATAAATCATGTTTTTAACTGGCCGATAATAATAATAATCCATCCATTTACATAGGTACCTATTTGGTCATTCACATTTTGAAGGTAAAATATAGGCTTATTAATAATTAACTACATGGAAAACGAAGTTCGAAAATTTGTAAACTTTATTTTGAACAAAATTAAAAACTCATGGTAACGCAATAAATTATGGTACTATATAAAAATGCTGAACATCATTATACCTAAGTTGTTTTTCAATACTTGTAGGTAGGTAGGTAGAAACCTACAAGAATTTAGATCACAATCTCGAGATCGTTTGTATAAAAAGAGGAAGTAAAAAATACTGAACGTCTTATAAATTTACGATATATGTATATAATATATTTCGTACACCTACCTCATCATCATTTCGTTGTTTATTTATTTTTTGTTCTTCTTAAATCTGAACATGACAAAACACACTATTGGTAGGAAGATTGCACTAAACTCAAGAAATACTGAACACCACTAGATACAGATTAAAATCACAATTCAAAAATTCACAAGTTCAAAATGGCGGTGGGTTTTCCCTCCACATTTGAATGAAATCATTCGAATGATCATTCGATTATCAAAATCATTCGAATACTTGGTATTCGATTATTGAAATCATTCGTTTCGCCCATCACTAATGAGTACTATTAGTACTCTAGAACAATGGAACAATCGGTGTTCTAGTTGCTGTGTTACTAAGCGACGAAAACGTGTGGGGGATTTGTGCTAACTCTTAGAGTCACTTTTCAGGGTATTATTATGAAACTAACTGGAAAATCGGATTTTTGCAGTTACGTCCGTTTGTGGTGGTGTAAAAAAGATACGCCACTTGGTCATTTTCCCGACGATTTAGGGGTTGCAAGGTTACCACAATCCGGGTTACACAGTAGTGCAAGGTTACCACATTCGATACTAGTAGACAATAGAGAGTTCCTAAAGACTAAAGTCGGGAAGATGTGTTCGGATTTATCTCAACTGCGCATGCGCGTCGCCCAAGTTCAAACTTATTTCCTTAAGTTCGACTTATTCGGCCTTATACATAAGGCGCGTTATCTCCCAGGGCACAAACTTTAGGAATCGTCTTTAACCTTACTCAGGGGTAACAGTGCACAGCTTTTTGCCGCGTTTTGTCGTTTTTTTTAACGCGTCATGTGTCTTCGGTCCTCGCCATCGCCAGCGTCTTTCAAAGTTACTCCAAGCGTCTTTCAAAGAATTTGCTAGATTGTTGCGATATCAACTTAGGATAAAAAAGTTAGTATACCTACGGATACTAGTATACCTACTGAAGCTGAATGGATTTCGCGTTGTGCTAAGTTAAGTGACGTTACTTTTTAATTCACTCCTACCCCCACCACTTCTGTCAAACCGGACTCATTGGTTAGCATCCAAAGTTAGCATCTTAGCTGCTCGCCTTAGATGTGGCCAAAAGATATGGCCGTTCCCTAATGAACTTATCTCTTAGGAACTCTCTATTGACTTTCTTCATTACCTATGTTGCTGACTACCTTGTTTACCCATCTTTTTTTCATCATGCTCAGCTCAGCTACCGCGCAAGGTACGTGGGTACGGTTAACAAGAAAATATTCAATAAAATCACACGATTCCAACGAGTGGTGAACGATTTTTGTACGTTGAAAAATGGCAAACATGAGTTCCGTAGAACCGAATCGGTTGTAAGCGGAAATCATCAGAAATGGTGAATAACGCGTTTTCCTGTCGCATTTTAGTAACGCTTTTCGAGTTTGTGTCCCAAAGTAAAGACAGGAAAATGTCAATATGAAGGGGTTCTGAATTTAGGGCACAATATTAACATTCCGAGTTTTGTACTTAACAGTTGTTTTTCATTTTGGTTTTATGTTTTCAATAATGAACCTTTGGAATCGACCATGAAAAATAGTTTAACCCCCCTAAAAATTTGATGGCTTCCATTTCAAGGTATGTAGAATCCGAAAATGCAATTAAAATTTCTGTCCATCCGCCGTACGCCGTACTTCATACTTTTCTTAGTTAGCATGAACCAGAATTGACGAAATTCTTTTGTACTTTTGTAACTTGAACAAACGTTAAAGTATTATTGGGTAAATTATTTCACAACCGTAAATTATTGCACAACGTTTATTATACTACATATCTACGCAGAAGGGGCATATATACAGGTAAATTATTACACAGCGGTTTATTATTTACCTTATGGTTCATGAATGACTACAAAAAATTATGAATGATAAATGATTGAGTTACTGAATCCCGCGCATTTGTATGAAACTTTTAATTCCCGGACCGGCTCCAGTATTCGATTTAGGGCTTTCCTGGGGGAGCTCGAGGGTACTGACCGCAGAAAACAGTGATTTAAGCAGAAGGAGCATCTATGTATAGGTATAGGTAAATAATAAACCGTTGTGTAATAATTTGCAGCGTTTCTTAAATTAAATTAGAATCCATCCTGAGAATTTTGGCACCAGCCGCACTATCCTTCGATAATAGAATTTTCAAAGACTCCGGAATTTCTGACGTCATTGCACCCCTCTCGCTGCCCACTGTGACATCAGAACTTCCGGAAATTTTGACAGCTCATAGAAAAAGAACTGTTCATTGTAGGAGAGTGCGATTGGTGTCAAAGTTCTCAGAATAGAATATATGGTTTCATTAAACAATAATATAAATAGGCTTTGCGACCCATGCGCATACCCCATTAATTGCTAAGTACCTACGTGAGTTTTCGGATGATGTTTTTGAAGTTTTCACTTTTTACGACTGAATAATTTAGTTATTAGATATTACCTACGTATTTTCACAATTTATTTTGACTTCAAAATTTGTACCCATTTTTATATATTTCAGAAAATATTTTTTATAGATTTCACATATTTTATGGAAAATTAAAAAATTAAATGCTATTCTAATTACATATTTTGCATTTTTAAATACATAAAAATCCTATCCTACTTATATCCATCAACCACACGCCGACTCAAGAATCTATCACTTATCACAACAGCCGTAATACGAGAACTGAAGAAACTAAACTGAAGTGAGAGTGATAAGGGGTAACTGAGCGAATCTCTGAATCTGAAAAGACAACAATTTTTAACCTGACCATAGATGAGCGGTTCTCTTGCCGTGATCACAAAACTATCGCCTTTTCGGAGCCCTTTCACCGCCTGTGATCCCAAACTCGTGATTCTCCTATTGTAATTAGCTACCTAAAATATAAGATGAGATATTATTTATATTATAAATTGTAAGAGACGTATAAATAATTGCCGAACGTCAGTGAGGATCTTACTCAGACTCGAGCGACATATGCGGGTGGGTTATGTATTTATGTATCTGCGCCGCGAAAAGTGACACATGGAACCTTCGGAAAAATCTTATAAATCGGATAAATTGTCTAGGAATTAACCTAGATACCGGATCACGTTGGAATGTCTATTGTGAACGATTGGTGAGATCATTAAATAGTGCTATTTTTCTTATAAGAGGACTCCATGACTATATGCCAAGGGAAGCAATCGTCACTGCATACCAACCATTATTTTCATAGTCGCATGATGTACTGCTTGCTGGGTTTATTTATTTATTTATTTATTTGATGTATTTGCTTGTCACCGCAGGGCCATACGTGCAGTCATTAAAATTCGCTATACAGCAGATTGTAGAAGGCATTTTAAAGAATTGGGGAGTTTTGACGTTGCCGAATCAATATATTTTACTGTTATGTTATAGTTTACTGTTATATTTTACTGTTATATATTTTACTGTTATTTTTCTGAGTTATGATGGGGGAAGCACCCTGAGTATTTTCAAAAACCAAATCATAGGCATAATACTCGTAGTGCACGACTCTTTGCCCAGTTACCCTGCAGGTTGAATCGGCCCGAAATTCAGTTGGCTGGTGGTGCCAGACATTTTTTGATGACCTCCCTGAAGAGGTTCATGATCTCGGCAGTACAAATTTTAAACATATTATAATACATGTAAGAAAATCCTTGTAAAATTGGCACCCTATGATTTTGATGAATATTTTCTTGGGTCCCCAGATTTTGCTGTAGAGTTGTTGGTGTCTCGACGACGCCAGGGGTGGCGCCGCAAGAGTCAAACACAGTTAATAGTTCAGTTATAATGAGGTACCTGGTATGTAGGTTTTTCAAGAACTCATGTAGCCGAAACATTTTAACATGGATTTAAACGGTTGAAAATTTGACTGAGTAGGTCCTTTTGTTTTTCAAAGGTCGATTAACGATAACGGAGGAAGGATTAGTTGATCAGTGAAGTTTCATGAATGTAGAGCCAGTGGTGGGACTCACAGAATAATATATATTATGTGTGGTAGGGATGTCCCAAATGTATCGATACTTTAAAATATCGATACTTTTTGACAAAAGTATCGATACATATTGATACTTTCCCCCCTGATATATATCGTAGTATCGATACTTTTTTCCCAGTATCGGAGCCGATACTTTTTTTTATCCCTCACATTTTATCAGCTTCAACACCTACGACGTGTAGGTTCTGTTTACAGTTGTACCTCTAACTAGATTGCTGGGAGACCAACCACTTCAACAAATTAAAGAAAGTTGATGTACAACCACCTCCTGCTCTCAGTTAGAATCAGCTGTCCTCCATTTAGTAGGAAGGGCCAACAAAATGTTAACCCAACCAAGCAACCAAACAACCTAACTCAATAGTTTTTTGGTTGGATTTTCTTTGTTCTTTCTTGTTTTCTGATGTGATTGTGCCAAATTAACGAAATAATGTCATGCCTTGTCTTGTCAATCATTTTGAATATCAAGGGCCCAAACAAAAAAAGTTTCAAATAAGAAAGAAGTGATTTATTATATTGTTCATTTTATAATATTATCCTGAAATAATTCTTCGATAGGCTGACGATGGTATTTTATATTACCTATACCAATGTAGATGAAGTAAAAACGTGGGATGTGATATAATATTCACTGTCACACTGATGGAGAGAGAACAAAAACGACATTTCCACCCATTTTGGTTTGTTATTCTGTGAATAATACACCTATGTATTCGCTCAGCAAAAAATTTTTATAACACCCCCTCAAAATTTTTTCTTTTCCGTTTCAAGGTGCGTAGATTCCAAAAATGCAATGTCCGTCCGCCGTATCACGTGCACAGGCTTCATTTTCAGTCTAAAAAATTCGTTCTTTCGCACACATGCTCCATTTGGGCCCTAGTTGTGTCCCGAAACTTTTCAGCCCGATCGGAATATACCAAGGGGTGTTATGAGTGAAAATGTGTATAAAAATAGGTACTTTTTGCGTTTTAGCAACATTTTAGTAACATGAGCTTCTGAGATATCGTTTTCCATGTTTTTGGGGACGAGAAGACCGAATATGAAGTCGATTTTGACCAAAGAGTGGAAAATTAAGTTCTACCAAATGTTCAGCTCCCAAAAATGATTTTTTATGGGTGAAAAACCTGGGAAATCGTCTGAAATCACCATCTGTTTGTATAATAACCCTGGAAAAAGTGTGAACACGTGGATCAAGACGATTAAATGGCACTACCAATGATCAAAGATAGTTTTAAAAAAAAGCGTACCTAATTTGTGTTTTACGGGCCAAAATTAATGGAAACCATCAGAAATAGCTATTTCCATTATTACGCATGAAAGAAGCAATAAATGAACAGCCAACATTTCTGTAGGTAAAGTCCAATAGAATAATAAACCCATGTGACAAGGACTTTGCAGCGTTTTTGAAAAAGTATCAAAAAGTATCGATACTTTTTGAAAATATCGTATCGATACTTTTTGATACTTTTAGATGCATCGATACGATATATATATCGATACTTTTGAAGTATAGGACATCCCTAATGTGTGGGGGATTCGTCTGAGTCATCGGAATTCCTTCAGAGTTTGTGAGTTCCTTTTGGACTTGCTGCGAGAGTATTTTCGGGAACGAGTTCCTCCCCACCGCGCGAGTCATCCAGGGAGCAAAGAACTCGGAGAAACGGTAACAGTGTAGAGGTTCAACAGCTGAAAAGAAGATGAGGGAAAAGTGTTAGGGAAAAAGAACGGTATCTGTTGAGGAACGAAGGTGAACGACCGGGGATGAACGATCGTGCCAGTTCTGCCTTCCAAGGAAAGTACACCTTGAGGAACGGAGCTAACGGTACCGGCACGCCTGACGTCACGGATACCTGACGTCACGGTCTCAACCCCCTTCTCCGGTCTCTTCTTCACCCCGTTCTTCGGGTTAGAGAGGCGAAGGACCTCGAAACATAACGGTTCACTCGTTTCTCCCACCGGGTCCATTTACAACAACCTCCGAAGGATTTTCCATACGTTTTACGTTTCAAAATTTAAAACGCTACAAATTATTACACATTAGTTTATTATTTACCTGTATGTATGACCCTGCGTACATCACTGTTTTCTTTAGTCAATACCTACCCTCGGGAATCCCCCAGGAAAGCCCTTAATCGAGTATTGGAGCCTGCCGGGCAATCGCATTTCATAAATATGCGGCGGATCCAAGAATTGTATCGCTGATTACAGCCCTAAATCGAGTAAATGCCACCAATAATCATAGCAATTCATAGGGGACCACCTAGAAGCCACACCTCAACTACCCCGAATTTGAACCAAATAGGGCCATTTGTTCTTGAAAAATTTAGTACCTCGGACTCGCGCATGCGCAGTTGTTGTGCCAATGATCCGATCGTTTCGCAATTCATAGGGAAACATCTGGGGCCAAACCTGTATGATCCCTGAAAGTTTCAGCAAAATCGGATTAAACATTTTATTTTATTTATTAATAAGGCTGTCAATTTACTACAGTAAAACAATAGTGGAAGTTATGCGTGTGGCAAGGATTTGCGGATACACAGACGGACAGACACCGAAACAAATTTGTTCAAGTTTCAAAAAGTAGGTAGCTATCAACAAACTTCAAGATAACCACGTTTCTTCAAATGAAATAATACCACGGAACAACCAACTCGATTTCATAGAGCCATGCGTGACTATATTCAGCTGTTCCCTAGCAATGATATCTGAAGTGGACGATTCATGATCATGTTGACACTGCTTTTCGGTTCGCACTTCAGGGCCTTACCGTGAACGAACGGCTGGACGTACCGGGTGGACTAAAAATATCCTCAAGTTTGGAATCAATATAATTAAAAACATCATTAAAAAAACCCATATTCTCTATTTAAAAGTTTTTGAGCAGCGGCATTCTGAAAATTGCAATAATAATTTAATCCTCTACAACTTCTTCTCTCAGAGATTTACTGTAAAACTTAAAGCTGAGCCGCTAGAACGAAAAGTTTGCCCAAAAAAAAACATGTAGGTAGCAAAAACAGTTTAAAAAAAAAATTAATTTTTGAAGGCATTTTATCGAAATCTAGAAAAAACTCCATTATCCTATTTGCAGGAAATCTAATTCTCTTTCATTTGACGCTACCGCAGTTATGAGCGAAAAAAAAAACCAGTCATGCAGCATGACTTAATGAGCGAATTTTCAAAGAAATATTCGAATTAATGGCTATGGTTTTGAATAAAGGAAAACTTCGGTCTAAAATTTGGTTTTCTATGTATATTCTCTTCGTATTTATTTTAATTTGTACGTTTTGTCCATCCTGATTCTACCGTTTGTTATGAGTAGATTCCTTGTTCCTTCTGAATGGCCTTTCCTCTTGACTACGATTTCAGGCCTGGTATCTAAAACCAGTTCAAGATTTGCTCTACTAGGTAGGTAGATCCTTCCTTCTTCATTGATATTATTTTTATCATGTTAAGTACCTACCTACCTTTGAATATCAAATATTCGTATGATACTGATAATAAATTGATAAGATACCTACCTAACCTTCTTCCTCCTACTGTTAGTACCTAAATTGAATAATTTGAAATAGATTTTTTCTTTCGTCTTCCTTCTAGTAATACGTGGGCCGGTACTTGTCTATCTATGAAGGTATCATAACAATTATATGTCAAATGGGAAATTCAAGGAGTTGTACTAATCGTTTGCCTCCCCCTTTTTTGCTTCGAACTCTCGTCTTCAATTAATACTTCTCACATTTTTCAATCTGACCACTCTAAGGGGGTGGGGGGTAAGAGTTTAAAGATTATCCTAGTTTTGGGTAATTTTTGCGCACTTTAAATGCTCTAATTTAAGAACGGATTTAGATATCTAAAATCCGATTTCACCATCGTGTTCAGCGTGCAAAAACCTTTAAAATGAGGGGTCACTTGTTAGAAAATAACATTTTGGGGATTTTTGGGTAATTTTTGCGCACTTTAAATGCTCTAATTTGAGAACGGATCAAGATATCTAAAATCCGATTCCACCATCGTGTTCAGCGTGCAAAAACCTTTAAAATGAGGGGTCACTTGTTGGAAAATAACATTTTGGGGATTTTTGGGTAATTTTTGCGCACTTTAAATGCGCCAAAACCCTCCTTAGAGTAGGCCAATTTCGCCCATCTTCGAACTTAGCCATTCGATTGCCAAGATAGATTTTTTGTGCAAATTTGAGCTGTTTATCTCAATTCTATCGAGAGTTATCGTCTGGAGTGACACATATACTATATATAAATATATATATACATATAAAAAAGTGTTAAATTTCAGGAATCGTTTTAGAATGGTCTGAAACGGATTTCTATGAAGAAAATTTCCAAACATTTATATTATTTAAATTTCGAAGCCATTGCAATAGCTTCATTTTCTTTGAAAATTCGCTAAAACCAGAACTTCTATTAACCAAAATGTTCATGAAATATAAGTGCTAAGGGTATCGTGATTTGAAATGTATTTGTTGTTGTTCGATTAAAATGAGGTTATAAAAAGAAAAATGTTACTCAATAAAGTGTAAACATAAATTTATAAAATAAAATATTATGAAATAAATGTTACATACTAAGGACGTGATAAAGCTGTTTACATTTCTTCATGTACATGATGTTTATACTGTACATCATGTTCATGTGTTTGCTTTTTATAAATCTCACACTCAAATCTAGAAACCTAAGATGGATGAGTAGGTATATTGAAGTTATAAAATAGGTATGTCAGGTGTAGTGTCATACCGATACCACGGTAGCTATCGATACTTTTCATTCGATATTTCGGTGTATCGATACTTTGGTGGTATCGGATCGTCCCTAGACCTTCACTATTCCATTTTGTTGTGGTCGTTTGAGCGGCGCCCCAGAACGCAGGCGCAACGGAATAACGGGCCCGACAGCTGCCTACTCCCCAACTCCCACCAACCTGAGTATTTTCACCCAGCACAGGTTCGTTTTCTTTTACTCCAAAGGAAGCGGTCAATGACCCCCCCCCCCCCCCCCCCCCGACACTGTCCTCGAGGTCACCGGGTATCTGTGTTGCAGTGCTCTGATCCAATCGGTGGGACCTTTACATTCACTTGTGAACTTCATTTTTAACCTTTAAAAATATTTTTGATCGTCAAAAATACCTATTTTTCCTTTTTTTTTTAAATTAGATCAAATTTGAGTTTTTTGGGGGGGTCAAAAATAGGTAAAAACTGCTGAAATCACGAAAAATGTTGTACCTACATACAATTTCAACAAAATTGGTGTAGAATAGTTTTCAAGACATGGCAAAACTGCTTCAATAGGTAGCCAAACCTTTATTGTTCCCTAAAAAGTGGGCAAAATTAGTGTTGGGGCCAAAAATTATTAATGTTGCTCGAATCGCCAAAAAGGGCGCAGCACGTTAGGGGGAATGGCTACGAAATTAGGACACATTAGGGGGAATTTTGTCGACACGTTAGGGGGAATGAACCTTACGGAAAACGGCACGTTAGGGGGAACCATACCAACTTTCCTTCCCACTTTACTTACTTATTTTTTTGTAAATTAGCGGTGGTGGAAAAAATTGGGATGCCTTCCAACGATTGCATGAAACACGACAGAATTGGCCGGTCAGAGGTTGACATACTAAAACACTGCTGCTGGCACTCCTCCACAGACTTCGGAAAAGTCGGAATAGTCGTTCGACGTGCCTCGTAAATCGATTTGCGAATCAGGCGCATATCATCGTGTTCGAGGTTGGAAGTGGATGCTCGCTGCAATTCCTGCCTAATCAGCTTGTTTGGTTTGATACTTACATCGTCGACAGCCTTTCTTTTAACGGTGCTTTGAAGCTCAGCACGCTCGACTAGTTGCTCATCGACGGGGTGCGTGTGTTCGTTCTTAATCGCGAGAACTCGAGAAATGTCTCCGTTCGTAATTGCTGTCACCTTACATTTTTTGCTCCGGCTCGCTGAACACCTACGAAAATGTCAATAAAGAACCCCTTAATATTAATGTCAATGAAGAACCCTTAGGTATTCCTATGCGACTATTTCGTAGTAAAGAACCTACCTGAATGATATGCTTCCGTCCTGCATTCGGCGGTACTGAGTATAACGATAACCTTCTATTATGATGGCAACGTTACCTCGTCGGCTTTCAAACTTACGCGTAATTTGACAATCCATCGGAGACAGAGTCGACGAGTGCACTGACGGCTTGTTGATAAGACGGATTTGAGGATAAGAGGATTGACCAGCCCCCTAACGTGTTGTTTTCGATTCCCTCTACCGTGTTCTTTTTTCCGAGCGGTCGTCGGGTCACATTCCCCCTAACGTGTTACGCCCGCCAAAAAAATGTTATCTAAGATTATCTTAAGAGATTCACCGTTCGATGAGTAGGTTTCTCTGCATTTACTGTCTGTACGAGTTTTACCCGTTGTTATTATTGTTATGTTGGAAATAAGAACGCAACTCGTCCATTGATCAGCTAGGACTACAAAATACTAAGTAAAATCAATAAGAGGTATTGTATCTTACAATTTTATATCTTCTTTTCCGCTTTTAATCAGACAAAATATTTTACGGTAGTAAACTTTTCACAAAACATATTCCCCACAACCTGGAAAAGATCACTGAACTTCATTCTGGGGACAATTCTGAATGGACAGTCTCATACCAGGAAAGCCCTAAATCGAGTACTGGAGCCGGGCTCGGAATAACAGTTTAATAAAAATGCGCGGGGTTCAATAATTAAATAATTAATTAATTGTAGTTATTCCTGAAGCGTAAGGTAAATAATAAACCGTTCTGTGAGGCAGCGTTGTGTAATAAACTGTTGCGTAATAATTTACCTGTACAGATGCCCCTTCTCTGTAGATCACTGTTTGTTTTTTTGGTCAATACCTACCCTCGAGCTCCCCCCAGGAAAGCCCTAAATCGAGAGCTGTAGTCAGCCCGGGAATTATATTTCATAAAAATGCGTGAGATTCAATAATTCAATGATTAATTATTTGTTGTTATTCATGAAGCATAACGTTTGTTCAAAGTTGCAAAAGTACCTACCTACAACAAACGTTACGAATGCAACGAATTTTATCTTTATTTCATCGAAATCCAAAGAAAATTGGGGTTGAGATATTTACATCTGTTGAAAGGATTTGTGAACGGATGGACAAACCTGAGACCAAATTCGTTAAGAAAGCTTTAAAAAGCAAAATGCAAGTGGATTCCTTGGTTTTGAAGGACACAAATGTTTATTCTTCTTCAAAAGTGATCACTAGTCTTCCGCAAACTTGGTTGACTTGGAAGCAAAACAAATAAGTACGTAGGTACATATACCTGTTTGTGGTATCTTCCTACTCCTAGGTATCCACCGTTAAGAGTAGAACAGTAGATACTCTAGTTACTTCTGTAACAGTCAAAATCAAGTTATTGATCATTTTAGTAGGTACCTACCGAATATTATTGAAATGAGTAGGTAGGTAGTAAGGATAATATTAAGTTTAGTGCTTCTGTGGTAGGTGCCTACAATAAAAAAGGTTCTCCTGAATCGCTGGATGCAAAAAAGTGTTACCAAAGAGCTACTTCTACTAGCAGACTCCATAGGGCTGTCCAGAGACACTCCTGGGAAGGTGGCTGGGGAGTGGGGAGTTGGTAGGCACTTGATATTTTTTTCCGTTTCATTTTACCTGACCACTCATCGTCTTATTCTGTTCTTCCTTGTTCCAAGGAAGAAACAAGTCAAAAACAAGTTGACAACCTACGTGGAATTGCGTGGTGCTCACAGAGCCTCCATTTCCCTGATCTAGGTTCGTACTTGGAACCATGAAAACAAGAGGGTCCCCTCCGCTCACCAACTCCTTCCCCATTTGCTCTTCCAAGAAGGCGGTACCTGGTACAGTCTAGAAGCAAGTTCATTCTCATTGTCAAGATTCTGAAAGCATCAGTTCGAAAAACAAAAAATACCTATTTTAGAAGTAGTTTCAATAGGCATCTACCTAATTTGGTTCAAATGATCTATGGTCATTACTCTCCACATTATAATTATTGTAGGAGACACACCTTAATTATTATCGAAACTAAACCATAATTATCGTCACCCCAATACTTCTTGACAACTCTGACTCAGCAGTTTCGAGAAGAATTCATTTGAAGTTTTTCCAAATTTCGTTAACTAAGAACTTTTGAGAGTTCAAAAATTTGGAAAAACAATGCATTCTTTTCGAAACTGCTGATTCAGAGTTATTTCGATAAGACTATTTCCAAAAAACGCTGCAAAGTCCTTGTCACATGGGTTTATTATTCTATTGGACATACCCACAGAAATTTTGGCTGTTTATTTATTGTTTCTTTCATACAAAATAATTGAAATAGCCATCTCTGGTGGTTTCCACCAATTTTGGCCCCCAAAACGCGAATTAGGTAGGTACGCTCCTTTTTTTTTCAAATTATCTTTGATCATTGATAGTACCATTTAATCGTCTTGATCCATCTGTTGACACTTTTTCTAGTGTTATTCTACAAATTGATGGTGATTTCAGACGATTTCCCAGGTTTTTGACTCATAAAAAGTCAATTTCGGGAGCTGAACATGATGTGGTAGAACCTCAATTTTCCACTCTTTGGTCAAAATCGACTTCATATTCGGTCTTCTCGTCCCCAAAAACATGAAAAACGATACCTCAAAAGTTCATTTTACTAACATGTTACTAAAACACAAAAAGTACCTATTTTTATACACATTTTCACTCATAACACCCCTGGGTATATTCCGATCGGGCTGAAAAGTTTCGGGACACAACTAGGGCCCAAATGGAGCATGTGTGCGAAAGAGCGAATTTTTTAGTCCGAAAAGAAGCCTGTACACGTGATACGGCGGACGGCGTACGGCGGACGGACATTGCATTTTTGGGATCTGCGCACCTTGAAACGGAAAAGAAAAAATTTTGAGGGGGTTTTACAAAAATTTTTTGCTGAGCGAATACATAGGTGTATTATTCACAGAATAATAAACCAAAACCGCAGCAATACTCCAACTGCACTGATTTTATGGAAACAGTGTTAGGTGGGGTCGAAATTAGGGCTTAACCCACAAAATTTCAAGTTAACTAGTTAGTTAACTAGTTGTTTCATGCCGGATTCTTTCAATTTCTCTTAGGATAAGCGTTTACTAGATGAATCACCGACGCAGTACAACTGGATGATTCAAGTTGTACCAGTTGACTGTACAAACCTGTACAAATACTAATTGTTCTACAAAACTGTAGGTTCAGCAATTATTAGACACGTTAAAAGTCAATCTGTGGCATGAAAAGTTGAGGCGATATTAAAGTTGTCCACTTTGAACATTTTTTCTAATTAAAACCATAACCGTTACAGATTGACTTGCCAAGTAGTAACACAGTACAGAGCCATGCGAATAGAACATTCTGGACCATAACTTAGTCAAGAAAACATCAAATTTCGAGTTGTCCAGCTGTACCTAGTATTGAGGCGACGATATGAATTCATGATGAACACAATTATGAAAAAATGAAAAGTATAGCACTATATTATAATATAGTTTGTTCCCATTTTAGATACAAAAATGCTAAAACTATTACACAACGGTTTATTATTTACCTGTATAGATGCCCATTCTGCGTACATCAGTTTTTTCTGTGGTCAATACCTACCCTCGAGCTCCCCCCAAAATTCATCGGGTGTTATACGCCAAAACCGAAACAAGTGCCGCAATTTAGTGTTTTTTTTCACTCACATGTCATTAAAAGACGATTATTCCAAATTTCAAGTTGTAAAGCATCAAATTGTGCGTTCAAAGTACCTCTGTTTTTATTTAAAATCCTATTTAAATTTTAATTAATTAAAAACTGTAATTCCAGATTGAATTTTTAATAAAAGTGGGTGTTCTCTGAATGCAGACTTTGATGCTCTACAACATAATTATGTGATTTTTTTAAATTTGGAATAACCGTTTTTTAGTTACAGGCATATGAAACTGTGTATAACACACTCTTCAGTCAAAATGGAAAATTTTGCTTTATTTTTAACTGACGATTCCGACCAAATTACCGAAATAAATTTAATGTTAATTCGAATGCTCTTTAATTCTGGTGTGAGTATAATTTTCTGTAATACGCACCATTTAGGTACGTTATCTGGCAGTTCTGAATGCTGCCATTCGGATTATTGTCGATATATATTTAGACGGTGTACTGATAGAGATTTATTCACTTGTAGAATCATAAGGGTTTACCGTTATTATATTGGCTGCTACCGAATGAAAATTTAATATAAGTTGAGTTCTCTTATATCCACACATCTATGTCCACACATGGCGCCAAGTCTGGACAAATAATCGCAGAAAAAAAGAAGAGGAGGAAGAAGAAGAAGAGTTATCTTATTTTGCTCGATGTTGAGCTCCGCGTTGAAAATGTTGTGCAAACGGTAAAAGGGATAGAGATTTGGGGGTCTTGAAAAATACGTAAACATTGTCGCAGGCAACACCAGAATCCAAACTTTCAGGGCAAATTGGATGATGAAGCTTGGCGCGCACATGAGCAGGTCGGTTACGCGAATTTCAAATGGGGCTTTGCATGATGCCATCGCATACAACCTTTTTTATGATCTCCACTTTATCCAAAAACAGGTGCCACTGCTCCAAAATTTGCCTCATCCAGTAGCCTTCCACACTGTGACCTCCACAGTTTAAATCGTAGTGTTATGTGATAGCGTCATTGAATTCTTGCATCGCAGGGCCAAATGTGGCGCCAGTTTCGTCCATACCTGGTGATCATCTCTCAGGCGCCATACGCTGGCAAAAAGCAGCTCGATCTCCTTAGAAAGGTACCTGACGATTGATATGGTATTGACAAGATCGGACCTCAGAAGATCCTGGTTAAATGGCAAGTTCAAGAGTTTGTTCTGGGCTCAGGGAAGGACCTCATTGAAGTCTTCTCAGCCCCAACATAGCGAATTCTATGTGCAGGCGAACGGCGTAGTTTAGTAATGAGCTCTCCCTCGTCAAGTTTCACTGTGTCTTCGGTCGGTAGCCATTTGACAATCTCGAGTAGAACTCCGGAGGAGAGCCATTCGAAGTAAGTCTCCCCATCATAATCTTCATCTCTGCCTGGACGGATTGAACTTACAGGAAGACAGGAATACTCTGAATGCTTCATGTTCTTGCTCATTTTGACTCCCAGCACCGAGTCGTATTGTTTAACCTGAGTTTAACGTAGAGTTCAACTGGAGTTGTATTTTCTCTGGTAGGCGAAGAGACCCTTCAAGTACCTCCAGCTGTTGTTCGTGCTTTGCATGTTTGGTAAACAAAAGATGACAGTAGTTATGTCGTTTACAAAGGAAAGAAAGGAACTGCGGACGAGACGGCTCAACAAACGGAACCAGCAGAAGATGAATGACCTGGAGCTGGAGGAAGGTGAAGGGCGATGTTATCGCAGGAGGCGGATGACCCCCACAGCTGAGCCTCGGGATTCCGAGGGTGAACTCATCGAGGCCGACGCACAGTGTGCCAAAATACCATCTTCTGACTGTTCAAAATTATCTGATGAGGTATTCTTCTGCGCTGATTCTGAATATACCACAGGTACACGTTCATGTATCTAATATTCCTGTTTATCGTTATTTTCCTCAAAAAACGAGGTTTTTGACTTATCTTGCGTTCTAGCGGCTACATACAGAACGGCCAAAAGAATAAATTTATTGTTGTCCGATATAAAAGTTTTAGATTAGGCAGTTAAGTTTCGTTCGATAAAAATGCCACTTTTTGTGCATATTAAAGGTTAAACTTGATACTAAATCGAGTTAAAGAAGGACAGTTGTAGATAATCAAATTCTGCATCCTTTGATCACCTAGGATTGAAAAATACGATGTAAAATATAGTGTCTTAATGTTATATAATATATTTTTTCCGCTTTCGCAACAGATTCCCCAGAACCTAATTGTAGAAGGTTTTTGGGCTCCCAGAAGTTGAACTCACCTCAGAAAACGTCTCAAACTGATATTACTCTTACTTGGATTGAAAAAGAGTATGAGGACTTGGAACGTATGGAAAAATCAATACTACTCTAATGGATATGAAATGTAGGGACCTACCTAATGTTTGACATACGCTTAATTTGCAAACGTAAAATGGTGTAAAATTTACTAACGCTTAATCGCTCACTTTATGTTGTCACATCAAAGAATCCTTCGATGCAGCCTCAACAATACTTATCTACAAATTGATCAGTTCCAGAAATGCATTTTATGCCACTCTGGACAACATGAATCGTTGCAGTACATTGTGGAAGAATGCAATGAATTTGTCTTTTAGGACTCCAATTTTTTTGGGGGAAATCGGTCGCTCTGCCAGTACGAGATATTTTTAAAAAAATAAAAAATAAAAATAAGATGCAAGGCACAAAAAGAGGCCATTATGTTGGGAAAATTCCTGCTGGTGTCCATGAAAATGGGAGATTTTTGGGGGAATTCGACGAGGTGGGGCTATGATGACTTTGTACCAATAAGTGTGTACCAATATTGTGAGGTTGTGTTACGTAATTTGTTATGTTTTGAATGTTGTTCAGGAGTAGGTATAATAATTAAGAGCATATAGCTACAGCATATTCGAGTCGTAAATACTCTAAAGGTTTGAGTATTAAGGGATGTGGTGATGGGAAGTTTGAGGTAGGTGTGGTGAGGTGAGGTTTGAGAAGGAGATGTCAGGTGCTGGGTGAGCTAATATCCAGTAGGGTTTATCACCAAGTTGGGGTCTTTTTGGAGGTGCCCAGAAAGGTTTATCACCACATTGGGGTCTTTTTGGAGGTGCCCAGGAAGGTTTATCACCACTTGGGATCTTTTTGGAAAGGAATATCCAGAAATGTTTATCACCAGTTGGATATGTAAGGTTGAGGAGAAGGGTGAGTTGAAAGAGGTGCGAGGTAAGGTAAGAGAGAGAGAGAAGGCTCTGGTTCGAGAGAGATTGGTAGAATGGCGAGGTGGGCAAGCCGGGCGCTTCATAAAGGCGCCTCTACCCTCCCCCGGTAATCCTACTACGGCCCCGTTGAAAGCTGTTTGGGGATCGTTGGAGGTAGAGATACCTGGCTCTGCCCCTTGCATACGCAGCTCTCCTTCTCCACGTCTTTATTGGTAATATTTAATATTTGGAGTGGTATATTTTAAGGGTGTACCATAACAAGGGATTACAGTGGATATTGTAATTAAAAGTTTATGTAATTTGGGAATTACCACAGCAGCTTGGGACCTTTTCCGTTATCGTTCAGCCAGGCCCCTCGGCCTCATCTCGTGCCGTTATCGTTCGGCCAGTTCTACAAGTGATACTCTTTCCTTCATCCGCAGCTTGTTGATCTAATTGAGTTAAGTAATTTTATTGAGTTGAATTAATTTATATACCAGCGGTACAATTAAGAGGAAGAGTTTTTTATTTTCTAATTTTTTTTACAGCTAGGTATACCTACGTATTTATTTTGTAAACTGAACCTTGTAGGTACCAGGAAAATTAAACTTTATGAACTTTGAACTAGAACTTTTGAACATTATTTTACATCACATTTTGCAATCCTAGGTAGTCAATGGACGCAGAATTTTATTATCTTTACAACCTTTGGAATCGAGCCTGGAAAAAAAAGTAACCCCCCCCCCCCCCCCTGAAAATTTGATTGTTTCCGTTTCAAGATAAATACGTAGAATCCGAAAATGGAATAACAAAATTCTGTCCGTACGCCGTACTTCGCACTTTCCTCAGTTACCATGAACAAAATTAATGAAATTTGGTTTTTAGGTCCCGTTTGGGGCCTAGTTGGTCCGCGAAGCTCGGCTTACTGTCAGCCATCTCTAAGGGGTGAAAAATAGGGGTTGAAATTTTTAGAACGCCGTTGCTCGAAATCTTTCAGTAGAAGGATATGGTGGTTTTACGTTTTTAATATGATCTCGAACTAAATAATTTTTTGAGACCACCCGCAGCATTGTACGTCCAGTCGTCCGTTTGCACCGAGAAGCTGAACGAAACTCTATAAATCCGGCCCAGATCATTACTAGGGAACACCTGATTACAATCTCGGACGGCTGTACGAAGTCGAACTGGTTGTTCTGTGATATTATTTCGTTTGAGGAATGATGGATGTTCTGGCTTTCGTTAATAGGTACTTTTGTAACTTGAACCAACGTTATGCTTCATGAATAAAACAAATAATTAATGATTGAGTGATTGGACCCCGCGCAATCTTATGAAACGATAATTCCGGGGCTCCAGTGGTACTCAATTTGGGGCTTTCCTGGGGGGAGCTTGAGAGTGCGTATTGAGTGTGTCTACGCAAAACGGGCATCTATACAGGTTAATAATGAACCGTTATGTAATAATTTGCTGCGTTTTTTATTATCCATAACTTCATTAATAATAATTATTGTCAGTGCTTTTTGCTTCTGCCGGTGACCAATCGACGCAAAATTTAATTGACAACTGGAAAAATTAAATTGGGCGTTCTGCGTAGTAGGTAGTCGCTAGACTGCAAAGTTCTGCCCCGTTGTTGACTGTTTGTTTTTAAATTATATCTAGTTAAATATAATTATAGCGATCTTAATATGTATAGATATTTTGGCCCACTGTGCGGCGCCTGGAAGTGGCGGAGTTGACAGGGAACCACTGGGTACAAGGGGGGCCATAGGTTTGTTCGCACTGGCTTTTTCGGACGGCTAGCTGACTCCTACAGAACCGTAGAAACCATCCATGTCGTCTTCATATATGCATTAGAGAAAGGTTTGCGTTCGATCTAGTGGTTGGGAATCGAGAAGGCAGTGCATGGTCAGTTCTGTGTACTGGAACGATGATCAGAAAACTTTGGATAGTCAGAAAAACGCTGAAAACAGCCGCTCATGGATACTATACATTCCGAGAATCACTGCGAACGGCACAACGCGCTTCTGACGATCAGATAACCGTCAGATGTCCACTGCGAACAAACCTCATGTGACCCTGTCAGCTTGGTGCCTCCTCTGTAGGCTCAACGAGTCTATGACGTCACTGTTCTACACAAGTCCCGAAGGTTCCATGCAGGAGCAGAAGTGGACCGTCCGCCGGGTACCGTTGA
Source organism: Leptopterna dolabrata (assembly GCA_954871275.1). Lineage (NCBI taxonomy): Eukaryota > Metazoa > Arthropoda > Insecta > Hemiptera > Miridae > Leptopterna > Leptopterna dolabrata. The sequence goes on from OX940981.1 coordinate 40,421,305, forward strand.
CTCGAAAAGACCACTCTCCCTCCTCAACATCTCGCCAAACGCCTGAAGTTCATCGCGGGCTCTTATTTTTAGGAACGGTCTCCGCGCGGGAGAAAACCGGGACGGGATAGCGACGTTTTTGGAAACACTTTTAATTCCTATCTCCCAACTTCCTCATTCGCATGCGCCGACTCTCAAAAGCAGCCTTAGGCCAAACTAAGGCGGTTGATTTTGCAAAATTTTCAGGCAAAATTCAAAATAATCAATGGAGCACAACATAATTTCCCCCATTCGAGTTTCATCGTTACAAGAAGTACATGGAGTGGACCAATTTTGGGCCAACCCTGTTCCCTGTCTACGTCAACCATGTTGCAGGCTTGACGGAAACATGTAAAGTCTAACTGGGGCCTGTTTTGCAAAGCAACAAGTGACAAGTTGATTAATGCACAAGTTGTAGAAAACTTGATGAACTGTGTTTCACAAAGCTACAAGAGTGCAGACTTGTGACAGTGAATTCTTACAGTTGTACAGACAGATTTTGACAAGTTACGCAGGTGTTTCTCCATAATCCTCTACAAATTCCAGTTCTGTAATTATTGTAAGAAGACAGTGGCGTAGCCAGGATTGTTGAATGTGGGGGGGGGGGGGGGGGTTCGGAAATATAAAATGTAAGATTTCACTTTACAAACAAAGCTGAATGTAATTTAACAAAGCAGTAAATGTTACAGGCAACGTTAGGTCAGATAAATTGATAAAATAAAATAGATAAGGATGAAACGGAAAAATGAAGTAGATAAGGTAGATACATTGAAACGGAAACCATAAAGTTTTAGTGTGGGCGGGGTTGATTTTTTCCCCCATGCTCGATTCCAAAGGTCCATTACTTATGTAAAACTACTTTAAAAACGGCTTAAGTAACCTTTTAGGTAGAACGCATACCTAGTTCAGAAAATAAGCTTTATAATGATAACGCGGAGCTGTTTGATGCATCGCAAAGCGTTCAATTATTCAAATCCTAATGAGATCCTAATGCTAATCTTAATGAGAAACCAATGTATAAATTAAATTTCTCCCTTGAGAGGGAAAAACATTAAATCATGTTTAATGTTTTTCCCTCGCAAGGGAGAAATTAGATATAGTTTTTTAATGTCAAGAAAAAATGAAAGCCACAATTTCACTGAACTCTACAAGTATAATGTTGCATTTACTGTACTTATTATAGAACTCGCCATCAACATATGGTTGCTACAACAGAAGGTAGTAACTGTGTAGTAACCAATGAAAAACGTAGCTATTGACTCTTGTTTCTTTCGAGTGCGATATTCTTTATGGTTGCTACAACAGAAGGTAGTAACTGTGTAGTAACCAATGAAAAACGTTGCATATTTGCGTGTCGGAATTCACAGAATGACCCCCAGCCCTAAAACATTAAACATGTTAACATATTTGTTCGGCAACAATGTTGTCCAAAACATTGTACTGCAATGGGTCCGAAATTTTCAGAACATAAATTTTTGAGATAGTTTCATGAATAGGTAAATCGTTTTCATAGCATCCTGATTTCATCCCTAGATTTTAACAACAATGTCTATGTTTATTATATAATATTTATGTGTCACTCCAGACGATATGTGACCTTGGGTACATGATAAAAACTCCGAATTTCGCCAAAATGTTCTTATTGCCAAACAAAAAGATGAATTCGGAGATGAGCAGTTTTCAAAAATTCCAAGGGGTCTAATTTAAGTGTTTGGGTCAAAAATCGGTAATAACGGCTAAAATCGCGAACATTTGATCTAAAATCACTGAAAGTAGTATGGAAGGGTGAGTCAAGACAGAACCATTTCAACTGTTTTTCTTAGAGAATAAGGGATCAAATTTGGATTTTTGGTGGTCAACATTTGGTGTTAAGGGCTAAAATCAGTGTTAATTCACTTGACATTGCGTGGGATGGTGATTCACGACAGAAAGAAGGACTGTTTTGGTGATAAATATATTTTTCACAAAAAAGAGTGGTTTAATATTATTTAACGTCGTCGATATTATGTCGGAACCCCGACGAGGGGGTCGAACCCGCGAGTCGAGTCGTTTTCTTCGGGGGCCGAAATCGAACTCCTACAAATCAGAGCCTCCGGCTGATAACCACACGAGTGCAGGCGTACGATGATTTACGGCCGGTGAAGGGGGAACTTCTTTCTCGACGTCGCCAATTAATATCCGAAAAAGAGGGACATTTTCGTTGGAAGCGAATCAAATATCCCGTTTCCCTGGCCCTTCTCGGAGCCCGCCGCAGAAGTTGGCCAAAGGCGTCCGGGGCCGTCGCTCCGGTCGTTGACCCCCTCCGCCGGCGTTGGGGGGCAGCGAGAGGAAAATGCGCTGGATGACATCTCATCAACAGATAAATGCGGAACTACGTTGTGTAGAGCACTACCGCCCACTTTTGATGACGACATCGGAGGAGTGACCTCTGCACTTCCACCTACTCTGGGGTAGGAAGCAGGGCAGCCACCTTAGCGTTGCCGAAATTTGGAATGATTTTCACTTTTGGATGAATGAGGTGATGGCGAGGAGATTTTAATAAGGCATTCTATTTAACTGTCAATATGTACCTAAATAAGAAAGTACATCATCAGTTTTTCAAATTTTCAATGAAAATACCAAAATTTTCAGTACTAGGTACATCAATTTTTTAAAATTACCGGTGTTGATTCTATCCCGTTTCACAGCATTAAATATCCATCACTGATTTTGACAATGTATTATTTCTATAAATAATATTATGGTAGTTTATGACTAATCTATACATATAATAAAACAGTGTCTGTTTGTTTGTTTGTCTCGGCATCAATTGAGAACGGCTGAACGTAGAAAGTTGCGGCTGGTACCATTTTACGCAGAATTTATCTGGGAAGGTTTATGAAAAATCCGCATTTGAATCTGTCCATCCGTTGAAACGCTATGAATGAAATACTACTAAAACTCGGCGCTGCGCGCCTCGGCGGGGGCTTCGCCCCCTGCACCCCCGGATGACTTCCGCTTAAAGCCTGACGGCTAAAATGTGGTGTACCTGACCCTTCAGGTTTTTGTACCCCTCGCTGTATTATATAAGCTTTAGCCACGCTTATACACATCGAAACAACCAAGTGACAACCAAACAAGCGTCATTGTTTACTATCGATTTATAACATCCATTTATATAGTTATATTATGAAACTAGGAAATAAATACCAAGAACAAATACGAAATAAATGCGTGATAAATCAAGAGCTTTCCAACGAATGGAAATCGATTTTTGTCCGATGAAAATGAAAGAAGTTTCATTTCCCTAGCAACTACTCGGTTGTACGTGAAAATCATAAGAAAATTTCGCGCTACTTTTATCTCACTATTTGGTCTCACTATTTGGTCTCACTATTTGGTCTCACTATTTGGTCTCACTATTTGGTCTCACTATTTGGTCTCACTTTTTCCTGTCGTTTTTCGGCGGGGGGTCCCATCGCAAAATCCTGAAGGGTCAGGTTAAAACGTGTTATAATCACTTCTATGAGGACGTTTATGCTTATAATAACTTTGAACGGTTAGACGTAAATCCGATTGTAATTAGATTCTGGATTCAGCTCGACGAGTACATTCAAGTGGTACTTCAATCAGGATGTTAGTGGGAGGGGGGTACAGGTTATGAGAGGGGGGGGGGGGGTCTACAGAAATTTCAAAACTACTTGACCAATTGGAGTGCAACTTTGGGAATTTGTTGTGTGAACATTGAGGAATGTTTCTAACCAGGTAGGGAGGGTTCATAGGATACGGGGGGGGGGGGGGGGGGTTAAAGGCAGTTAGGGTTGGCATTGGGGAAGGTTTCTGATCAGTTGAGGAGGTGGTATCTGTTATGAGTGGGGCCTGTCCTAAAGGGTGTGTCTGTTCTACCGTTGCGAAGCGCGGGTACACAGCTAGTCCATTATAAAATGACAAATTCCATATATTTTATTGTTGCATATTTATGACAATTTCCATATATATTATTGTGGTCAAAATCGATTTCATATTCGGTCTCCTCGTCCTTAAAAAAAACATGGAAAACTATATCTCACAAGCTCGTTTTACTAAAACACCAGAACACCCTATTCTTATACCCATTTTTCACCCATAACACCCTTGGGTATATTTCGATCGGACTACAAAGTTTCGGAGCACTATAGGGCCCGAATGGAGCCTGCGTGCGAAAGAACGAACTTTTTAGACCGAAAATAAAGTAGATGTGGATGATACGGCGGACGACGGATGGCGTACGGCGGACGGACATTGCATTTTTGGAATCTACGCACCTTGAAACGTAAAAGAAAACTCGGCGCTGCGCGCCTCGGCGGGGGCTTCGCCCCCTGCACCCCCGGATGACTTCCGCTTAAAGCCTGACGGCTAAAATGTGGTGTACCTGACCCTTCAGGTTTTTGTACCCCTCGCTGTATTATATAAGCTTTAGCCACGCTTATACACATCGAAACAACCAAGTGACAACCAAACAAGCGTCATTGTTTACTATCGATTTATAACATCCATTTATATAGTTATATTATGAAACTAGGAAATAAATACCAAGAACAAATACGAAATAAATGCGTGATAAATCAAGAGCTTTCCAACGAATGGAAATCGATTTTTGTCCGATGAAAATGAAAGAAGTTTCATTTCCCTAGCAACTACTCGGTTGTACGTGAAAATCATAAGAAAATTTCGCGCTACTTTTATCTCACTATTTGGTCTCACTATTTGGTCTCACTTTTTCCTGTCGTTTTTCGGCGGGGGGTCCCATCGCAAAAACCTGAAGGGTCAGGTTAAAAATGTTAAGGGGTGCTATACAAAATTTTTACGGAGCGAATACGTGGGTGTATTATTTACAAAATAACAAACAAAGTCATGGGAATCTTCATGGACTCAACTAAAGCATTTGATTCCATTGAGACCTAGAGAGTGACTGGACTTAGATCAATTGGCGCAGAGATGTTTCAGATCGTATCATTCAAACATAAGACAGCACGCAAATTTTAGGCGTCAAAAGCACCCAAGAGATCATAAACTATGGTGTTCCGCAAGGATCTGCGTCGGGCCTTTTATTGTTCCTTATACACATTAATGGTGTATCCTCGATAGATATAACAGGAAAATGCACTGCTTTTGCTGCTGAGATAACCATAATTACTAAAGGAAAAACTGGGAAGCGGCACATTCCTACGCTCAAACAATTATACAGAAAATACTCGATTGGTTGTACCGAATACTTGATTGGTTCTACAGTCGCACTATTAATTTGGCAGAAACAATATACGTTACCTTTTCAATAAATAAATCTGGGCAGCGCGCAACATCGAGACAGTTGTAATTCGAGTCACATAGTACAGTAGTATGGGGAAGGGCCTACTCCAGCAATTTCCATGGTCTTGATGTAGGTATCCATACGGTTTTGCGAATAGCAACGAAATCTCGTAGATGTACGCCTGTTAGCAACCTATACCTACACTAGTTTTGATGCAAGCCCAAGGAAAGCATTATGTATATCGACTGATGAGCTATGTTTCAAAAAAATGTAAATACTAGGAATAAGAGGGCTAATCAATCAGCTAAATTGGAAAAACCATGGCCATCCAATGATTTCTACACGAGACAACAATTGCCCTGACTGGTGCCGACACTGTTTGAGGAACCCTACACAGTTAAAACTGCTAAACACTTGCAATATTTAAAAATGAAACAAGAAAGTTTCTGGAAAATAATACAATCAAATTAACAGGGCAATACTGCAGATATTATTGTAATATAATTTTTTTTAATAAAAAAATAATCCCCTGAAGAAAAATTTTAGAAATTATTACGCTATACACGTTTTCGGGTATCTTGTACTTGATCAATAACTGAGAGAGAAAGGCCTGGACAGGTAGGCCAAATTGTAAATAACTGGGAATATAGACGTAAGCACAATTTGTAAACTGTTCAGAAACATGTGTATAAAACTCTTATTTTTTGTGAATTCTACATTTTCCAAATTGAACTCAAAATTTTCCGAATTGAATTTAACATTTCAATATTCCGAAGGGAGAACTTCATTTTTAGGACTGTGTTCAATAACCTCTTCTGAATCCAGTCCTCCCACTCCATAACAAGAAAAGACAATTATTGTACCAATGTCTTCTCGGTGATCGTGGGTATCTCTTATAAATGTCGCATATGACTGTACTTATGTGGCTGTGCAGTGCAGTTTCCTTTAAGCCGTCCAATTTGTTGGAATAATGTCTGACAGCAATTCTTCCTCGGAAACGTTAGGTATGGCAACAATACAAAGAAGGAGAAACCCGTAAATGGAGGAATGTACTGTCTAGTAGCGATTCGGAGGAAAATACTTCTGAAGGGGAGCTAGAAAAATAAGTATTGTTTTCAGAATTATTACAATTATGACTACCTATGTGTAAACTTATTTTGGGTCATTCTTTTTTTATAGCATCGCCTAATGTTGAATTCAATTTGGAAAATGTTGGATTCAATTTGGAAAATGTTGGAGTCAATTTGGAAAATGTTGGAGTCAATTTGGAAAATGTTGAATCCAATTTGGAAAATGTTGAATTCAATTTGGAAAATGTTGAATCCGATTTGGAAAATGTTGGAGTCAATTTGGAAAATGTTGGAGTCAATTTGGAAAATGTTGGAGTCAATTTGGAAAATGTTGGAGTCAATTTGGAAAATGTTGGATTCAATTTGGAAAATGTTGAATCCGATTTGGAAAATGTTGGAGTCAATTAGGAAATTGTGGGATTCAATTTGGAAAATGTTGAATCCGATTTGGAAAATGTTGAATTCAATTTGGAAAATGTTGGAGTCAATTCGGAAAGAGTTGGAGTCAATTTGGAAAGAGTTGGAGTCAATTTGGAAAATGTTGGTTTCAATTTGGAAAATGTGGAATTCAATTTGGAAAATGTTGAATTCAATTTGGAAAATGTTGGAGTCAATTTGGAAAATTTTAAATTCAATTTGGAAAATTTTGGATTCAATTTGGAAAATGTTGAATCCGATTTGGAAAATGTTGGAGTCAATTTGGAAAATGTTGGATTCAATTTGGAAAACGTTAAATCCGATTTGGAAAATGTTGAATTCAATTTGGAAAATATTGGAGTCAATTTGGAAAGAGTTGGAGTCAATTTGGAAAATGTTGGATTCAATTTGGAAAATGTTGAATTCAATTTGGAAAATGGAGTCAATTTGGAAAATGTTGGATTCAATTTGGAAAATGTTGAATCCAATTTGGAAAATGTTGAATCCAATTTGGAAAATGTTGAATCCAATTTGGAAAATGTTGAATCCAATTTGGAAAATGTTGGAGTCAATTTGGAAAATGTTGGATTCAATTTAGAAAATGTTGGATTCCATTTGGAAAATGTTGGAGTCAATTAGGAAAGTGCGGGATGTTTGAGTCAATTTGAAAATTGTTGGATTCAGTTTGGAAAATTTTGACTTCAATTTAGAAAATGTTGGAGTCAATTTGGAATATGGTGAATCCGATTTGGAAAATGTTGAATTCAATTTGGAAAAGGTTGGAGTCAATTTAGAAAATGGTGAATCCAATTTGGAAAATGTTGAATTCATTTAGAAAAGCTATATTATTATTACGGCTCAACCATACGTCTGGTCTGCTCCACGGTATTATCACCAGGGTTCTTCTTGCAGTCTAGCTGTCGCCTCAGTGTTGGAGTTCAACAGCAATCTTGAGCTAGGGCTAGACAAGCGGCGACGGGGAGACAGGAGTCAAAAGCCGGTTGCGACTCCAAGAACAAGACGGATCGAAAGTGGGTGTGCTACTCTGGAAGGCGTCCGCGGCCGGCAGGGTGAACGCCCTCTTCGACTCTCCTTCTCTCTTACCGGCTGTACCGTAACACAGATCCAGAGCTTTGCGCCTCCTCTGGCCGTTGAACTCTCTTCCAACGACCTCCCACTTTGCATGTTTCTCCTTCCTCAACACCTCGTTCCTTTTGCGGACGCAAAACAGGCGGACCCATAAATATAATGAATCCAGAAGTAGGTACCCACCTAATCAATAAAACGCTGTAAATGATTACACAACGGCTTATTATTTTCTTGTATAGATACCTATTTCTACTACGTTGTTCACTGCTTTCTGTGGTCTGCATTTTTCCACCGCCTTACCTGTAACGCGCCATTTAAGCCCCACGGCGATCAGTAATTTTCGAAATTCTGATGGACGCTTGAAACTATGTAGCACCCACGACATATTCCCAAATTTGGACCCTTCATCTAAGTTGGATGATTCATCTGGCCAGGAACAACAAACTTGTACAGCTATCTACAAAATCCAAAAAACCGTCTTTCTTCAAATGAAATATTATTACGGAACAACCAACTCAATTTCATACAGCCCTGCGTGATTACAATGAGTTGTTCCCAAGCAATGGTAACTGGGCTTTTATATCGTTTCATTCACACTCATGTTAACGAAGCTAAAATGCAGGGTCTTACTGTAAACGAACGGCTGGACGTACAATGCTCCGTGCGGTGAACAAAAACGCTGCAAATTATCACACAACGGTTTATTATTTACCTTCATACTCGTAGATGCCCCTTCTGCATAGATCACTGTTCCCTTGGTCAATGCCTACTTTCGAGCTCCCCACAGGAAAGCCCTAAATCGTGTACTAGACCCGGCCCGGGAATTACAGTTTCATAAAAATGCGCCGGATTCAATAATTCAATAATTAATTATTATTTGTTGTTATTCATGGAGCATAAGGCAAATAATATACCGTTGTGTAAGAAGCCGTTGTGTAATAATTTACCAGTAAAGATGCCCCTTCCGCGTAGATAACTGTTTTCTGCGGTCAAAACTGGGACGCAGTAAATTGCGGACGTAAGTTGTTAATCCCTGAAAGTAAACATTAAAAAGCGGACGGTGTTTTTGAAACATGTACGTTAAAATGCGGACGAGTCTGTCCTGTCAGTTTCCCACACTTGTTCAAACAACCTGACTGAATCTCACAATCTTTGTACTTTGTTGTAGTTCCTATCCACTACAATCAATGATGGCGTTACGTAATGTTCGTGTTAGTTTCAAAGTGATCGATCTCGCGATGAGTACGTTTCTTTCTTGTAGCCAAAAAGGCAACCCAGTGATCGTGAAGGGAGTGAATAGGTACCGCAAAAAAAAATAACTCAGTGATGGGCGTTGGTATTGGGCATGTACTTACAAAAATGGAACGCAAAACTGTATACATATGGAAATTCTACACATATCTTGGAAGAAGTTTCGATTCACTGCCACGAAGAGGATCCCGCCAAAATAAATAGACAAGTGGTGAGCAGTGCTGCTAAACGCAAAGCTATGGAGGACGTGAGTAATAGGCCGTCTAAGATTTTTCATGCTGCACTTGATGATGTCCCCCAAGAATTTCGTAGGGTATACAGAAATGATAAAACCCTGATTGCCCAAAACATCCGGAACCACCGTCGGAAATCTTTTCCGCCACTCCCCCACAGCAAGACTGAAACCTTGCATGTTCTGTGCGAAATGGCTCTCATGACTTCAGACGACGAGTTATTCTTACTGCATGTAAATAGAGAGCTGGAAATAGTCATATATTCTTGTGAAAACAATTTAAAATTTTTATGTACGAGTGAAAAACATTACGTCGATGGAACTTTCAAGTACTGCATGAAGCATTTTTATCAGATGCTAACAATCCTTGCACTTAAAAATGGGCACTATGTTCCACTCGTATTTGCTCTTCTTCCAAATAAAAACGTCGTTTCTTACGTGCACGTGTTCCAAACGGTTTCTCAAAAATGTGCAGACCTTGGCTTGTCGTGCAGCCCTACTATAGTAACAACAGATTTCGAACAGGCTTTGATGTCATCTGTTCAGGTAGGATGGCCGCATAGTAGAGTCGTAGGATGTAGGTTCTACCTTCGACAGGCATGGTTTCGGAAAGTACAGAAACTCGGGCTTGTGTCTGATTACAAAGACCTGAATAGTGATATAGGTAACTGGATTAGATTGATATTCGGACTTCCTTTTTTGGAGCCTTCTGAAGTGCTAAACTGCTTCGTGGAACTCATGGCGTTTATTCCCCCCAACTGTTTGGGCAGAAATGACTCCCTCTCTTCAACATACGACCAACGCTCTCGGAAGCTTCCACAGCCACTTACAAGACTTCATTTCTACCGTCCACCCCAACGTGTTTCAATTCGTCTCTGGGCTTCAGAAAATTCAAATAGAAACGTACATGCGTATGAGATCGACACAAGAACCTGTACGCCGACCGAACAAAGCCACTCGACGCCGCGTCCACATCATGACAACTGGAATCGATGATTTTACAAACGGCAGAATCACGAGTGTGGAGCTGGTCAAGATAATGAGTGCCTTAAACCTTCCTACATTAAGTTGATCTATTTCATTCCTTGTGCATAAATACATCTGAACATTATACATCCTTGCCCACCTTTTCTGAAACATTTTCTGTCCGCATTTTACTAGTACAGAATTGTCCGCATTTCACCTATGCGAAACCAACCTCCAGCGAGCTCAACGGATTAACTTGTCCGCATTTTACCTACGCTCTCAAAACTTACCCTAGAGCTTCCCCCAAAAAAGCAAAAGTACCTACCTATCAAACAGTCGAAAAGAGAACACAAAGAGAACACATTTTTCAAACTAAATAATATATCACAGAACAACCAACTCGACTTGATATCTGGGCCCGATTTATACACTTTGATTCAAGATCATGTTGACGAAGCTTTTCGGTGCAAACGAACGGCCGGACGTACAATGCTCCGAGTGGTCTAAAAAAATTCTTTAGTTCAATATCAGTTTAAAAACGTTTAAAAAAAACCATACCCTTCTATTGAAAGTTTTCGAGCTACGGCGCTCTGAAAATTGCAACCCCTATTTTTCACCCCTTAGAGGTGGCTGACAGTAACGCCAGGCTTCCCGGACCAGCTAGACCCCGAACGGGACCTACAAACCGAATTTCATTAATTTCGGTTTATGGTAACTAAGAAAAGTGCAAAGTACGGCGGACGGACAGAAATTTTTTTATTGCATTTTCGGATTCCGTATGCCTTGAAACGGAAGCCATCAAATTTTGAGGGGAGGTCAAAAATTTTTTTTCATGCTCGATTCCAAAGGTTCATTATTGAAAATAATAAACCAAAATCCGCAAGTTAGGAATCAGTTTAATAAAAGTCATAAAAAACATAGGTAAGGCACCCTTACCCTTCTATGCTTTCGAGCTACGGCGTTTTGAATTTCCACCCTTATTCTACCCCTTACAGATGACTGACAGTAACGCCGAGCTTCACAGCCCAACTAGACCCCAAATTGGACCTACAATCCCAATTTCATTAATTTTGGTTCATGGTAACTACGGAAAGTGCGATGTACGGCGAAAGGACAATCGTTTTAGTATTCCATTTTGGGATTCTACATAACTTTAAACGCAAACCATCCAATTTTGAGGGGGGGGGGGGGTAAAATTCTGGAGGACGATAAGAGTCCTCGAGGTAGTTTTTAATAAGTATATAAATAATTTATTTATTGCCTTGGTACATTTTTACTAGTTCCACTAACAACAGTTGCTGTATCAGTTATCCTGTTCTTTTAAAATCTTCTTCGGTTTCATCACTAAACTTCAGAATATTACACAATAGTTATTAATAATGTTCAGAATATTGGCAGCATCGGGAACCAACTAACCAACTTTGGCGGAGTCCTGAATGAGGTTCGCGGCGTTAGTTAGGCAACAGTCTGCAAGGCGGAACTGTTGTGCAGGTTTGTATAACCATACAATACTCGTCTGACGTTTTTGAGAGTTTTTCCGTAGTTTTTTCCGATAAAACTGTTTCTTGCTGGATAAGACCGTACTTACATGAAAATTTAGTTAAACCAAGAAGAGGATGGTACTTGGACGATTCTTTCCAATAAATTATCCCAAACGCCAACAGTCATAAAATTCATAAAAGTAGTAGCAAGTTGATGGGAAAACTATGCAAATTTGAATTTGAATATAGAAAGTGATTAAATAATGACTTATTATTTGTTCCGAAAAAATAGAAAACAGGTAGGAAGGAACATATTTATAATGTTTATGTTTGTAATGAACTCCTTGGCTTTGAAACTTCGGAAACCCGATGTTAGGAATGCAACCACAAAAAAATTACAATAAGAAATTGAACTTTGTTAACATTATTTTATATGTACGCAAAGCAGAATAGTTATTTTAATAAAATCTCACCGTTGCTCTTGCAGTCTTTAAAGTTAACTTACTTTGTCATGCTGCATGACAAAACTTTTTTCAATCTCTGCGGAAAGTCATGATTAACCTTTATTGAATCTCAACTTCGAAATCCACGGATATTCACATAAATGTATGAATGTATGTATGAATATTCTCATCACTTCATCAAATATGTAGGTACCTGTAGAACTTAGTGGGTACTACCTATGTAAGTACAAGTTTCTAGTGTTTTGATTATTGTCGTGAGTCCCTCCCGGAACCACTCCTAACTAGAATTAAGTTCTCGCAAAGTATCTGACAGCCAACTTTAGTTTCTACCAATAAACGGTACGAGTGGGGACACAAGCCGCAGGATCCAGTGCACAACCTGGAGCCCCTCCATCAACCACCAACAAGGGGGTTGGAAGGAGAAGGCTTCCTGGCCTATAAAAACCCGGATCCTACGCCTTTTTCTTCATTCTACGCTTCCTCTAGCCGCTGGCTACTCTCTCTCTTCCTACCCTTCCCTCTCTATCCAATCCTCAAAAGATCCTAGATGAAGGTGGTGGTCAGCCCATAACCTCCTAGGCAAATCCTCCTAAAAGATTCCAGATGAAGGTGGTGATTCGCTCATAACCTCCTGGACAACACCATCCAAAAAGATCTCAGGAAAGGGTGGTGATTCGCTCATAACCCGCCTGAGCATATCCAAAAAGATCCTAGATGAAGGTGGTGATTCGCTCATAACCTCCTAGGCACAAACCTCCAAAAAGATCCCAGGAAAGGGTGGTCCTTCGCTCATAACCCGCCTGGGCATTTCCTCACACCACCGTGATGAAATACGCCAATTTTAAATTCATCACAATTATAATTATATCAACATTTTTCTACGATAGGTAAGATTATTAAAACACAGTGTATAAACCTACCTATCACGTGTCAAACTGCATCAATATTATTTGTGTGTCTGCAATATTTCGCTAGTTTTCCATTGGGTTTCTATAGATTAAAATCATCAAAATTCTAACGACCTTTTATTAATTTTCTCAGAGATGGAATCAGTTTGTTTTATGAAAAAAAAAAAAAATTTTCTTAGCCATTCGGGAAAATGAAAAATTGTCCATTCAGGTTATATGATATTTCAAATGCCCTTGAAAGGACTTTAAGTTCATCGGTGACTATACCCAAGTATGGCTGAGAAAGTTCCTTGTCAGCACCCCGAAATATCCGGGTGGTTATTCAAGTGGACGAACTATTTACGGGGTTACGAAAGAAGGTGGTTTGTTTTGTCCAATGGGCACCTCTCATATTACAGGAACCGCGAGGAAATTACAAGTACCTGCCGGGGTACTTTGAGCCTTCAAGGGGCCACAATCCATTCAGACGATTCCAACAATTTCGTCATTTCGAACGGAGAAACGTTTCACGTGAAAGCGACGGATGTGGAGGACAAGCAGAGGTGGGTCGATGCTTTAGTTTTGGCCAGGGATCTGTCGACTGTTTCAAAATCAGAAATCAACATTGATTCCAGTTCGGTGTCGACATTGACTGCGACGCTTACAAAGAAACATGAGATAGTCAAAACTTGCAATGAAATGGTAAGTAGGCATGGTCAAGCATTGCAAGATACTTTATCCAACGTAAGCCATGCCATCACGAATCCTGCAGCAGAGTATTCTCAAGAACTAGAGGAGCGTATAGCTATTTTCCGAGCGTCGACATCTGTTATGATAAAAGCTTGTTCTGACTACGCCGATTTGGCGGAAAACCACAGTGTTAAATGGATGACATTATTGCAAGGTAAGGAAAAAGACCGATCAGTTAACGTAGTGGATTTCGTAACTCAGCCCTCTCCAAAGCCATTAGATAATAAGCTTCCGATTCGAATAACGTCATCAGACGAAGATAGTCAAATTTATTACGATTGTGAAGACATCGATTCGTCACCTGGCCCATCTAATTCGGACACCACCCGTGTGCATATGTATTCCGCTGTGGTGTCTGGCACTGCCAGCCAACCCAAGCCATCGACGTCGTCTGGGGGTTTCACACGACGACAGCGTATCCCTGATAGACCCATAGTCCAGATGAACCTCTGGGGATCCGTGAAGAACGCTATGAACAAAGACCTGTCCAAAATGGCGTTACCCGTCACCCTGTCTGAACCCCTGTCAGCACTCCAAAGACTCACAGAGGATTTTGAATATTCACACATTCTGGACCACGCAAGCGCTCTCGATGATCCTGGTGAACAGCTTGCGTATGTGGCAGGATTTGCAGTATCGTCGTATTCGAATTCCACTAACAGGGTCACCAAACCATTCAATCCTCTACTTGGTGAGACTTTTGAATGGGACAGAACGGATGATTTAGGATGGAAAGCTATCGCAGAACAAGTCTCCCATCATCCTCCGATATCGGCATTGCACTGTGAAGGCAAGCGATGGGAATGCTGGCAAGAGCAATCCATGATCTCAAAATTTCGTGGCCAATATTTGCAAATCCTTCCACTGGGCGAGGTACACCTCAAATTCCACACAGGCCAACGCTACGCCTGGAAGAAAGTCACCACGAACATACGTGGATTAATATTCGGGAAAATGTGGGTGGATCATGAAGGAGAAATGGAGATAAACTGTCATACAAACGGATTCAAATGTAAAATATCATTCCTCATTCCTACTTTTTTCGGAGGGGAACTTTACAGAATAAAAGGAATCATTTTCGATAACAAGGGCGAAACGCAATATCACCTCAACGGTAGTTACGAATCAAAAGTAGAAATCATCAAAGTGGCTGATTTGGAGAAAGGGAAAAGAGCTAAAACGCTGTCCACAATACCTCCAGTCGTTGTTTGGGATAAAGTCAATCCTCCGTCGGATTCGGGAAAATATTACAATTTCACGATTTTCGCCTGTCAACTAAACGAAATGGAAGACGGCATAGCTCCTACAGACTCTCGAAACCGTCCTGACCAGCGACTTCTGGAAGAAGGAAAGTGGGATAGTGCGAGCGAAGTAAAAACAGTGCTCGAGGAAGCGCAAAGGAAGAGGAAAGGCACCTCTAATGAAGCAAAGCCCGTTTGGTTCCATCTCCACAGAGACTCGGACACCAAAACAAAAATGTACACATACAAGGGAGAGTATTGGCAGTGCAAGAAGAAGAATGAGTGGAAAAGATGTCCTACAATATTCACTTGGGAAACATAATGAGGTACCTATGTTGTTGTACTATTGACGTGTCTTCTGGAAGGATCCGTTCTCACTAGCTAGCCGAATCCTAAGAGAGGTGAGCGCTCTCGATGTAAGGAAAATACGTTACCATCAGGCCGTCAAGAAGATAGTACTTTTTGAGTCTCTCCAGTCCTTCAGAGCTCCAAGACTCCATACGGTAGCTCAGGTTACTCGACGTGCTAGTCACGGCGGATTCCTCCGGAAAGTTTGCTAATTATTGCAATTGTAATACAATCGGAATTAAACCTGTAGATTTAAAATGTCGGGTATGGGTTTGGCTTGAGATTATATTATTGCTTCAGCCATGAAGACTCGACTCTGATTTGGACAGAAGACGACTTCGAAGTGGGTGGGCTGATGGATGTAAACATGATGAGGTATGATGTACGATTGACACACCTTCTGGGAGGATCCTTCGTCACTAGGCACCAGCTCTCAACGTAAGGTTATCATCAACTGGCCGTCGAGAAAATTATTTCGAGTATTCCCAGCCCTCCAGGACTCCCTCCAGTAGCTCAGATTACTCGACCTGATAGTGACGACGGAATCCTCCGGAAGGTAAACCTATAATAATTACTGCACTTTTACTAGAAGTTATTTATGCAATTTATGATGTTGGGAGGAATTTATGTTATTGCTCCAGCCAGGCAGACATGACGCTGACTCGGTCACAAGAATAAGACACCGAAGTGGTGGGCCCTTCGGTTTACATTTTCAGAACTTCGATGAGTTCTTGATGCAGTGAGGTGTAATAATCCTTCCGGTGGCGGAATTCGCGGTATGGAACCCACTCAGCGGAACTTACACAACTGGAAGTAGCTCGGGATGAACCATGCACTAACTTCGTTAATTTCCCTGTAAATATACCAAATATATTTTATCATACTTCACTCAAGCGAATTGTATTAACTAACGAGTACACCTACATAACTAATTGGTAGCTAAAATAGGCTAACCCTTGATTCTATAGCAACAAGTCAAAATTACTTGGATTTTCTGTCGAGTAGAGAAGTGATGAGGATTTATGGTCGCTGTACATTCATAAGAAGTTGGATAGTGCAGTTCATTAGGTAGCGACCCATGGATAAGTGATACAGTGGGGACTGTGCATGTGAGTTAATAAACAAACATTTTCATTCATTTCGGTTACGTTTCTCGTTTTAAATGAACTATCGTACTAGGGTTTTTTCCATGTTTCACTCATAAAACATTATTCTCATCGAAGGCCGGTTAATTTAGATCCATTCGACAAAATTTGTGTGCTATCGGCTATGGCGGAATCAAGTGACTCGTCTCAGCATCCGGAAGTATCTGGATGGTTATTCAAGTGGACGAACTATCTGCGCGGTTACCAAAAACGGTGGTTTGTTTTATCCAATGGCTATCTATGCTACTACAGAAATCGGGAAGAGATGGCTCATACGTGCCGAGGAACTTTGAGCCTGCGAGGGGCGACCATCTATTCAGAGGAATCGAACAATTTAATCGTATCGAACGGTGAGACTTATCATATCAAAGCTCCGAATGACGGCGAGAAGAGGAAATGGGTGGAAGCTTTGATCTCAGCGAGGGCATTGGCATCTGCTCGAGATTCACCAGGCAAAGTTGCAGATACGCCAGTTACAGCTCTGGCAACTCAGCTCAAAGACAAACTAGAGGAGGTGAAAACTTGGAATGAGTTAATCACCAGTCACGGGCTAGCACTAGAACAGTCACTGGCAGAAGTGGAAAATGTGCCTATAAGAAATGAAACTAATCCCAAAATGAAAGAAGTTAATGAGAAGGCCGAGATTTTTCGAGCATCAACATCAACGATGATTAAGGTTTGTTCTGATTACTTAGAATTAGCTGAAAGTCATTATGACAAATGGGTGACATTGATTCAGAAAGAATCCCCGTGTAACGTTCAGGTCGAAAAGGTTTTAGAGTCAGTGACAAGCCCAAATTTAGAAAGAAGCGTAGGGAAAGAATACCCATCGGATGAAGAGAATGTTGAATTTTTCGACTGTGAAGATCCAGGACAGGAACGACCACAACCGCACGAAAAAACGGCAATACAGATATACCCGGCAATGGTCGGTGGTAGTAAGGGGAACAAAAGCGTAAATCTAACCCCAACAATAAACCCAACAGCAAATCAATTGCTGCCTGGTGGTATAAGGAGGACTCGTATTCCAGATAGACCAAAAGTATCTACTAATCTTTGGAACATAATTAAAAATGCCGTTGGGAAAGATCTAACGAAAATACCAGTTCCGGTCAACTTTTCTGAACCACTATCACTCCTCCAGAGGCTCACTGAAGACTTTGAATACGCCCATCAAATTCTTGATGTGGCAAGTAGCTCTGATGATCCCGGAGAGCAAATGGCGTACGTAGCTAGTTTTGCGGTTTCTAGCTATTCGACAACCATCAATAGAAGTGGGAAACCCTTTAATCCGCTATTAGGTGAGACTTACGAATGTGATCGGACTGAAGATTTCGGCTGGAAAAGTATAGCTGAGCAAGTCTCTCATCACCCTCCTGTTGCAGCTATACACTGCGAAAGCAAGAACTGGGAGTGCTGGCAACAGCAATCTATGAACACTAAGTTCCGTGGGCAGTACTTGCAAATTATACCACTGGGAGAGGTTCACTTAAAGTTTAAACAAGGCAACCGACACTACGTCTGGAAGAAGGCGACGACCAATATTCATAACATAATTATTGGAAAGTTGTGGATTGATCAAGAAGGAGATTTAGAAGTTAAGTGTTATACAAATGGTTATAGGTGCCAATTGACTTTTCTTACTCCGGGATACTTTTCTGGAGAGCCATACAAACTGAAAGGTGTTGTGAACAATAAACAAGGAAAATCACTGCTCAGTATCAGTGGCGGGTACGACTCCAGACTTGAACTAACTGTATACAAAGATGACCACAAGTCGTCAAAGACGAGTCGTATCAGCAATGCAGAAACCAAAGTCATCTGGGAAAGGGTCATGCCACCGGCGGATTCGGATAAGTACTACAATTTCACGGTGTTAGCGTGCCAGTTGAACGAGATGGAGGCCGGAGTGGCTCCTACTGACTCGCGCAATCGCCCGGACCAGCGCCTTATGGAAGATGGGAAGTTCGATGAGGCTAATGAAAAGAAACAGGAGTTGGAGGACATACAGCGGGCATCGAGGAAAAAGCGGCAGGATATGATGTCGACCAAAAGCGAAGACTCCCACCACGACTTCTGGCGTCCTACCTGGTTCCAAAAAGACACAGACCCGGATACTCATACTGAAATGTTTGTATACCGTGGAGAGTACTGGCAATGCAAGAGCAAAAATGATTGGTCGAGATGTCCTCAAATATATTCCGCGGATACATAGAAAGAAAGGTGTTAGGATAATACATGTACTTATTTCATCCGTTTACAATACACTTAAAACTCTACATTACCTTTCTTAGTTTATACGTGTAAGCCAAAATTAGGAAGTGCCACTTCAGTCAGCGGTTGGTGTGCAACGGATGCGATCGGCTGCTGACCCCTAATTGATCGCTCAGCTCATGGCATCGGTGGGTAGCCGAGATTTGAACTCTTGAACTCAAATTTCGTCGGCAAGATGGCAAAGGGACGTAGGAATATGCAAAATTTGGCATTTTGCAAGACAACTCCTTCAGAAAGGCCTTGAAGGGTGTTTGTTTGATCGGGTGGGTCAAGTGCATGGGGAGGTATTTACAGTTCGCGTATGCCAAATCAGAGGGTCAGTGCATTGGGATGACTGAGCCACAACGAGAGTAGTGGCCGAGTACCCGTCAGCTTCGGTGACGAAAATCAATTACGAATCGCACAATATTGGCGAGACGACTGCCGTCAACCGGCCCTACATTTACAACGCATACTACTGAACAAAATAAGAATTTTGGCTCACAATTTTTGGGAGACGGCGTGAGCAACCTCCTCGCGGTGTCTCCTGGGTAACGCTAATAGCTCACAATGAAATGTGCCTTCGATGAGCGGCTGTGAAGTTAGCTCCTCCCGAGGGAAATTCCTGCGACCACTCCCGCGCAGTTAGCGCATTTTCGGAGAATTCCCGTGCACTTGACCGATAACCGATTGATCACTAATTGGCCTGAAATAAAAGCAATGGTAAACACGTGTTGACCATGAATTATTTACCATCTCCCAACAACTGAAAATATCGAATCAGATGGTCTCTTCACTCCCTACAATCACTATTAGGTACCTCGATGATTAGGTCCTAACAGTCAAGTGTAGGTATACCCAGACATATTCTCTTTTTGGCCCCATAATTTCGTAGCTATACTTTTCTCATTTTATAGTCAAATATTCTCTTTTTTCATAGCCTATGAGGTTATATCGACTTAGGATCGTAGATCTGTGGCTAGGAATGGCTAGAAGGGAAAGCTAATGTTCTAGTTTTTTTGTTTGTGATATTTCTGAGAGACTGGTTTGAGAGTAGGTGTTTTACTCCAGTGAGAAGTATTTTTAAAACTCTTGTTCCACAGAGAAGTAGATACCTATGTACTTAGTTACTTGAAATGCAATTTGCAAAAAATTAACTTTACCTTTATGCATTACTCCTAGGTCCTCGTTGTGAATGTATTCGAAAACTGGAATTCGACAAAGAATTTTTCTTCTTGTTATTGCCTCAACATACCTACCTAGTGTTCTTTATTTCTGCGATATTTTCAAATGACTGATGAAGCTGCTACTCAACTACATATTTGAACTATGTATTAATAAAAGGCTTGTACCACTGATGATTCAGTTGAAATGTAGTTTTATTTAAAAAGGCTACCTCTTTCCATTGTTTTAGTTACCTACCTACTACTTGTTCCTCAAGTCCACAGTGTGATCAACAAAATTGATTGTGAAAAAATGTAGGTACCTAATAAAATCTTATTTTTACTATCACAATTCAGTTTGATGATTTCATATGACAACTTCATAAAACGACCTAACATGACCTATTTATTATATCTTTTTTAACCAAGGATGTACTTGTTTTATTATATCTTTTTTAACCAAGGATATACGGTTTTTTTGAAGGGGCAATTTGGTAATCCTAATCAAGTTTGCTTAAATATAGATCACAATAAACTTAATACATCTGCAACTACCAAGGTAAGCAGATCAGGGAACGATTTATGCAGAATGATTTAGTATCACTTACTAGATTCATCAGCCTTCTTGAACACTCGCTCGATGGCCTCATGGCGAACATGGGGGAATCGCAGTCATAAGGTAATGCTGCGCAGTCATAAAAGCAATAATGATGACAGATTTCCCCTGCCTTCCCTACATCCATTCGTCTCTGAGCACCCTCATGTGGAATCGTAATTTATTTAAATACCTACAGACTAATTACCTAATATTTAGCGTGTGGTTGAAGCAACAGTTTAACCGAGTTCGTTCGAATATTCAGTTCATTCCATTCGTCTGTTAAACCAATTCAATTCAAGGAAAGTGGTAACCGTTCAAGATTAAGCACACAGTATAGTTCTGTTCTCTCTTTATTGTAAATATGTATTTGAACATGGAAACTGGTAGGAGGTGTTTCGGTTGAAATTTACTAGTACCTAGGAGGAGAGTCGGGAGGATTGAAGCAGCGATGCCGCCTCATAACGACTGCGCATGCGCCAAGACGGATGATTCTCCTCTCCATTTCTGGTTAGCTTTCATAATTATAGTACTGTAGACCAACTTCCTCGCGTATCTTTCAAACCATAGCTTGGACACCGCAGTGTTGCCAACAACGAACTTAATTTCAGATCTGCCTACGAACTTCTTTTCTCAATCTACGAACTTTTCGATGAATTTGATAAAGATAATTTTAAATTCGCTGTTTTTCTTAATACATATCCATGCTGTAAAAACTGTTTTTGAGTTGACTTTATTCTTCAGTGCAACGATCATCCGGAGGTGTACGTAAACCTTCTGCCATAACCACAACAGGTGTGTCGGACATCCCTGCCTTGTAGAGGTCTATGCTATGTCAGTAATTTGTCCAACTTCGTTTGCCTTCGCATTAAAAATAACGGAACTACCTAGATCTCTAATTAGGAACTTAGGGAAAGATGAAGACACCCGAAATGCAATCATTTGATTTGACAGCGACTTATCTTGTTGATAATGATAAGCGCCACCATCGCGGGGCACGCTGATTATTGCTGAACTACGGTTACTATTGTTAAAAGCTAACCAGAAGTGGTGAGGAAAATCGTTAAGTCTTGGCGCATGCGCGCGCGTTAGGAGGCGGCATCGCTGCATCAATCCTCCAGACTCTAGTACATAAATAAAACGCCTGATGAACACATTTTCAGAGAAGTGCTTCCCGTGTGAGGCCTATTTACTTTCTATATGTACTTTGTTAATTACCTACACACTCAGCAGCTTTTCTATAACATGCTAGATGAATTTCTAAAATGTAGGGGAGACAATAATTCAGTGCTCACCTACAGGGTAATGCACTACTCCCAAATATAAGCTGAACTAGCTTTTACTGTGCATAATATTATTATGTAGAATTATTAACAGTTCACACAATTTAACACCACTTCGTCCAACCATTGTATTCAAAGTTAAATGTTGTTCTGGATTAAGGTATGAACAAGTTGCTAATAAATGAGTATGCAGCATACTACTACACCACAAATTCAATAAAATGTCAGTTATTAGGTAAGTGTTAGGTGTGAGTTATCAAGTGTTAGTGAGTAAATAAATAATCTATAATCAAAACAATAAATAAAGATCAGTTTACAACACAAGCGGATTGCGGCCACTTGATTATTCTTAATTAAACCGCATAATTTATCCAATTCGTTAAAAAACAGTGGGTACCAGTAACTACCTACATCGCCTGAACACTCTGAACAGTGGTGAAACGGATCAAGCCAAGGGCACATCTGTGGTTATTCATAGAGAAGTAACAGAGCAGCACAGTTAAGCTACAGGTCACGTGATTAGCGGTTTGCTAACTGGGGCGCATTTCTTCCTAATGCGTTTGGCCAAAGGTCAACGAGGTAATGCACCCCTTGCCAAGTTTGAATTTAGACCAGCCTTCTTCAGCTGAACCTGTGATCTTGAAAATGAAACAGCTTTAGCTCAACCACAACATAGTCGATCCGCCGACGCAACCGAATGATATTATATAAGTCTTACATAGTAGTCGGTGTAGGTACATTGTAATATACATTGTCACAGACGGTTCCAGCGGATTTACACCTAGATATCAAGTTCATGAGTGCAGCTATATTATAGGTAAAAATAAGCAAACGAATACTACATTCCACATAATGCTGCTCGGATGTTCCAAAAGATGTTCAAAACCATGTAGATTACTATAATAGTACTATTACTACTTGTTCAGAATGTATCAGTTTTTGCGTTCGTCTATAGTTCTGCTAGCCACACCTTGAATGTGATAATAAAAGGGTCATCCATGGTATTTTTTGTTTTCGTTTTATTTTTTTTAATTCTCCGTGACGTATCTATCAATATGATAGACAAGGGACTATTTTTTCGTCGCTTTATTTTGACATTTTAACGAAGGAAAATGATGATGGGCTCTAAGTTTTTATACACAGAACGAATTCTAATTTGCGTAGCTCGCGTAAAATTACTCAAATTCACCAAAATATTAGCTCATTAATTTTATTAGTTTCAGCTTAAATCAACAAGAAATTAGGCCGTTGTAAATTTTGTTATGAACCAAATGACTATGCTTTATCTCTACCTGAAAATGGTAATTCTAGTCTCTACTTCTAGAAAATAAGATTTCGAAATTGTTGTTAGTCATGTTAAAGCGATTATTTGTATTAGGTGCGTATTTCACAAAAAAAAAGAAAACACAAGAGCACTCCATATTTCATACCAAATAATATTTCGTTAGGTGCCTACATACATTTTAATCATAAACTACCACAAGAATAATGCTTCTCTGTCAGTATTATTTAAGGATATATAAATACCTACCTATTATGTAGTGTAATAAGAAGTACATAATTATCTTGGTGTATTAAAGTGGGATAAACGGAATCGATGGCCATAATTACATGGGATGCGTAAGTAAATTGAATGAGAGAGTAGAAATATCAAGTGAAAATACATTACGTAACGTTAAGCGATTCGTATAAAAAACAACAATTACGCAGAATAGTAAACAAAGCGTACAAAAAGCTCCTATAAAATCGAGCGAAATAATATGATCACATTTATTTACCGTTTCACATCACAGTTTCCCGAAATATACACTAGTACCTATTTACGAAACTATCATCACCCACTCTTGCTTTAAATTTGCTTACATCTAAGTACTCGGGGAACTTGAAAAATGAGCAGGGATCTGTAGAATTTGAAAATTGGGTTACTGAATGGTTGGTTGAATAAGAAGTATAAATAATATATACACATATTTTCAGAATGTGTGTCTGAGATGGTATATACATAAGTATGTTCAATAAAGAATATTATTTTGCATTGATTTCGGAAAACGCTTCATCACTGCAACTCCTATCACAGTCAATCAAAACTAACATAGAGGTCAAGGGAATTTCCCCGCCATTCTCACGACGAATGGGGCTGGACATAACAAAATAAACAAGTGTTTTGGCAAACAACTGCCATATGAACGATATCACTCGAGTGTGTCGTAGGAAAACCTTACGTATTAAAATACGATTACCATCGAAGGGCCCGAAATGAGATGAGCAAGTTGATCCGTCATAATGGATATCTTGGTGCAGGTGGGTATCCTGCAAGATTCTTCAGTGAATAATAGGATATTAGTGAAGTAGAAGCTAACATCAATATTGAGACATTGCATGCACCTCCCACGCCCTTCGCATATCTGCTAGAAAGTAGAAGCAAGGAGAGTCTGGAACCTGCGACCTGGGGACGTTCGTCCCACTGTCTTTTCCCCTCCGTTCGTGTTTTTGGGAAAACAAAACAAAACGAGCATAACAAAACAAAAAGAAAAAGAAAATTATAAGTCCCTGATGATGAAATTAGGTAATTGGAAGGTAGGGTGGAAGGGAGGGTGAAAAAAATTTGTCGCAGCGGCTTAAACTCGAACCCGAGACCCTTGCGTGAAAGTCATACAGGTTGTCCACCACTTTACCAACCCATCACTCCAACGAGCAACGGGACTCAACTTCCTGTATTTCGAAAGAAAGGGGTAGCGTCAGGTGCGTCCTCAGAACGCAGGTTCCAGACACTTCTGTAGAAGAAAGGCTTGAACTTTTACTATCCAAGATAAGAATGAACCTCCACAGTATCTCCGTGGTTGTAAATAGCATGTTTTGAGTCAACAGAGATTATGTTGGTAGGACCGATCTCTGCGTCGTAGAGGACTTGCATTGTTTTGAGATCCATGACGTACTCGTAGTCGTAAATAGACCAGTCGCTCCTCGTGGCGCAGTACAGAAGGTCCTTTCCCACGAAGTACAGCTTGGCTTGGGCAATGGACGTGTCGTCCAGGTCGATCTCGTATTGTACGCCGTACTCGATGAGGTAAACGGTAAGCAACGTCCGCTGGTTAAACTTGTCCAACGCGACCGACGCCAGGATATTTGCTCTCGGATGAAGTTCGAAACCGAAAGGCCGATGGGTTGGGAACGTTTTGGGATTGAGGCCGTATCGAACGTACCAGACAACGTAACAGTACGTGTTGTTCACAGATACTAGCCCAACAGTTATGTCTTTGTTGGACCTGAAGGATATCATGTTTTGTGCTGGAATGCCGAAATCCTCATAGTTCAACTGACAGTCAAAACCAGTCACCGTTTTCTCTCCAGTGACGACATATGCGCGGAAATGATCGTGTAATAAGACTGTACGGTTGTAAACTTCTATTTTGCGGACTTCTATTCGGTTGGCCAGACTGCAGACGAATAGTGAGTGACCAATCATGATGCAGATGCCTTGGTCTATAATGCAATACCGTATCGGGCCCATTCCTTCGTCACCCGTGTCGTAGTAATGCTGAGTCCCAACGTAGGAATCGTCCATCCTCAGGAGGTGGCCTTTCAGATGGTAGCGGCGGTCGGTTTTGGCGTAGATGGCGAAACTATCTCCTTGCCGGACCAGCAAGTGGTCGCGCGTCGTTTCCAGAGACAGTATGTCTCTGTCAGCGCATTCTGGTTTGATCGTCTGAACGCAGAAGGGTCTCTCCCGCGACATATCGTATACGAAAATGAGGCGCGACGCGTTGGTGAACACGAGCGTGTCACCGTCGCTTGTAACGCCCGTTTCGTAGCAGTTGACGGTCGTGACGCTCTTGACGTCCTTCCGCCAGTTTTCATAACGTCGTTTGACTGAGCTCATGTAAGCGTGCGCCCAGTCAACCATTGGCTCCAAAGCTCCATCTGAAAAAACCGGCACCTTTCATTAGTTTAAATGACAGAGTTTGTGCACAAAACCAATACCTATAATAAATTTGCCCCCCGACAGTGCTGCCATCTCTTGAAAAAATTCTAAATGCAACGAGTTTAGTTGCAAAATCCACCACCACGTGGCAGCACCAAAATGAACCAATTTTATTCTACTTCTCATTTGCGAATGGA
Organism: Leptopterna dolabrata; assembly: GCA_954871275.1. Lineage (NCBI taxonomy): Eukaryota > Metazoa > Arthropoda > Insecta > Hemiptera > Miridae > Leptopterna > Leptopterna dolabrata. Next base: position 40,447,346 of record OX940981.1, read on the forward strand.
GCGAGATATTTCAATTCGGAAAACGGATTTCTCATCAATAGTCACGTAGAATTCCAGGTAATTGATTCAAAAAGTGTGCAAAATTTTTTTTGTTACTTTTCAACTTTATTAATTATGAATAATTTTAATTTAGCCCTTCCTTAGGCTCCAAAGCACGACCTCGTTCAGATTTTGCATTTAATAGTGATGTATTATGTTTACGGTCTCAAGCTCCGTGACTGCATATCCCACCTCCGTAAAACTCTGTTAGGAGTAGACTCATATTCGCATAATCGTTATTATCATCTCAGGAATATCCTTCTTATAGAATCATTCAAGGCTGTAGGTATATCGTCTTATTTAACCAACTTGACATCTCGTGCAGTCTCATCCAAGTCTAACGCACTTTGCAGCACCCAGATATATCTATATATCCATATCTCGAGCCATTAATCAATATACATATCTATAGCCATATCTCGAGCCATTATTATCAAATCAGTCGGTACTAGATAGTCCCTGATGAATTTCATCAAGGTCACACTAAGTTTTCTGGGCTAACAGAAATGTGAAATCCTTCCCCGGCCTTGAAATATACGAAGGAAAGGTCGAAATGAGCTGAAATATGATAATTATACCTCTAATATGTACGAAATTTTACATAATAACACCTACCTAATAACATCAGATTGGGCCTAATAACAGCAGATTGGCTGTGCAAAAGAAGTTTCGCTTAGTGTTAAACTCTGAAAAACAACGAACTTATTCAATCACAATAAATTTAAATGTACTTCCGGTGGTGCAGAAGTTCATATCGGTCATAAGGGAATCTCCAAAGAGACGATGATTATGTGATGTGGCAAACCTCTCTCGTTTAGGCACCTACCTACCTGTTATTTTTATTTTGCACAAACAAGAAGTGCCCAATGTGAATGAGGATCTTTTCATTATTTAATGATAGTTTGAAGGGCATGAAGACACTGACTGATTTTAGAAAAGATTGTTGCTGGGGCCAAAAAAAAATTACACGAAGGAAGCAGTTCATTATTTGATGGCCAGTGGCCATATATATTATTATATAGGATGACAAATGTACGAGTATGTACCTATTATTATATAAGTTATATGTAAGTTTTCCGTGCAGTGTCAGTGATGAGTCAATTAGAAAATTGATAGGCGCTATGAATATTCATCAAGATTTTGTCTGTTACCGGAAATAACTAGTGAGAAATGGATGTCCAAGGTCATGAAAAAATCTCTTCTCTTGCGTAAACGGAAGGATCGAAAATAGAAAGGGCAGAGAGAATTTTGGCTAGGGGCCACGCAATTTTCCCGACCAGTCACAACAGAGACAGGCTCCATTGTCACCGAATCTAAATTTGACTAAGAAACTTCGATCCAACTTCGAACCATCGAATGGTCAGCTTTTCATACACCCAACTGAATACACATGAAGCTAGTGGAACGCAAATTATGCAAATGAGGAAGCAAAAATATCAACCCCCACTCGATAATTTGATGGTTTCCGTTTCAATGTAACTACTTAGAATCCGAAAATGGAATAAACAAATTTCTGTCCGTACGCCGTACTTCGTTTTTCTTAGTTGCCACGAACAATAATATTAATGAATTCGGGCCCCATTTAGGGTCTAGTTGGTCCGTGAAGCTCGGATTTACTGTGAGTCATCTCTTAGGGGTGAAAAATAGGGGATGCAATTTCCAGGGCGCATTAATCTCGAATTTTTTAAACGTTTTAAATTTATTTAGAAATTGGGAATTTTTGGAGACCACCCGGAGAACTGTACGTCAAGTCGTTCGTTCACTGTAAGGCCCTGAAATGATCACCGGAAAGCTTCTTCAACATGATCGCGAATGAAACGGTATACATCCTGCACAGAAATCACTGCTAGGGAACAGCTGATTATAATCACGCATGGCTGTATGAAATCGAGTTGGCTGTTCCGTGATATTGGGTGGCTTGAATAAAAACAAATAATTACTTATAACGAGCTTTAACTTTAATTTATTTCATTTGAAAGAAGGTGGTTATTTCGGATTTTTTGACAGGCACCTACTTTTTTAACATGAACAAACCGATGCTTCATGAATAACAACAAATAATAATTAATAATATAATTATTGACTAACCGGCATATTTACGAAACTAATTCCCCTGCAGGCTCCAGTAGCTACTCGTTTTAGGGCTTTCCTGGGGGAAGCACGAGGGTAGGTATTGACCACAGACAAGTGTGATTCACGCAGAGGGTGTATCTATACTACAGGTGAATAATAACCTTTGTGTAATAATTTGCAGCGTTTTGAACAGGTATGGAGAGATCTGATGAATGACATCTCCATTCCTTCAAAACTTGGATGTCTAACTTTTAGTGTAACATTCCAAATAGACAGGAGACCCTCACCCTGGCATTGAAATTGGATTATTGGTGGGTGCAATTCATAAGAGTTTCATGTCAGGCTGTCATGTCATGTACGTCTGAGACCACACTGTGAGGTCTCAGATGTCTTCTCAACACCGATATTATTTCCCTTTAAGCCAAATACAATAATTATTATTATTATGTCATTTAACATGCTTGAATTACCTTCGACGTAGTAATCATTATCGCATAGGATTCCTCGTTTCTCGCAGATGTGGCGCCAAAGGAGAGCGTTATTGGCGTAACTCCTCCACTGCCGGTTCACGCGGCAGCAGTTGGAAAGGTCAGTGGCTCCGAGGTACTTGAATATCTCTTGGGCTATCTCCACTGGAAGGTTTCCAACCGGGTCCTCCATTTCCCCTACCGCCTTTCCCCGCAGGCTGGTACGAAATAGCCGGCACCTGCCGAGAGAAAAAGAAGCGTCGACAATCGGAGGTCTGTTTGTTTTAAATCTTTGAAGTGAATGTAAACATAAGTTACACCGGATCTTATCTTGATGAATGTGCGGGAAAACTGCCAAATTCAAATCTGTAAGTATGTTTGAAATATAAAATATGATATTCAGCTAAACTAACCCGACACAGCGAGATGCGTTAACAGCCGGTTCGAAATAATTACAGTGTCCAATAATTAGGTACCTACCTACTATTACTGTACCTAATCATTTCATGAATACTTCCATGACGTGAAAACGCCGTTGAACTTATTTAATCGCGAAAGCGGTCCTTGGGAAAGTTACCACTTGCGGATGACTTTATTTCCAGCGGAACTGCAAAGACAAATTCCAGTCATGCAGCACGGACCGAATTCTCAAAGAAATAGTTCGGGAAATTGAGAATTTAAATTAATGTTCATCTGACAGAGCACTCATTACGGTTTGTTTGACTGTGCACGAGTTGAGGAGACAAGAGTGGCACGTTGTGCAGAAAAATTGGACGGCGTTATGCAAATACCAGGTAAGCGACAAAAGTTGATTTTTGAGAAATTGCGATCAAAGTTATTAGGACTGTTCAGCCTGTTACGGAAATTGTATTGGGGTTGTCTTGGTGAAAGTTGGTACTTAGGGGTTTTTGGATGTGCTCTACACGATTCTTGGGTCCTGAAGTCTCAAAAATGAGCCCTTGTACCCTTTTTAAGCTTACCTGAGAATTGCAAAACTCGGAATGAAGGGTACGCTAATAACCAATTACCAGGTAAACGCCATTTTGTCGCTTACCTGTTTATCGAAATTTGATGTAAGATGATTTTTGAACATTCAACTTCCAGGTAAACGCCGTTTTGTCGTTTAACTGGTTTTTGCAAACACAGATGAATCGAGAAATTTGTCGCTTACCAGGTTATTGCATCCGCTGTAGGAGCCAGCTGGCGTCATGCAAACAGCAGGTAAACGACATCATATGGCGTTTACCTTGGAATTGCAAATCTAGAGTGGCATGTTTTGGCGCTTAGCTGGTTTTCAAATATCTGTTTTTGGTGGTTACCTGGAAATCTGAGGACTAATGAGATGAATCTGGCGTTAAACTGTTATTTGCAAAATTAAAATGATCGATTAGGCGGCCATCGGTTAAATCGATTGGCCGTAATAATCGATGCAGTTGAGATATGAGTGCGAGACCACTCCAGTTCGAAAGATCTCGAAGAGCTGAATCCAGCCATACCAAAAACTCAATTTTGAGGTTTTGGCGCTTACCTGGTATTTGCATAACGCTGTCCAATTATGTCAACAAAATAATTAAGACCTAGGGATGGTCGATAATTTTCGATAGCACGGGTATCGATACTCTTTGCGAAGGAATCGCGTATTTTTAGCATCGATACTATGGGAGAATTAATACGCTGTGGTACCTATCGAAATCCGATACCTGTCGGTAAATTCTTTTTATTTGCCAATTTATTCTTAACAAATCCATGATAGTACATCGAAATCTCAAGATCATAATTTGACGTCACACTTTCAACGTCATGTTCACATCCACAGATGACAGAAACCAACTATACCTACAACTACTATGTCTGGGCACGGAAACTTTCTGCTGGCATGTGTCTGGGCATCCAAACAAAAGAAAATGGTTTTTTTCTTAATGATTACCTACATAGGTACATACCTATAGTTACCATTTTGTATTGTAAAATGTAGGTACATTCATACCTATCTGAGGAAATAAAGTTTTAGAAAAAAAATTGAAATAGTAGATACCTACAACCTACTTGAATTTCTCGTTGTGTTCATTCACGTAAAATAAATAAATACTCGCAATAATCTCCCCCTCCAGCCTTGAATTTCAAATATCGTAATCCTGCTGTATTTTTCAACTAGAAATTCGTCGACACCCCATTTCCAATGCTGACTAGTATCGACACTTTTGCGTTGATATTATCGAGGTATTGATACTTTCTCTTCGATAGTCTAATGAGCAGGTACTAGTATCGATACTTTGAACAGTACCGACCATTCGTAGTGCTAGCTAGTAAGACCTATATATCGATTACAAAAAGGTCGTAAGTCACAACGGAAGTTGAAGTGACGTTAGCGTTGAAAGAGTAGAGTAATACGGAGGAAAGACACATTAGCGTCCGAGAAGGGATACGGATATTGTATGCCCCCTCCATCCTCCTTACACACACACATACACACACACACACACCATAAAAATAACTTTGCTCCCCCTAATTACACCGAAAAAGTGCATCATTTAAAGACTGGAAATAGATTTCTTTATTTCAAATAACTCAATTCCATTTACCTAAATCACCCCAGTAGACCGAGCATTTGTCACATTCATGAATTGTTGCGACGATCATGTGAACGGGCACACTTTTTCGTTGACCGTTTGAAAATAGCCATTTACCTACGCTAAGCGTCAGATCAAAATTCGATGTTATTTCAAGAATCGTTAATAATATTACTATATTATTGTTCGGTGTTCTGATATCACTACCTACAACCTCTTATTGACCTACTATGTCGGCGAACTGAAAGTGAGAAACGACCGTCCAGTCAGTTGTATTCTACACAACATCGAGGTAAATTCATTGTTTACACTGGACCCATCACGGATCTCGTTTCATTAGGGAACCCATACCCACAAGGATAACCAGATTTATACTCTTTTCATAATAAATACCTGTACTCTTTTTGGCCCCGTAATTTCGTATACTATTCTTTTTTCATTTTATAGCCAAATATAGGTATCTTTTTCTTGTTCAGTTCAAAAACCTCTACTCCTAATAAGGCACCTACTAACGTGAATGTACCTAGGTTGTAAGTAAATAGATAGGAATACCTAGCGTTCTTTATTTCTGTGATATTTTCGAAAGACAGATCGAGCTCCTACTCAACTCCATTTGAACTACCTATTCACAAAACGCTTGTTCCACTGATAATTAAATTGAAATGTATTTTATTAAAAAGGCTACCTCTGTGCATTATGTTTTAGTTACTACTTTTTGTTACTTGTTCCTCAAGTTCGCGATGTGAACAACAAAACTGAGTTTGAAAAAAGTTACCTAATATTTTTCTTCACAATTCATTTTGATGATTTCATGTAACCAAGGTGCCGCAGGGCTGGCCGCAGGGGGCCCCTGGCCTCATCGATGTACAAAAAAGGGGGCAAAATACCTAAATAAATAAACAAACGTAACATAGGTACTACGTAAGAAATGGCTGGGGCCCTTCAGCAAGAACCCTCCCCCCTCCTCAGCCCTTCGTTAGGGGCTCCCTATGGCTTGTCGGTCATATCCTCGACTTTTTGTGTGGTAGGTAACTTATTGAATACTTTGAAAAATCATCAAAAATCATGGCTACCTACGTACGATGTTGGAGAACTGGGGTTGGAATTCGACGCAGAATTTTATAGTCTATAATTAAAACTTCAACTTTCCTGAATCATTCGGATTTTTCCATTCATTCGAACCATCCCGCACGGCGTCGGTAATCGACTCAACGGTTCTCCCCTTTTTTTTCGCGTACAAGAAACCAAAACAAAATTATTTATACAGATGACCGGTGGGGCGTTGGTTGCAACGAATCCGGCGCTCTTGCAAAACTTCTATTTGGAGCTGCGCTGGCCGAGTTCCTTTTCACTTGAATCAAACGAATAACAGCTGATTGGTAGCCGCCATCTCAAAAGCCTAATAATTAATATAAATAGCAGGGTACTTCTGTTTATAGTAGGTAGGTACCTACATAGCTCCCACTCTAGTACCTACCTACTTGTTAAATACCTAATAAGAATCAGCACCGACCCTAATGTTCCCACCCTCTGCATCGGCTTTTAGCTACAATTGGTAAGAACCGAATCCCAAGATACCCACAGTGTTCTCAAAAATTCACTTCACTCAGCTGAATATAATAAGTGATGTAACTAATACTTACCTTAATCCTCCCTGTCAGACAATTTTGCAATAACAAATACCTAGGTATTTGAAAAAAAACATGGGTTTTTTGAAAGAACAGATTGAGTTAGTTGATTTATAGTAATTCCCCCCCCCCCCCCCCCCCCCCCCCGTTGTAAAAATTTACCCGCCAAGAAACCTCCTCAGTCGCAAAAAGGATTGATACCCATGTTGGCCGCCGAAATAGCATGCTCGGGGGGGGGGGGGGGGGGAGCTGCCCTCCAAATAAAGTTGAAAGAAATTTTAAATTGGGGGGGGGGGGGGGGAAGGAACGGGTTTCTATACACACATCCAATCCATTTCCATTGGTTTAAAATTCGCCGCCAATGGATGGGGGGGGGGGGGGGGGGGGACAAATAAATGCCCAAACACTTCCTTGGAGCATAACAAATGTGTGAGCAACATTTCAGCTCAATCCGTTATGTCTATGAGGCTGAAGCCCTGTCAAAAACAAGAAAAACAAGCAGAAAACTTGAAAAATAGCTATTTTAAAACTTCTATAACTTAGGCAACTGAGGGTTCCGAGGGTTAAAAGCAAGTAAGCTTATATAAGTAGGTACACGGACAATCACATCGAGGTGCCTACCAATCTATAATACCTAGGTACCAGTGGAAGTAGAACTTCGCTTAGTCAATAAACAGCATGACGAACAAATGAGATCAAAATTAGTGTAAATAAGTTGAAAATTATTTGTCTGTGTATCTATTCTCAATGTGGTTCACAAATTTGCCACGTATTCGGCCAACAACCCGGAAGTACAGTCTATCCCGTGCAATGCAGAGCAGACCTATTACCATTCTGCAGATTGTGATCAATTACTCCGAGAATTCGAGGGATCTAGTGTGCCCATCGAAGGAGGAACGATAGCAGCACCCTAGAGAGAGAACAACCACTTTATTTATACCTAATAAAAACGGCGATGCCCATAGTTTGGGTTGCCATACTACACAGCATAACCAGTCAAACATAAATACAGTCATTAGTAAAACACGTTAAAAACAGGATAACAAGATAAAAAGAGCTATGCGGATTGATAATTAATGATTATGAATAAATATGAAATTTTTCATTTATAGTTCCTAAGAATATAAGTGTCGATGCATAATGTGCAGCGTGTCTCTCAAGACGGTTAGGCACAAGTCCACAGATCACCCCTACTCAACTCGAATTTTTTGATAAAATCGCACAAGCTGGAGATGCTGTGCCACGAATTATAGCTAATAATTTGCTAAACTGAGTTGGTAAGTACTGTACTTCATATTTTGATGATGACCACCTGTTTGTAGGTACGCATTCCAAACAATCACTGATCTAAAGATGACAAAAATCGTTTAGTTTTCATATGTGTTAAGTCAAATATGTTAACGTAGTACCTACATACCTTAGGCTTTTATTCGATGGGTACCTCCTTGAGTCTCAACGGTGCTTCGCAACGTGTACCACTAGACACTTCAAAACCCTAGTTCTTTTTTAGTCTTGAAATCACAACAAACGTGCCCAGTTAGGCAGAAAAACGTCGAGCTCCCTCTTCCTCAACTAATACCGAGCGAGATTATTGCAGTTCAATAATCACTTTCATTTAACAAAAACAAGAATCCGCGTTAACACGTGAAAAACAATCAACATGACCCGAATGTTTGGTATCGTCTTCAGAAAGTGGTCAGTCGCACAATAACAGCGACGAACGACCTGGCGTTCATATTATTGGTCTATTATTGGCGCAGGGGGAAAGTGGTGGGGAGCAGACGCGCGCAAAGGCTCGGTTTGTTTCAATAAAGAAGATTTTTTCCCCTTCGAAAAACCTCTTCCCGGATAAATTAATGTGTTCCTCGGAATTTGAGGAAGTCCTGGAGGCATCGAGGAAATATTTTTCCCCCCTTACTGTGACATCTAACATGCTCTTCTCGTTTTACCATCGGAATCACGTTCAGTACTCACTCAGTGAGTTCTCTATTCCTGGTAGGTATCACGTTTATTTAGGATGGCACTCTGTTTTGGAAAAACCATTGAGTTGACATACTTAGGTTTACTTATAGATCTATAAGTATTAAGAACTTTTATTTTATACAATGGTCGATATTGACTCGTAACCTATCTATCTTGGACGGTCTCCTTGCAACTATACCAGTTTACCTATCTAAACAGAATGAGTAACTTAACTAAACTTAATTCGGTAAATCTTCTCAGCGTCTTCTTTGTTGATCAGTATTATCGATTGAGCTACCATACATCGATAGTCCTTCGAATAACTATAATAGTTTTACTGCTCATTCTAAAATCGAGTGGAAACATAAATTTTATTTGTTTGTATACCTACCTATCTTGTGATTGTACCCAATGATGAGCACAACGTGCCTAATACAGGACCCTACTCAGTAGGTACCTAAGTACCGACAAACAGTAGGTACTTATTATAGGCAATGCGTGAAGAGCAGGTTCAATCCCAACTTGAAGCTGCGAATAAGCGTTCAAGTATCCAGACAGACGGGTGGGTATTCGTTATCATTTATTATAGCACTGTGAACATTGCTGCTGTCGTGGTACCCCTCAAGTGTAAAATTTGCCACTCTCATGTAAGTTATAGATTAACCAATAAACAAGGAGAAAGACGAGCTATGCGACGCCTCAGTTGAAGCCCAGAAGGGTTTCCCTCCATCAAACTCCCAACGACCGTTGGCAGACGGGGGACGAGGTGGAGGCACCTTTATAAACCGCCCAGCTCTTCATTCGACCGACCTCTCTCTTACCTACGACTTCTCTCTCACTCACCTTACGCCATCTCTCTCTCTCCCTCTTACCCTTTCGCCTCCCTTCACATCTGCTGTGGTGGTGGGACGTTCCTTCCTCTAGCACTCACTGTGGTGATAACCCCGGGGTGCTAGAATCCTTCTCGGTCTCCCTTGGCATCTGCTGTGGTGATAACCGCGGAACGCCTCTTACTCTAACGCCTGCTGTGGTGATAACCACGTGGCGTTAGCAATCCGAAAAGCCTCCTAAGGAGCACCTATCCCTCTCCTTCAACCTACCCATATGTCCAATAGAACAATAAACCCATGTGACAAAGGCTTTGCAGCGTTTTACCTGATTCCACTTGCACTTCCATTTTCACTTGCTGAAAGACCTACACAAATGTTCCTATCTCCATGGATATCTGCATGATTCGTTGTTGCAATTGTGGACCTAATTAATGAAGTGCGTTTTATGACAACACGCGCAAGGCTGAATAAGCTCATGATGCTTCTGGCCAATAAGATTCATAAGCATCTTTGGTAGCATTACGTATGCATCCCAGTGATGTAGGTACCTAGGTGTTATATTATGTACACAACTATGAATGTGTTATATAGAAAACTATGCAGGTACCACTACATGCATGAGGGGCTTATTTTTCCGTACATCACACAAAGCGCTGCCGAAAATGTTTTGTTGCAGCATCGACTGGTGGGCCTCTGAACCACGTCCCCACACTTCGTAATTGCGACCCAAGTGAAGAAACGTTACTGTGTGACAGAGCGTAGCAGTGGGGGTGGACCCTCGAGAGTCCCCCTCTTAGACCAGCGAGATTTTCACCGGTTAAGAAGGGATATCGATTAGGCTTCCCCAAGCGATCCCGTCTCCACCGGAAGAAAAAATGTATCGAGAACAGCCCACAATGTTACACTCCTCCCCACATGACATACTTCTGGGTAGCAGAAGTATGAGAGGGAAAAGGGGGAATGAAAAGTAGTATGAAGTTCTGATTCAGGAAAAGGCATCTGAACAACTTCAAGGTGACTAACCTCCATCGCAATGGTACGACCTCAATAATATTTTACTGGTGGAGAACAAAGCTCCTACATACGAGTATTGGCGGATAATGTTGTCAGAGGTTGTTTTCCAGTGAACTGTGCTCATTTGGGCCACCTTTAGGTTCTAGGTGATCAACCTCCATCGTAAGGATGGAACAACTATTGGGACTTGTCAAATGGGACATGGCATCAATCGCCTTCTAATGACCTCAGTATATTTTAATTATGCTCACACTCTAAAGGGGTGAAAGGGGGTGGGGAAGCCAATAGATGTATGCATTATCAAAGGGGCAGGTTGTTAGTAAATGAATCCTTCTGGGAAAACTTTGGGCTTATCCTTCTGGTAAGCCCACAAAAAGTGGATTGAGTGGTGGATGATGAATTGCTCAGCGCATACTACCGAACCACGCACTACTACCATGTGACATAGTAAAATAGTGGGAGTGGACCCTCGAGAGCCTCCTAGACCAGCGAGATTATCACCAGTTAAGAAGGGATATCGAATAGGCTTCCCCAAGCCGTCTCCACCGGAAGAAAAAATGTATCGAGAACAGCCCACACTGTTACAACTGTCAGAAAATATTATTATGATCTTGAATTCTCAAATATCTTTCAGCCTAGCAGCAGCGACATTCCTTGGGGAGCTAGTTTTGCGGATATTTCATCATTTTATTTCAACAATTTGTGCCAGAGCTTCCCAGCAAGCACGTGCTGTAGTGATATCTTTGTTATTCGATAATTTCACTGGTTGTTCAACTTGGCAGGTCTCTTAGCTATTGTTTGACCGCTTCTACGCAGTCAGTTTGGCGTCTCTTTCTGTGAAAACCCCGCTTCTCGTCACCGCTCCACCGGGGAAGCTATTTCAGTGGATTCTATTTCCCTTCTCACACTTTCTTGTCTCTCTCTCCTAAGTGGTTTAAAAATAAAATTTCGCTTCCTCTAAGGTTCTTGGAAGTAACAACCCTGGTTTATTAATTTTATTTGGTCAGGGAGTTCCAAGGACGTTGACCACTACTTGTGCCAAAGAATTACAGTTAATGCGTAGGTATGGTAAGTAACAAACAAAATGACAATGCTCACAAATTTTTATCAAACGTACTGTGCTAATATTGGCATGCTACCAACCTACTCGTAAACATATTTTTTCAAGAGTCACTTAGCTTTTGGTTTATTATTCTGGGAATAATACACCTGTGTATTCGCTCAGCAAAAATTATTTATAACAAACCCTCCAAATTGTTGTTCTTTTATGTTTCAAGGTGCGCAGATTCCAAAAATGCAATGTCCGTCCGCCGTACGCCGTATCATCCATATCTACTTTATTTTGGGTCCAAAAAATTTGTTCTTTCGCACACAGGCTCCATTTGGGCCCTAGTTCTGTCCCGAAACTTTGCAGCCCGATCGGAATATACTCAAGGGTGTAATGAGTGAAAATGTGTGTAAAAATAGGTACTTTCTGCGTTTTAGCAATACGTTGGTAACATGAGCTTCTGAGATATCGGTTTTCAAAAACTTTCATTCTTGATTTACCCACCACGTACCTACACAAATAAACATATTATGTTCAAAATGTAACAACGCTGCGAATCACTATTATTACATAAATATGCCTTTTCCCACCATTCCCATCTCCACAGCGCGTCGGAAGTACAAATTGGAGTGATTAACTCCGAATCCAATATTTTGGAGAAAACATTTAAAGCGCAGGTTATCAGCGATTGTCCTTAAATTATAGACCTGTACTCTGGGAAAACTGTTAAGTTTAACAGTTCCAGTAGGGGTAGGTATCTTTAGTAGGTAATTAAAGTTGTAAACAATTTGCCACCTGGGAATGGAGTAGGTTCAGGGTGGGGGCGGTGCTATGTAACGCTATTGGTCAAATCCCATACATCGGCCACCGGGCGTCGTGGAGACTCGAATTTGATCTCAAATTATTCGGAATTCAATAGATACCTACTAATTCGATCCACCAAAAGTACATGCCTACTAAATCTTTTGGTTCATATAACAACCCATTCAAGTGGATTGCGAGTTGTAACTCTCCTTTACACAGGTCCCTATGGTCACCAAGAACACGATCAGACAGGAAGGAACACGATTGGAAGTGCAGGAGGCATCATATGAAAAATCCCAAGCAGACTTCGTTTTGTGGGTGTCGAACACCCGTGGTCCGAACTGGTGGAAGAAAAAGCTGCAAATTATTACACAACGGGTTACCATTTACTTGCAGACCCCCCCCCCCCCCCCACCACAAATATTACAGTTTCATAAATAAGCGGTGGATTCAAGAATCGCTGATTATTATTTTGTTATTCATAAAGCATAACGTTTGTTCAAGTTGCACAAGTACCTATCAACAAAATCCAAGACACATCATTTTTCAAATGAAATAATATCACAGAACAACCAACTCGACTTCATACAGCCATCCTTGATTATAATCAGGTCCCCCCTAGCAATGATATCTAGGCCGGATTTGTACCCTTTGATTCAAGATAACGTTGACGAAGCTTTTCATTGCAAACAAACGGCTGGACGTGCACTGCTCCGGGTGGTCTCAAACAATTCTTTAGTTCGAGATCAATTTAAAAACGTTAAAAAAAACCATACCCTTCTGTCGTGGTATGGTGCAAAGATCTCGCAAATAAACTCGCAGAAGTGGGGACGAAAGACGCAGGAGCACCGAGGAACCCAGTGGGGTTTCCCACCATTCTCCACTAACTGGAGAATGGAGGGAGACATCCCTCAAGGGCTATAAAAACTCGCCTCCTTCGCCTTTCTAGCCATTCCACGCTCTCCTCTAGTCACTGACTACTCTCTCTCACTCCTCTTGTCTCCTTAAAACCTAAAAGACCCCGTCGCAGTGGTGACATCTGGTAGTGTGGAACCTTTATCGGTGACATCTATTAGTGTGGAACCCTCCGGGCACAACCTCATGCCGCCCGTAGTGAATCACAGCCATACCAATTCACTACACCTTCCATAGAAAGTGTTCGAGCTACGGCGTTCTGAACATTTCAGCCTCTTGGAGATGACTGGCAGTAACGCAGCTTCGCAAACCAACTAGACCCGAAATGGGACCAAACACAAACAAACCAAACCAAATTTCATTAATTTTGGTTCTAATATCTTGGTGCGAACTAAGGAAAGGTATGTATGTAGAATCTGACAGTGGAATAAAAAACGCTGTAAATCATTACACAGGTTTATTATTTACCTGCACAGATGCCCCTCCTGCGTAGATCCTTCTGTGGCCAATACCTACCCTCGAGCTCCCCCCATGTAAGCCCTAAATCGAGTAGTGGAGCGGCCCGGGAATTACAGTTTCATAAAAATATGCAGGATTCAATAATACAATCGCTAAGTAATTATTTGTTGCTCTTCATGAAGCATAACAGTTATGCTTCATGAATAACAGCAAATAATAATTCATTATTGAATTACTGAATCCCGCGCGGGTTTATGAAACTGTAATTCCCGGGCCGGCTCCAGTACTCGACTTATGGCTTTCCTGGGGGGGAGCTCGACGGTATTGACCACAGAAAACAGTGATCTACACAGGGGCATCTATACAGATAAATAGTAAACCGTAGTGTATTCATTTGCAGCGTTTTCTTGATCGATTACAAATGTTCATTATTGAAAATACCATATCAAAATGTACTTGGCAAGTACATACTGTACATGTCTGTAATTTCTTTAATTTATAAACGATGTTTAAAAATAGTAAATTCTGTTAGAAAAAATAAAATACGAAGAATTGTTTTGTCTTATCAGCCGTCGTCTGGTGAGTCGAGGCTCAGAGGGACGGCGAACTAGGTAGGTGCCTACAAGGGTAGCAAAGTCGCCCGCTCTCACACACAGGAAAACTGTTCGGTTCTCTTAGTTTTCATACTTCAGTATTCAACTTGAAAATTTTTTTGTTTTTCATGCTCCATTCCAATGGTTCATTATTGAAAATAATAAACCAAAATACGGACATTTACACGCATGTTCTCTGGACGCTTCACAAATATAATACGGACACCCTGGACGCATACAAAATACGGATGAGTCCAGGGAAATGCGGACATATGGCAACCCTACACTGAAGTGGCCGCAGTTGAGCTCCTAGGTTTTCTTACATACTGATGTTAAGTATGAGTATAGTCAATGACTCACCAACACGAAATATCTGAAATGGGTAGGTTTTTCAAGATGCTGAAGGCAGACACCCATCCCTTATTTACTGATTGATATTCAGCAAATTCCCTTTCAATCAACAATCTACAAATAAAAAACCTATACAATTTCTACTGCAAATTAGCCACCGAATTCATGTGTTATAAAAATATAGTAAACTAAAATATAACAAAACAATGACCCGTCGGCCGGTACCTACCTACTTGAATTTGAAAAGCTATTGACTTGAAGCTAGGTAGTTATCAGTGTTAGGACGCCGATCAATCCACAAGACCACAAACAGCAAACAGGACAAAATGCACGTAGGTACCACGAATACAAATCTGTCGTCAGAACCGGACCGAACGCAAAACGCGCTCAATATGATGCAAAAACTGACTCAACAGAGAAAGCGAATATAATTCTCAACAAAAACAAATGAGAATAGGAAGAAGCATCTCGTTGGAGATGAAGAATCGAATGCATAAGAAGAAAAAACGCAACCTCTAACCACCACTGTAGGCATGAAGAGTGTTTCTTCCCGGAAAAACAACAACAAACTGAATCGAAGATCGAATCGATTGTAAAAACGAACGATTTTGAAGTAGAAATCAGGAACTGGGCCCAATGTGGGCGTGGCAAACAACATTGTTACTCTACTGAGCATGTGCGGATGGGCCACTTATCTCAGTTGTCATGGCGACACCAGGTCCCAGGACCTGCCAGTTTCAAGAGCCTAGGTTTCGATTTCGATTGCAGGACATCGATTAGTGTCGCTTTATTCCGATAGCATGCTTGGTCTATGGAGCACACCATGGGTGCTCTACTATAATACTGAATATCCATAGCATTTCCATGCCATAGCCAGAGAAATCTGGAGAGTCGCTGTTGAACTCTGTGAAAAATTCTAGGTACAGTGTACAGAGGGAAATTCAAATGCCAACTGAACAATGGAGTTTTTTGTTACAGTGCTTTTGGGTGCCGGGGCAGTGGCCCAAGTGGCCTTATGGACGCAACACCCCTGCATGAGCTACTTCTTACCAAGACCAAGTCTACTGTGCTAGGACAGCTCTGTCTTCTACATTGAAATTCGCCCTTTTAAACTCCGTCGAATCCTTGAGCTGATTATGAACATTCACGATTTGTAACTGTCACAAATCCACGCCTGTTATACTTCAGTGTCTGCGTTAGATATGTGTACCGGCTCCATCCCAGAGGACATGTATCTGCTCACACCTCCTAACTGTTAGGCTTCTCGTTCCTTACCTGCACACTACACGCCTTGGGATGATATTTAAACTCTCCCACCCTTCCACTTTTGACTATCCGCAATACCTTTCCGACTTATTCCATTTCAGACTAAACCCTAGGCTCCACACTGTCAGAATCATGCGAGCCAAACTGCGCTAAATTGGGATCTTCATTCCGAGTGGCGGGTGCCAAATTGTGGAACACTACCCTCGAATCTAAGGACCCTACCTACCTCCGGATCCAACACGTCACGCGTCACAGCCTATATTGATAGTCATGGTAGCCATCATTTTGTATATCTCACGTTTCTATTCTCTCTCCCTCTGTTCCTTTTTTCCCACTTCTTGTCTTTCTCTTACCCCTAACAGGCCAACTCCCCAATAAACTATACGTAATTATGGTTCATTCCTCTAAATAAAATATCTGTGACCCAGCTTCACTCCCACAAATAACAATATATTTGTTTTATCATTTTACCCATGTACATTATTTTAGTATTTAGTTTCATTTTGTATGGTTTCACAATGTTTATATTATAATGTAATTTTCGCTTAGCTGTAAGCAAGGAAGGGAGAACAGCCCCCTACATACAGATAACTAAATAATTTCCAGATAACTAAATAAATATACCCGAACCCCATTTGTAAGTGGTGATTCCATGACATTTACGTTTACCCACAACAAGGAATGAAGGCTGGATCAATCAAACACTTTACTCTGACAGGAAAATTCATTTATTCATTTTTTTCAATCAGAATCTATTACAGTAAGTAAAATATATGCTTTATTACAGTAAATTTGTAAAAATTATACACAATATTGTACTCTAATCAGTAACCATTGGACACATTGGGCAGTAAAGGTGGGTTAGAGGGCATGGCTTGGAGCACTGCCCCATCTGTAATTGTACCTGCCAGATCGTTTCGTTCAAAAATATCGAGAATTTGAGCCTTGTTTCCCAGAAACAAAACTTTATTTTTCTATTATGATGAAAAGTTTATCCTCTGGGCTGCGATTTAGGTCAACTTTTCTTGCACGTTTTTGGGATAACTTCCGCTTGGTTCAAAATTTTTTCCATTCATTTCAACAGTGAATCGTGTTGATTTCATAATATTACGATAAATAAGGATCAGTCAACGGATGGTTGGGGGAAGGGGAAAGAATAATATTAATGAGGAAGGGAGAGAGCTAAATTTTCAAGGGCAAAAAATAAAATAAAATATAAGCCAATTTAACAAAAATACTCGCTAAATAAATAATATACTAAACTCTAAAAAAAAGTAGAGGATTAAGTTAAATTGAGTTTCCAGGTAGGATGTAAGAGGATGATTGAGAGCCCACAGGTATATACATGAGTGTTATGTACATGAGATATGAGAGAGGGGGGATGGGAGGGGGAGGGACTTGGAGGCGCACAGGGTGTATAGGGGTGGGGATGGGGTTGGAGTGGGGGTAGTGACTAGTTGGTAAGAGAAGGGACGCATCAAAGGTCTGACTCCCCGTAGAGGGCGGTGGAGAACGACATGTAGTCCAAGGCACCAGGGACGGCATTGGGTCCCTTGTAAGGAGGCATTCTCTTGATGCAGTATTCAGCCTGGTCTGGCGGCAGCTCTCGCCTCAGCTCATCGGGGAGGATGTACGGCTGGAACATACAATATGAGATGTTAGAATGGTGAAGAGTCTTTTGGTACTCATATGAACATAAATACAGTGAAACCCCTCCAAGACGGAATCGTCCGGACCGACTAAATCCCCCGTTTTTTTTATATTTTTTTTAAATTTATTTATTTATTTATTTTTTTTTTTTTTAATGGGACGGGTACCGAGCCCCTTGTCAATGAGACCTAAGAGATCTATTTTGACATCTGTCCCTATTTTCATTTAAGAACCCGGTTGATGGCCTCTTCTCTCACCACCGGCAACATCGGTGGTGTTAATGAACCCCTTCCCGAAGTGCCGGAATCGTGTTCATGCTACAGCAGGGCACTCACATAGGATGTGCTCTGCTGTTTCCACTGCCTCAGTACTGAGGAGGCAGATATCAGTACTGGCTTTGCCGATGTTTTTAAGGTGGTACCTTAGAGGGCAGTGGCCAGTGAGTAGACCGACGATGGTACGAAGGTCTTTGCGCCTCATTGATAGGAGGGCTTGAGCCCGCTTTTTGGAAAAGCTTATCAGCCGCTTCGATTGTCGCAGCCCAGGG
This sequence comes from Leptopterna dolabrata, assembly GCA_954871275.1. Classification (NCBI taxonomy): domain Eukaryota; kingdom Metazoa; phylum Arthropoda; class Insecta; order Hemiptera; family Miridae; genus Leptopterna; species Leptopterna dolabrata. The sequence continues at coordinate 40,465,562 of OX940981.1, forward strand.
GTGTTGCTCCAGTGAGCGCCCCTTTGTTCGTCTTCCCATTTTTTCACTTGTAGAGCAATAAAGCTCGTGGTGATCCCGAGCTGTGGTTCTGGACCATATGGGATGGACTCCGATGCCTTTTTAGCAAGGCGATCAGCGGTCTCGTTGCCCTCGATTCCCTCATGGCCGGGCACCCATAGCAGCGTAAGTTTGTTGCCACGGGCAGCCCCCTTAAGGGAAGTCAGGCAACTCCAGGTCAGCTTAGATGTTATAGAAAAGGATGAAATGGCCTTTAAAGCTGCCTGGCTGTCAGATAGGATGTAGATCCTTGCGCCTTTGAGTCTTTTCCTGGCAACCTCTTGCGCACAAATTTCTATAGCATGGGTTTCTGCTTGGTAGATAGTGGCTGCGCTGCCAAGGGGCTTGGCCAACCTAAAGTTCGGCCCATGTACCCCGAGCCCAGCCCTACCCCCCATCACAGACCCGTCTGTATACCAGACTAGTGAGCCTGGTTCAAATTGAGGCAGGCCTCTTTTCCAGGTCTCGCGATCATTTATAATGACCTTAAAGGGAAGGTCGAAGTTCTTTCTTTCCAACATGAAATCGGGAACTGACCGAGTCACTGGGTCTGTCCTGATAGTATCCAGTATACTCAGATGACTCTCTCTGTGTACAGGCGTCTTGATCCTCCCCAACTGCTGCATTCTTGATGCCCCCAGGTAGGCAGTCCTCTGCACATGAATGTACAAAGGAGTGAGGTCCAGAAGGACCTCCATTGCTGCAGTTGGCGTGGTATTCATGGCTCCTGTTATGCCTAAGCACGCCTGCCTTTGGAGTTTCCGAAGAACCTCTTGTGCTGTCACTTGGCAGGATTTTTGCCACCATACCATTGAAGCATAGGTGACCATGGGAAATTCCCCGTCTAGAGGGGGTTCTAACCAGAAATGGTTTTAAAAAAGCAGCAAAACTTTTTGAACATGCACACATGAACCATTTGTACAAGGTTTGACCAGTTTGATCAAATGCAATAATTGGTTTAAGCTTTCTAGTTTTGCCAGGGTTCTTACTAGCCAACCACTCGTCCATCAACTTGTCTTTATTTTTTATAGTCTCATAAACTTGTTTTTAAACATTTAAATTTCACTAAAAGATCCTTCACAGACACTTTTTCGTATTCCTTTAGCTCAATAATTTTAATTTTATCGCAGAGTATGAGGGCATTTACTTATGGCACCACGGGAACACAACTTGTATCCTATTGAATTTAAATTTCACTATAAGATCCTTCACAGACACTTTTTCGTATTCCTTTAGCTCAATAATTTTAACTTTATCGAAGAGTATGAGGGCATTTACTCATGGCACCATAGGAACACAACAACAGACGTATCTGTTTCCACTCTATAAAAATTTTCCGCGTTATAGAAGTTCCTTCCGTCTTGGAGGAGTTTCACTTGTGATAACCATAGCAACTACAGGAAAATTTCAATGTGCAGCCATTGAATGTATTGGGTACCTAATCCACACAAATTCTCATGAACATTAGAGAAAATAATGGAGACCTAAGCAGCAAATTCATCCAACGTGAGCTTCTATTTTATGTATAGCTATCCATTCAGTAAACCCTTGGGACACTCATAACAATGAACAAAACTATGATCTTAATAATCACGCATAGATACTGTGATACTGTTATAAAACTCATCAAAATTTGACAACACATTCTGCATTTATACAAATCTCGATTTTCTTTGAAATTATCAAGGAATTGTATTAATCAATTTAAAAATTTCCTTACAAAAAGCCACTTTCGAATGTACAGGGTGTTCCTCGAGACATTCATGCACCGCCCCTCTCCCCACCATTCTCCATAGGAAGCAAAGTAGAAAAACAAATTCACAAAACAGTCGAAATTTAGATACCAACTTTTTTTTCAAATGGGAACCATAACATTTTTTTTTTTAATTGCTGACGAGTGAAAATTCAAGAAAAAAGGATCTGTCACTCAAATTTTTGATTGCCCAAAGAACTGTGAATGCGAATTTGCAATAAAATGAGGTTTCCACCTAAATTTCAAAAAACCAAGTTACCATAAAAATTTAATATTTTTCAACATTTTTATGTTTATTTATCTTGATAAGATTATCGTGAATCGAAAAAGTGACATCACCAAGTGATTCAGCCCAATAGTTTTTGAAACTATTATTATTATTATCGTTATTTCTGCATGAAATTTCACGTGGAATTCAAATCTGCAATAAAAATTGGGGGTCCCCTAAATTTGTGCCGAAATTTTTTTTAAAAAACATTTTCATGAAATATAATTTGAGATTTACGTAAGAAATTGATGAGGATCCGTTTGAAATTTTTTTTCTAACTCGCTTCCTGAGCTAAAAAGGGGAGGGGGGGACGTCTCGTGGGACACCCTGTAGAGAGTAAGTTTAGGAGCTACGACTTTTCGAGATCATACTCTGGCACATGCCAGCACGCCAAATTTGAACAGTCCACGTCAACCTGTAAATACAGGTCAACAGATTTACTTCCACACCCCCCACCTATCATAGCCATTATGCATAGGTTCAAACCTTGTCAGCGGCGAGGATACGGAAGGAGTCGATAACTTGTTCGGCGGTGTCAGTGTCGGTAGATTCGCGGGTCATGAAGTCGAGGAAGGCGTCGAAGTGAACGTACCCAGAGCTGTTAGGATCGACAACAGCAAGTATCCTCTGGAAGTCTATCTCACCCTGTTGATTGAAATAGAATTTATCAGTAGGCGCAGCAGGTACCTAATTACCTTTGGATAGTTTAATATTACGTTGCAGCAGAAACCTATAAGTTGGAAATAGAACTCGTATATTTCTAGGACTCAAAAGTTCAATTTTAACAATCATAGTTAGTTAAACTCTTCTAATGAGAAGTGCGAAACTGGAGTATTGAACCGTTTCAGACTTGCGATACACTCAACACGGACTGCAACAGCCGATCTCAAATTATAGTATCCATCCACTACCATGCCCTCCATATAGGAACCTACTGAGGTAGCTATCACCAGATACGTGAACCATCATGAATACAGGAAATGCGATTCTCCAGCCAACCCCCCACTTACCGACCCAAAATAGTGGGAATCACAGAAAGTTCCAACGGTTTTTAACAATATTTTATCTATGTTTGGTTTCAAACACCATCACAGTTCATTTCTATACCTACTTTTGTTTGTATGGTAAGGTCAACAGATTGTCAGTGAGTTAAATGCTGCAGGTTCTTAGCTCAATAATCTTCATGATTTCTGGATTTCCTGATGATGGATGAGCACTGAAACTGCAAAACCCCTTTGCAAGTTCATTGTGCTGAATTTAGCATACATGAATTCGCAACTCCTCGACCAGCCAACATCCTCCGTTGACATAAACACCATGGACTTCCTAACCTCGCTACTTTTTCAGTGTTATACTCACTGATCACTTTCCAAACCGATCTCCCATATTTTCCATAAAACTTTGTAAGTACAGAATAAACTGGTAAACGTGTCCCCATTTCTCATCACCTGTTGCCGGTCCACTGTGACAATAATCCAGTTTGGCCAGTAAAAGCAACACAAATGTTGGTGGAACACCTGTTAAATTCGTTCCCAATTTTCTGCTTCTAGATGGCCTCTCTGTACCTTACTTATTCTCTAAAATTATTGTAAATAATTTATTAAAATATTATATCCCATCGTCTCAATCAACAAAACGATGTTATCAGCATTCGAGCAACTCCACGATAATTACTACGGAGAGAAAGTTTGTAAGTACAGAATAAACTGGTAAACATGTCCCCATTTCTCATCACCTGTTGCCGGTCCACTGTGACAGTAATCCAGTTTGGCCAGTAAAAGCAACACAAATGTTGGTGGAACACCTGTTAAATTCGTTCCCAATTTTCTGCTTCTAGATGGCCTCTCTGTACCTTACTTATTCTCTAAAATTATTGTAAATAATTTATTAAAATTATATCCCATCGTCTCAATCAACAAAACGATGTTATCAGCATTCGAGCAACTCCACGATAATTACTAAGGAGAGAAAGTTATTACGCCTCAAGTCTCCATACTTAACTGTTTTCACCCCTTCTTTTTATACCTCGATTTTTGCGAGGGCTATCTGGTTCCCAGGGTGTTTTTTTTTTCAAATCGTGCGTCATTTTGAGTTTTGACTGTTACTCGAGTACCATAGGAATAATCCGTTTGTTGGTATTTCCGAACACCGAAAGACGTGAGAACCGGGTATCTAGAAGGCAACCATCCAGATTTTGTTCCTTGCTGTACCTGGCGTTTTCAGTAAGATCTTACCAATTTGTACTTTCTGTTGATAATCGGGAAAAGTACCAAATAACAAAGGTACGACCCCAATATTCTCCATAGCTCATCTACCCACCTTCACAATGGAGCTCGTGAATTTTATGAACATTTTCCTGCCACCCAATCCATGCGTTCATTCATCATTACCTTTATAATATGTACCGCTAAAATTAGGTAGTGTCCACTGCATGATTTCTTGTTTCCGTAATTAAATCGTTGAATTTAGTCTATTTCACTGTTAGTTTATTGCACGTGTTTATTGATCACCATACCGATTCTGGACACAGCCCAGTGGCCCTTCGAGGGTAAAATTTTTAGGTTTCCAAAATCTGTGAGCCCCCTTGCACACGGGGAGCCGCACGGCTCTTGGCCCGCAGTCAGGAGCGTTTTCCGCTCTTGATTCTCACCTTTCACATTTGAGAGCCTTGTTGGCGCTCGAGCGCTCAGTCGCTAGTTCCGCCCAGTTGAAGAAGCATGGATCGCATGCGTACTTTGGCCATTTACCTTCTTCATAGTCACCGCTGTCTTTGACGCCAAAAACGCCGAAGTACCAGACGGTGTTGGGTCCATCCTATCAACCAACGGCGGGATGAAGCAGGAGTTTTCGCCACTCTTTATCAACAACTTCGACAGGATGGGAACAAATTTCGATTACACACGGAATTATTTAACATTCCCACGTCTACATCCATATTTGAAATCAAAAAGAAAGCAAGAAAGAATTTTGACGTGACGAGAATCGTTCGATGGATAAACTGAGGAGCCGTTTTCACTCTTCATGTGAATACCCGCATCCTCCCCTTTTCATTTCATGGAAGAGCAGGAGGCGCGAGGCTCGAAGCCCAAAAAGCTCTCGCTCCCCATGTGAAAACTCCATTGCAATCAATGCATTTCAGTCTCACGCTCCTTCCTCCTGCTCACGAGCGGGAGCCGTGCGGCTACCCGTGTGAACGGGGCCTGAAGAGTTTCAGGTAGAAGGAAATACCTCCCATAAGAAATATCGACTCTCCCGAGCACACTTGTCGTAACCCACAATAAAGTGGGAAACGACTTTTTTTCAATAATGTGTACCAAAGAGTTCTGGGTGCATCACCTTTCAATATCAGACTGATGTGACAACGTTAAGTACCTTAAAAATCCATTTTCACCCTCCACATTCCCTTAAATACGAAATGTTCGAAAACTAAAAATGAGTGAAGAAGATTAATCCTAACCAACGAGGAAACTCTACTTGAGTAATTTAATTTCGTATGCACATTAATACTTAACCAACATATACTTCCCCCTCTAGAGGCTTCCGACAAACGTAACGAACCTCCTAATCGCAGTAACAAACATGGGAATGTTCGTTCGAGTTTTTATTGATGCATTCGTTTCAAAATATCTCGCTAAAAAGGCTCCCGTGTGGATTACGACAAGTGCGCTCGGTAGGGTCAATATTGAAGTTAGGTAACTGCCGAAGACTTCAATTTTGAGTCGCCAAAGACACTCACCTTACATAATGCACTCACACTTGTACCATATCAGTTTTACTCAATGTTTATTAAATTTATTCCTAAGGGCCACCAATTGTGTCGTTTACTAAATTGTGTGATGTTTAAAGAACTGCACCTTGGCGCAGTTCTTTAAAAATTTTTGAAATACAAAATGGTGTTGAGTGAGTGGTCTGCGAACCTCCAGGAAGTCACGACCACCCAGGTAAGCTATATATTAACGGCTGTGTAACACCCCGACCCGAAGTAGCTCAACGAGCAGTTGGAGAGTTTTATCAACAGTACATAATTCTCAGGGCTATAGTCACGATTTAGGGGAACAGACCTGTCTGTCTTTTCCGATGCTGTAACCCAATGAGACGAGGCAAGATTTGAATTCTTCGGGAGCGAGGCGACCGGTCCTGTTCTTGTCGAAGTGGTTGAAAGAGGCTCTGAACTCGTTGAGCTGTTCCTGGGTGATGCCTTTCGAGTCCCTCGTCAGGATTTGGTTTTCCACTTCGTTGATGTTCCTGTTGATTGAGGTGAGCAACTGTTCCCATCCGACTCTCAGTGTTTCCATTGTGTACTGCGTATACCTGAAAACCAATATAATGTAAGTAAATATTCGAAGGAACAATTTATTTCCCACATAAAAAGTGGGTAAAATGTCCAAACAACCATTTTGTCTTGTGCTGACATCGGTAAACCTTCACAGTGAACCACGAACCAGCCTTCACTCACTTGTTCACTTCACGAAACCAGATGCTACTTGCATTATAGAGGATGTACACGAATTCATAGTCATGGAAGTAAAGCTAGGTTCACACGGAGATGCAATTCAAGGCAATCTGGTACGGCAACGCGTTCGCCATAATTTCTGCCACAGAGGCGTTCACATGGTAGCGGAATCATAACCGGAAATCTAACCAGCGAAATCATCCAGGAATTTCGAATTCCAATATGGCTGAACAACCAAACAGGTGAGGTGTGCGCAGTACCCTCTGCGCAGTTACGGCAACGGATCCGAAAGTGGAAAATATCTGGAGATTTTGATATAGTATTCATGACATTGCGTTTCAATAATCCATTTTGTGTTGGCCAATAGCATTGCAGAGCGACTAGCCATACCGGATTGCCGTCCAGAATTGTGTCTCCATATGAACCTAACTCAAGTCCCGATAGACCCCATCCCACCATTGATCTCTGCTTCCTAAGAGACCTACCTAACTAATTAGGTACCTCTTCTCCATACCATCAAGTCCCCACGAAATTAATTTAACAAGCATGACCCATCTCGCATCCTCCTCACCACTCCACCACACATTACAGATTATCCATGAATGTTCTGGCTCTCCTCAAACTATATACTCCCGTTAATAAGTTTCTTTGTTAACTTTGCTGGCTAATTTATCCTGCTCGTGATATGTCTACTACATCATCCCATACGCTACGGTTTGCAACTCTTCTAATTAACTCAAACCGTACTAGGAACTAATCTGGTGAGGTAGTTCGTACCTGTTTTCGAAAATCATGCCTTCCTGGACAGCCTGGTGAATTTTCTCGAGCTCTTCGATGTGAGGTTTGTAAGCGAATACTCCTTGTTCGTACTCCTTGAGCCTGTGCAGTTGGTCCTCCAAAGAGCCCTATACCGAACATCAATCGTTATTTTTTTTTTTTTTTTATAATTTATTTATTTATGTTACAACTGTATATATATATAACATCTAGCAACTTTTCTTTAATATCTTTGAGCGTTTTGTGGTTTATAGATCACTACCTACATCCACTACACATCACACTACACTTAGTGAATCGTGACGAGGTCCATTGGTTTGGTCCTCTTCAGTCTTCGTACGTCCCCGCTGTTGTCCAGAAGGTTCAGTACTTCAACGTTTTGATGGTTGTGAAGCCGGCGTTCGTGCTCCATGGCATGTTTTTTAATAGTTTCACTGACAGTCTCCATCTTAAGGTCGCGATGGAGATCTGCCGTTCGTATGTACCAGGGTGCATCAACTATGCTCCTGAGGACTTTGTTTTGAAACGTTTGTATGGGTTTCATATTACTCTGTTTTGTGCAGCCCCATAATTGGCATCCATAAGTCCAGACGGGTTTTATAACTTGCTGGTATAGTAGAAGTTTGTTGTGGGTTGATACCTTCGAGTACCTACCTAACAACCAGTACATTTTTCTGAATCTTAAGTTGAGTTCCTCCTTCTTTTTCTTCACATGAGCTTTCCATCTCAGCTTGCAATCGAGTGTCATGCCAAGATATTTTGCTTCATCAGCGTAGGGAACAGTTTGTGAATTGATATATATCGGGATTACTTCTATCTCCCTATTTGTGAAGTTTATGTGTGTAGATTTTGTTTCATTTAACTTTATTCTCCATCGCTTTGACCAACTGAATACATTGTTGACAGCGGTTTGCACTTTCCTTGTGGCTTCTTCAGCAGAGTTTCCAACTGCAAGAATAGCAGTATCGTCAGCGAAGGTTGCTGTGAGCGTATCCACGGTTTGAGGTAGATCTCGTGTGTATAGTAAATATAGTACGGGGCCAAGGACGCTGCCTTGCGGTACACCTGCGTTTATTTTCCTCAACTGAGAATACTCGTCCTCATGTTTAACTCTGAATAGCCTGTCTGAGAGGTAGGACTCCAGGATTTGGAAGAATTGAGTCGGGAGATCCCTTTGTAGTTTGGCAAGCAGTCCTTGATGCCATACCTTGTCAAACGCTTGCGAGACATCTAGGAAAACTGCGGAGCATATTTTCTTTTCCTCTAATGAACATTCAATCAGATTAGTGATCCTATGAACCTGATCTATCGTAGAATGTTGTTCTCTAAATCCAAATTGGTGTGAGGGAATCAGGTTTCTTTCATCGATAATAGGTTTCAGCCGTTTGAGAAGTAATTTTTCAAAAAGCTTAGATATTACTGGCAATAGCGAAATCGGTCGATAGGACTTCTTGTCATCAGTAGGCTTGCCTGGTTTTGGTATCATAATGATCTCAGCTACCTTCCATTGCCTTGGTACATACTTTAGCCTGAATGAAGCATTGATAATATGCAATAATTTCAGGAAACCTTTCTCAGGTAATTCCTTCAATATTTTCCCAGTTATAATATCATATCCAGGGGCTTTTTTCGGATTGATCTTGGTCCTGATTTCATTCTTTATTTCGGGTAGTGTGACCGGTCGTATTTCACACTCATCGACTTTTTCAACTTCCGCTGTACTTTCTCCTGCAGTCTGCCTTGGAAACGGAAGGATCATCCCCCACCACCAATCAATGTTACTGGAGTTAAAGACTTCACAGTAATAAGTGCATTAATTAACTCAGTAGTAACAAACACGAATTGGAAAGCTACTACACTTAACAACAATGTCTGTAAAATAAATGTGCCCGATGGGGACTCATATAGGGCAGTATCCAAAAAGCTAAATGAAGAAAATATACGCTGGTATTCATTTGAAAACAAGCATGAGAGGCCTATTAAAGTGGTGGCGAGAGGACTCCATCCATCATGTCCACCTGAGGATATCATAGAGGACCTAAAAAATAAAGGGTTCAAAATATTGGGAGCAACCAATTTACTAAAAAAAGAAAAACTAACAAACGACCAAGGAGAACAAACTTCCTCTATGAGAGGCCTCCCATTGTTTGTTCTAACGTTTGACAAAGAGGAAAAAATTGAAGAGATATTCAAAATTAATGCCATAGCTCATTTAAAGGTCAAGATCGAACATTTAAGAAAGACCTCCAACAAAATCCCGCAGTGCAAAAAATGCCAGGGCTTCAATCACACTCAGCGATACTGTCAAATGGATCCCAGGTGTGTGAAATGTGCTGGAAAGCATACCACTAGTACCTGCACAAAAAATAAGGACACACCTCCAAAGTGCGTGAACTGTAAGGAAAACCATCCAGCAAACTATCGGGGATGTGAGGTAGCACTAGAACTTCAGAAACTCCGAGATAAGTCGAAAAAGCCTCAAAACCTAAATACTGAGGAGAGAAGGGGAAGCATATCTCAGAAAAAAATTAGCCTAGTCCATAATAAAGAGGATAAAAATTATCTTACTTACGCCCAGGCTCTTGGCAAAGGTAAACCCCTGCCAAAAGCGAAACAATCGGTAGAAGAAATCCTGACACTCATTCTAAGCAGGATGGATGAGCAGAATAAAGAAAACAAAGCCTTGCTCAAACGAATGAATAGGCTAGAAAAAGATATCGCTAAAAGATGAATGGACCAAATACTCTACGAATAGCGACATGGAATGCAAATGGCCTTGATCAACGAATTCCAGAACTGGAATTCTTTATGAATAACGAACATATAGATATTTGTTTAATATCTGAAACTCACTATGTTCGATCATCGTTTGCAAGAATTAAAGGGTTCTGTCTCTATCACTCTATCCATCCTGCTGATCGGGCGCGTGGAGGAGCAGCTATTATTATAAAAGAAAATATAAAACACTATGAACAACTCAAAATCGAGGAAGACAAAATGCAAGTAGCATCAATAAAAGTGTATATGAAGAATCGTGAAGTAAGTGTTGCTGCAGTTTACTGTCCCCCACGATACTCACTGAAAGAAGAAGATTACAAAAATCTGTTCAATGATATTGGACACGTATTCATTCTGGGAGGTGATTTCAACGCCAAACATGAATACTGGGGGTCAAGGGTACAAAATCCCAAGGGAAAGGAATTGTTTGTAGCGGGACGAGAATTTCATTGCGATTTCCACTCAGGAGGAGGGCCTACATACTGGCCTACTGATATAAAAAAAGTTCCAGACTTAATAGACTTCTTTGTTGTGAGAGGGCTTTCAAGTAACTACATTCATACCGAAGACAGTGATGGTCTGATGTCAGATCACTCACCAGTAATCATCTCAATCAGTGAATCAGTGATATTGAAAGATGCAACACCAAAACTAAGCAGCAAATACACGAACTGGGAACTGTTTAGAGAAAATCTAGACGAGAAAATCAATCTGAATGTGCCACTTAGCACCCCTAACCAAATAGAGGGAGAGGTGGATATTTTCCTAAGCAACGTCCAACAGGCTGCATGGGCTAGTACGCCAATGAATCAGAAAAAAACCACTCAACAAACAAACTACCCTATTGAAGCGAGGGAACTAGTGAAGGCAAAAAGAAGAGCTAGGAGAATCTGGAAGAGAAATCGTACACCCGAAAATAAGAAAAACTTGAATAAACTTTGTAACGAACTGAAAGTATTGATGAAAAAAATTAAAAATGAAACATTAGCCTTATATCTGCATAGCCTGACGCCTGAAAGTGATACTGAGTATTCCTTATGGCGAGCTGCAAAAGGGTTTAAGCGACCTAAAGTACTAATATCTCCAATCAGACAGGAAGATGGAACGTGGGCCAGAAGTGCAAAGGAAAAAGCAGATCTCTTCTCAAAGTACCTTGAGGACACATTAAAACCGTTTCAATCGTTATGAATTCATTTAATGAAATCAATCACCAAAAATTGAATCGCACTTCAAACACCCAACAACAAAATTCAATCTCATAATACCATGAAAATAATAAATTTCATAAACAGCAAATTGGAAATTTTCTTTTTAATCAGATTCTCTTTGAGTCAAGTCAATTTGAAATCCCTCTATCTCGCCCTGGTGCAATCATACCTCCAGTATGGTATGGTATGGTATGAGGATCGGCTGCGAAAAAATGCATTAAAACAATAGAGGTTACTCAAAGGAGTAGCCTGAAGATCACGTCTTCTCCCTGAAACAACTGCACATGTTCTATTACAAAAACCCCCATATCATTACAGCTACGCAAAGCTTCGACTGTCACCTGACTTGATTTTTGTTAGCTGGTAATGCATAACCCCAGAACGAAATTGGAATCATCTAAAAAGCCTATGTTTTTATAATCCATAAATATTTGAATAATATGTTGAAATCTCCATTAAGAGACACAAACAAAAAAAGCTATGCACACATGGCTCATAAGTAACAGCCCAATTAATTACCTACCAAAAATATATCGGAAGTGATATTATGTTAAGCTTACGATACTGTATTATTCGATTAGCTCCAAATTCTCATTACTCTTCAGTCACCATTACAAATGTTACGTGAATACTTTTTTCTTCTTTTTTTTAACACAAGTAATTTCGCTCTCTGTTATCACAGATGTGTGAATAACCACATGCTGCTGTTGTTTGGTAAAACGGGCACTGCCTCCACAAAATAATATTATTCATCTTTTTGCTCAACACCCGATCAACAAGAAGGTGTGTTTTTAATATTTATTAACCAGCCATATTTTACCTGAAGTCCCATTCCAATAGCAGTGACAGCATCCATTTGCCTTTCGATCCATGGTCCGACTTGGTTAGCCTTTTCAGCGAATTGCCTCCTAAGCATTTCATTGCCTGTTTCGTTGGTTAAGGGAAATAACAAAAGTTGGAAATAACAAGAAACAAACATGATCGGGTGGACCACAATCACGTCCCACAACATGTTGTTGAATACGTCAACCAATCTTCATAAACACCACACCATTACTCCTTCAAAATTATATTAACTACTGATACTGCTTAACTCTGGCTAGAATTATCTCAAGTTTTTAGCACAGTCGACTGTCACAGGTAACTTCATAACAATTTTCACCAAGCATGATTTAGCTTACGTTGCTTAGAAGTCTGAATTCACAATACGTCGCTTAGAAGATACTCCAAAGGGTGAGCATGGTCAGATGGTAACCACAGCCGACCGAGATAACATGAAATTTACAAAATGTTCTACAGATTTATACCTGACGCGTCGAACCCATATTGCAAAGTTATGCGCATGAGCAGCTGTCATAAAATACGAATAGACAAAACCACCCAAACTGATCAACTGTCTAATGCCTCAATCAAGTAAGTATTAGATCATTAAAAGGATACTCTGTTGTTTCCTGAGCTCAGCCTGTAGAGTGGAGTCTCGCTGAGGTACAAGTTGCCTTACGTCGTTCCATTTGAGAGTCAAGTCCTAAACCAAACAATAACAAGTTAGAGTTCCAAGGATAATCATTAATAAGGAATTATTAATACACAGCTACAGGGTACAAGGGCCAGGACCCAACTAACAATGCCATTTCCCCAACATTGTCTTCCAGTCACACTGAAATTCTTTCAAGCATTTTATTTTGACACCCTTAATTTAGGAGTAGGTGAGCAAAGCCTTGAATGGAAACAGTATTACAGGCACTAAAGTATCAGTCATTAAAGGCTGGTTTTTTCCTAGGCACAAACAAAAGTCTATGATTTCACCTTCAACCTCAAATACCTACCTACTCATCTTGATTTCTGAAGAAAACAGGGCCCCCCGGACAACTTCCATAGATAGCGACGAAGCTACTAGATAAGTACCACTGATGATTAGACCTAGCCAGACACTGATATGCGGTCAGATGGACAAAGAACAGGCTTCTAACTACGAAAGGCTCCTCTCCCGATAGATTGAAGTGGCTTCTCTACCCAGATTACTAGATCACTACTCATTTTTAAATTTAGTCGAATTTCATGAGCTTGAAATGAGTTAAATTCCGAATTAATAAAAGCTAGCAAAAAGCAGAGAAGAATATGAATGGGAGTGCATACGTTAGCAGTAAGAGTGGTGTAGGGGTTCTCAAGGCCTCCGGGGATCTGGTACTTGTGGACAGTTGCCTCAACCTCCTTGACGAGAGAGACGATGCTGGTGTACTCCTTGTCGGCTTCGCCGAGGGTCGCCTTGAACTGGGAGTGAGCTTCCAAGAGTCCCTGGATCTCCTCCATTGTGTGGACGATGAACATGTCCACCAAGTCTTCCCTTGTTCCGTCCAACCAGTTGTTGAAAGGCTAAAAGCACCAAAATGGTAGGGTGAGTAATACTGGTTTCCACTTTCTGTTCTGAGTAAAGCAAATACCTAAATCCTTCCAACAGAATAAATTCTAGGCAACACTGAGAGACTTGTAAACACCATTGAGCGTGAGAAGTAGGTAAAATTTCTAAATGAGGCTTCAATTATTCAAGAATTCAATGTATAATACAGATCAAATGTGTCTGATTTAGCAAGATAAGGATTTATAAAGTGTAGATCCAATGCCAATCCAACTGAATGACCTGAGCATCAATTTTAGTAGGAAAATTCAGAATCCAATTTGGGGCTCATCTAAAGGCGCCTCCACATAGGGCGAGCCCAGCACCTGCGAACGCAGATGCTCTGTAGGTTGCTAGCAGTTCAAGCTTGGAGCCGGTACATCAAAGGGTCTTTGCCATTCATGCAGGCCAGGTGAGGACGCAATTGACAGCCGTAACGAAAATCACTGCCGAACAACAATGCTCCTCTGGTGTGGAGCGGAAGGTGAACACGCGTTAGCGAGCATTTGCAAATGGTCACAAACCCTCGTTCGTCGATCCTCGCCTGGTGTGGATGCGATTTTAGGCCAGGTGCATACTTGCTGCAAAATGACACAGCATGCCGCGTCATTTTCTATCGGACAAGAAGAAATAGGACAGAGGAACTGATACTGGGATGCACATGGGACGCCGATATTTGTCTGTCGCCAGTGTCACTCCCGATAGCTATCTATCAAGGTGGGACGTGCGTCACCTTCCCCTCCACCCATACCAGGCAGTACTCGACTGGCTATAAGGAAATGCACAATTTTGCAAAAGGTGCGCATCGATATGCTGATAGGATGCAGATTGAAATGACTGGTGTCCCGCATCATTTTGCAGCAAGTGTGCACCGGGCCTTAGAGGTAAGTGGTGCATATGAGCTCAGACTAGATGAATACAAATAGATAGGTTGTCGTCTGGTGCTAATGACTACAAACTGGTTATGAAAAGTCAACATTCATGAATGAAATCCAGTTGCTTTCCCTTACACAAATAATAAGCAAATGACATGCAACAACTTACAGCAGCCCTCTTGGCAAACTCCAGATGCAAGATGTCGATCTTCTCGAGGATCTTTTCAGCTTCATCGAGGTTCTTCCTGCGGGTGGTGGTGAGGGAGCCCAGCCTGTCCCACTGGTCACAGATGCGCTTGCAGCGGCTGTTGACGGAGTCGCAGTCGTGGTACCTCAGAGCACTGAAAACAAGTACACACAATAAATTATTTCGAACAAGCACTCTGATCTGCTGATTTTTTAAAGTTTTTTTATTTGTCAACCATCGTATCATTTGTATTATTTACGAGCGACAGGAGTCAAAGTTCTCACTATTTTTAGTGGATTTTATGTAGGCACACGCTCGTCTTTCTGTGCTAGAAATATGTGGAACTGTTATGGTTGAATCCAAGTTTGACGGCAAGCTATGATATTTAGATGCCTTAAGTCAAGAGAACAACGAGGTTTACGGAAGACGGTTTCTGGAAGAAACCGTTGTCACTTGCTCGAGTAATGGAGGCGAGGCGAGGGCTTTCGACTTAAGTTCATCATCAAGGCGTTCGCCTCCAGAACTCGACCAGCTGGTGACGACCGTTTCCTCTGGAAGGTGTGGTAATTTTACTTTTATCGATTTTTAGGTGTGGTTCAAGATTCTGACATCACAGTACAGGAGGGACCTCTATCATGGAATTATTATACATGCGATGTACTAATAGTGCGAGGTAGTAAGTTCATGTAATTGCTGTTGTTTGAATAGAATAAAGACATTCATCATGAAGAACTTGCGAGGATTTGAGAACGTATTTAAGTGATCCAAAATTTGGTAAAAATATTCAAAACATTTTGGATTTCCCAAGTGTCATGCGGATGCAAAACTTTTTTTGGGCGTTCATGCAAATAATATATATAGTTAATACATGAACAGCGGGTAACCTAAACAGTACCTTCTTCTCTGACAACCATGTGACATCACAAAGTAAGTAAAAATAGAAAACACAGTGAAGTTTTCCTGCATCAAACTTTTAATATCGATGATCCAAATTGGATGGCAACATAGAAAATAGGGTGCAAAGAGTTTGGCTCAACTGAAAGTGGAAGGTCGCCGGAAGCCTGATGTGTTTGGGCCAGATATTTTCGTTCCGATAAGGTCGAGCAGATGAGAATCTAATCTAGTCAGGTGATCCGTGCGATGTACGTGGCAATTCGAAGTTAATTTTCTTGTTACCGCGGGAAAACGCTCATCGTTATTGATTTCCAGTTTATTGAGCGACGCAGTGACAAACGGTACTGCAACAAACCCTGTGAGAAAAACCACTAAAGAGATGCTCATAAACTGGATGAGCATTGGAAACAACGTGAAAATGACATGGCGACGAATTATTCAATTCCGACGCAAGAGGGTCAACTAATATACATTTTCTGTATATATTTCAGATCTTTCTTTCCTTGGACCAAACTCAAACCCCCAGAAATTGTATCCTTTGACAACGTTTTTCCACCTGTTTCACAACGTTCATACCAGGTCGACAACATCAGCCGAATGTTGAACCTGTCATGAAATCAGGACTGTCAACCTGTGGGAAAACGAACACCCAAACGTTCCCATAGGATGTCACACCGGACTAACAGTGCAAATTCAGGAACGCTGAAGTCCAGTTTCTCTAGACTTCGCGCGGCCCCCGTCACCATTGTAATCGTCATGCAGTGGTAGGCGGATTCATAACCCTTCTCACAAATACCAAAAGTGGTATAGAATGCTGTCGTCACAACTACACCCGACCAGCCAAAATGATCTTCCCACCATTCTAACCGGGGGAAGAACTCTAGGGTCTAAAGTGGATGAAGGAAGAGGTAACTACGGGGGCAACAATAAATCATACCTCTCCTTCAGATCCGGAACTGTGATTGGGCCCTCGATCCAGAAAGCCCCAACATGCCTTCGATATGAGCTGACAAAGGATCGGGGACAAGGAATTAAGATTATCCCTCACTGGACACCACCGATATAAATCATTAGGCTTTATCTGTGCCATTCGCACTTGCCCCGATTGCTCCGAGAGGATCGTTCGGGAGGACTTGACCAGACCATCCCATCCTAACGGCAGAAACTCTGTGCCCGACAGGTCGTCTGTATCAGCCGCCAGTTAGCAGATACTGATATCACGAACACACAGGCCAGAACTTTCAAACCTTGAGTTAATCTTGAAAGTCTGTCATTGAAATCCGCATACTCCTGTGAGAGATATCACAATATCTGCTCACACCTCGCAAAGTGCGAATAAGACAACTGAGACTTGAATCCGAAGGCTTAGGTAGAGTCAGTAATCTTAACTACTAATTATGTACTAAATTATGAAATTGTATGTCTTAATATATATTCATCAAATTAATATTATATCAAACCAGTTCATGTCTTAAATTCATTTTCGGATATTTCATGTCCTAATAATCTTTAAGGAAATAATTTGTCGACCTACCTCTGATTCCCAATTCCAAGAGCATAGGTCTCAAAAAACTCTGAATATCAGGTATGAATAGGTTTAAGGATGGCTCCCTAAACCATACACGTAACTAGGTCGAATAGACCAATAGTTCACCAAAAGGTTTCTAGGGTAGCAATTCTTACAGAATAGTCTCCCCGACAAAGGTAAACGAGACAGCCTAGAATTGATTCTATATCTCGGAGCGGAACAGAGTGGTCTCCCCGACAAAGGTAAACGAGACAGCCTAGGGTTGATTCTATATCTCGGAGCGGAAGTAACTATTCCAGAAATTGGAAGATAGCAAAAACACAGCCCCTTAGAGACTGGTGGAGGCGCTGGGTATCGATCCCAGTACCTCTCGCTATAACTACCTCTGGAATAATCAAAAACCCTAAACGAATACAAAGACTTGATCCCCCCAGATAATAGAATAGGTAGTAAAAATTCTAGAAGAGTATCAAGATGGATATTATATATAGGGGCTAATTATTTTAAAATGATTCTTCTTCAATAGGTTCCTACAACAATAAAATAACGAGTGTTACTGAATGAACGTGACAGACATTCAGAATGTCGTAGTAAGTAGAATGGAATAAGTGGAGTAGAGCAACAAAATAACATCATTCCGGACAGCAGTCTGGCATTGCTACGCGTTCTGCAGTGCTATTGGCCAACGCAAAACGGATTATTGCCACGCAATGTCTTGGATACTATATCAAAATCTCCAGATATTTTCTACTGTCGGATCCGTTGCCGTATCTGTGCAAAGGTTACTGCGCACACCTCTCCTGTTTTGTTTTTTGTTGTTCAGCCATATTGAAATTCGACATTTGTGGTTGATTTTGAGGTTTGTTCGAGCAGTAGTTTGTTATTTGCGTTTGCGTTTTGTTATGATTCTGCTGCCATGTGAACGCCTCTGGGGTAAAAATTATGGCGAACGACTTGCCGTACCGGATTGCCGTCCGGAATTGCGTCTCCATGTGAACCTAGCTTTGCTCATTTGATGAATGCAAATGTTACATTCAGAACCCGAATTCAGTTCCATCAGTCAAAACCCGTGCTGACTAGGCAAAACTAGTTTTTCCTAAGGACATTGATCAAAATACGATGGTTCTGACTACCATGATTTGAGGAAAAAGTAGAGCAAAATTTGCAACAAGGTGAAGTTTTAACTCTGTAAATTAACTTCCAAGACCAGGAAAAGAAGGGTAAATTGATTCAAAAATAGTCGCAAATATAGATTATTAGTGACTAAATAGTAAATTATCATTCGTCTACTGTGTAGAGGTAATTCCCCACTTGTTCTTACAATTCCCACCACTATGACACTTGAAATTACATGATCATGAATGATGGCCTTATTAGATTTACGATTTCGGGTTTTGACTGCAACATGAACAATGAGTAACAAGATACCGATTTTCCTATACAGTAGGTATCGGAACAAAATGAAAACTAGTTCATATGACGTACGTTAGATCATTAGGTAGTGCCATATAAATGTGGAACAGACGTGCGTTGTCATTAGGTTAATACTGGGTCTTGAGGTGAGATTATATCGCTAACAGCCCAGTTGCATTATATCGCTAACAGCCTAGATGGAGTGATGATGCTGATGTTCGATTCACGCTCATATCTCTGCAGACTCCCATTACTTGGGCGTCATTGGAATATCAAAGACGCTAAATAGAAAAATGCCACACATGGGAGCAAATACCGACCCACGTCTGTTCCCTAGTATAATAAACAACAATACATGTGAGGGAGTGCACTGTACAGTGACTTGGTAAAATCTACAAGGTGAGTGTCCAAGAGGGGGGTTCCTACTTGGAACGATAGAACATCCATACTCGAGCCTCTACGAAGAATGACCCATTTCAATTAGACATCCATAATCAATTATTGACCTAAACGTGCACTTACCTCGATCCTCTGGTAGACCATCCACATCCAAAAATTTCAACTTTAAAAATCAACAAGTCTCTTTAAAATAAAGGAGAAAAGTAATTAGTGAGGGGGGATTTTTAATTTATTTTACCTTGTAAAAAAACACACTTTTTGGAAACATTTCAGAGCAACACAGGTTTTTTCTGTAAGTACGCAGGTACTGTAAAGTAAAATTAAGAGATTATGAGCTGTAATCTTCGAGTAAACTACATGCGTCGTTTACATTAAAACGTGTCCTATCCAATATTCTAAAAATTGGGAAATATCAAAATAATTTTCAGGCGAACCCTGGAAAATTATGTCTCAATGTTCCTTTGAGTTTGCTACAGTCGTTCGAACTGGAAAAAACTAAAGAAATAGCTATAATCGCTGGGCAAAATAATATATATAGAAAATTGGTTGGATAGGTTGCAACTTAGTATTTCTTTTAGTAACCTTGATATACTCGTAGATATTTTTATTTTTGCACAAAATTCAAAAATGTTCAGCACTTTTTAATATTTCCATTTTTGAACACAAATATTTTAAAATTTCATGTACCTAAACAGATTTCCGAAGTCCAGAGGTTAGTGGAAAGTGTACCTAACCTATCCACTTATCGCCTTTTTAACATTTTTCTTCCACGAGTCTGGTTGAGGAATAACTTTCCTTTTATTTCCGTTTGGTGATAAATTTCTAAAAATCTCCTTAGTAAAGACCACAACTCTCGGTTCTCCGAACTATTTAAACATTTAAATATCGCATGGTGTAAACGAATAGTGATGCTCCAAATCAGTGTAGCCATTTTTAATAGTTTTGTCACATTTGTTGCATTTCAGCTTTAGGGAGAAAAACAAGGTTCATAGTTCATTGACAACGAAAAGGCAAAGGAATAGGGAATAAACGAAGAAAGAAAAAAAAGAAAAAATACAGTGTGAGCGATGAAGGGACGATTCTGACATCAAAATTGCAATCTGACTGGTTAGACTGCTGACATGGACTCAAAGTAGAACCTTTTCCGTGTATAGGGCTCATTCTGACTCCAACCCTTGTTTTCTCTACATCCCTAAGCTTGTCTACAGAATGATATGACGCAATTTGATCCCAACACCCCATTGCACCATTAGATTAAAATAATTAATAATAATTTAAAATATTCTGTTAAAAAACGCTGCAAATTATTACACAACGGTTGATCATTTACCTGTACAGATGCCCCTTCTGCGTAGATCACTGTTTTCTGAGGTCAATACCTACCCTCGAGCACTAAATCGAGTATACCGGAAAGGATGCATTTTGATTCGTATATCTGGTCTCAGATACGACTTTTTAGCTACTGAAAAAACACGAGTTTTTCTCAAGTAAATCTCTCATAATCTACTAAAGCCCATACTCATAGTCATTTTGAGGCATTTCCCGTGCGGATGCCACTCATAAATTGTAGGACTCGTAAATTCGGTAGAAACCACCCTCCAAAACCATCAAGTCACTTTGGCCAAATAGCCAGATGCTGCTGACGACAGTGTACTATGAAAATTAACACAATGATCATAAACAAACTTCTAGTAGGAATCACTATATGGAGAAATAGTGGATGCTTCCAATGTTGGACGCAGCCATCTTACTGAATGATGCCGCATTTTACCACAATGGCCTATCCGATTCGTATATCAAATATTCAAGTCAAATAGAATGAGGTAACGCACAATATGGCAGAAACGTACTTGAGTTCTCCAGCAATGGCGGCAATCTGTTCGACACGGTCCTGGTGGGCGGCGAGATCGCTTTCGAAGGCCTCGTGCTTCTTCTTGAGTGCTTTGAGCTCGTTGAGGCGGCACTGCCTGAAGTCTCCGCTCTGCAGCATTTCCTCTTTGCCACGGGTCCATTCCTCGTGGATATCCGCTTTGTGCTTGAACTTCTGGGCCAGATGTTCCAACCGCTCTAACCTAAAAAAGAAATCGAGACAGACGCATGTCGTGAATTCCACTTCACCAAAACCATGAATGAAGGATAGGTGAGGACAAGCAGTAGTTTCCTTGTATAATAGAATGGGATTGAGGAATTGGGTCGTAAGGCCAATGTATCTAATGCCTACTATTTCAAGTATTAGTCCACCTGTTTCCCTGGAGAACTGTGAACTTTTACTTGAGAAATTGAGGTCAAGTCGTAGTGTTGGGATTTTAGACTAAGTTACTTTGAATTTAATTTTTACTTTTTTACTTTGTTTTTTAATTTTGTTTTTTATTTTGATTTTGATTTTGATGGCTTTATCAGCCATGAACTGAACTCGCGATTTTGGATGGTAATAAGAGTTTCTGCAGCACCCTCACGCCAAAACAAAACGGAAAACGAAACCGAAACAGAAATGGCGGATAGGGCGACCGAAGTCAGATAATAACCTTTTTCGGTTCAGTTTTGATTCAGCTTTGGCATCTACCAGCTAGTGAATTCATGCTTAAGTTATGTTAACCTCTCTTTCGTCCATTTTACTCCGTGGTGAATACAAATCTATGTCCACACATGGCGTCAAGTCTAAATAAACACAAAAAGACACGAGGAAGCAGCTGTGAATACGACGCTCGACATTTGTTTTCCAAGGAAAACAGAAGAAGGTAGGTAGTGTTATACAGATGTAAGGTTAAATTACGTTTCGTCATCTCAACACGAGGAAAGCTGACACCGTGAGATCCCAGTATTTTTCGTCGTCATGGTTCGTCAAAGTTTTCGGTGTCTTAAGTGCGCATGCGCAGCACTGCTTTCGTTTCGTTCGTTTCGGCGTGAGGGTGCTGCAAGATCTTTCTAATATCTATTCAAGCACCAAGACGTATCACAGTGATCATGCTCTCGATGGAGTAGCGTGGACGGCGTTCTAGCATTAAATTTCCAACAAAAGTACGTTGTAAGAATGATAAAATTATCTGAACGACGACAATCGAAAACTTTATCACAACGGACGAAACACAGCTGCACACTTGAGTCGAGAGAAATGGAACGGAGCAAACAGTTACAACGTACAGAGTAAGTTATGCAGGTCAGCCATGGAGAAATAAACCGCGTAACAATTTTACTATCACTGACAGAATAAAAACTGAAACACAGACGGAATTACTACATGACTGCGGACGCATAACTTCCAAAAGACGAGTAACTTACTCAATCGCCTCCATTTTTAATCTACAAACACGTCATGAGATTATCCACTTTGCTACAACGCAGTTATGACTGCCTCATTAACACTACCTAATGAATGTTGCGAACGTTTTCTGTCCAGCGACAATTGAAATTAGGCGATCCGAACTTACCTCATCATTTCAGACAGGAGCCACTCTTCGAAGGATTTCTCATTGGTTTCCAGGCCTTTCCACGCGTTGGCAATGTCCTAAAATGCAAAAGGAAATTTTAATTGGAAGTGAGTTCAAATTGAGCCTATGCTCCACGCACTATCAGCTACCCACTAATACACTTCTAAATGCATGACTGCTATCAGAAGTACTTCTCTTTACCCATACCATGAGTAATTAATAACAACAATACACATAATATCCATTTTAAATGGAATTAACGAAACAAAGTGAACCATACATGAGATGTGTTATAGCAACGAAAAACGTTAGAACCGTCCCTATCTATATGTACTGAAATTGCGTTCAGAACTTGTATGTTATTGTGACATTTAGTATTTTTGGTAGGTACCAAAATTATTTTCAATAGGCCCATTACCTAACTTATGAACCTAATAGAGCAGAATTCGCCGCATATTCGGATTTAGCCCCATCGAATACCTATGACCGATGCGTTTCTCTCATATGGTTCACTATTTTGTATAATAAACCTTTGTACTCGAGAATGAAAAAAATGTAACCCGCCGTTTAAACTGGACGGTTGCGTTTCAAGGTACGTGGAATCCGAAAATGGAATTTCTGTCCGTCCGTACTTGGCACTTTCCTTAGTAAACATGAACCAAAATAAATTGATGAAATTTGGTTTAAGTAGGTCCTATTAGGGAGCTATTTGGACCGCGAAGCTCGGTGTTACTGTCAGTTATCTCTAAGGGGTGAAAAGTAGGGACTGGAAGTTTCAAAACGCCGGCGCCGTTGCTCGAAAACTTCCAATAGAAGGGGTAAAAAAAACGTTGTAATAATGTGCAGCGTTTTTTTAGAAATATTCGAAATTCAAACTGGAAACCATCTACGAACTAAATCACTCGCGAAGAAATCGTGGAAACCCATTTCAAAGAAAAACGGAGTTATTGAAAAAATAGTCTATTTCCACTAATACACGAAAAACGCAAAAAACACTGTTATAGGTACCGGTTTCGGTGATCAAACCATCGTCAGTAACACACATTAACGTAACACACAATTACTGTGTGTTACTGATGACGGTTTGATCACCGAAACCGGTATAAAAGTGTTTTTTGCGTTTTTCGTGTATTAGTGGAAAAAGATTATTTTTTCAATAACTCCGTTTTTCTTTGGAAACCATCTACTTGGTCTACGAAATATCCATATTATAGGAAAAGTATTTGATCCCGTACCTATAGAAATTGTGGGCAAAAAAGTACTGTTTTGTAAGAATAAAGATGAGGCAGTAGTGCCAAATCATAATAAAATCGTGACTTCGCCAAGTAATATTGGAAACAGAAAGGGCAGTTAACGAAGCTGTAGGCTGTCTAAAATAGTCACGAGCTTCTTGGCACGGGCTGCTACTAAACGCTATCGCAATAGGGATTCAAGGCCACCATTGCACCTGAATAGGATTTTTCGAAGACGAATCTATTCGTTGATGAATTGTTTTGAAAATATCGGGCTACAAGGAATAGTTTGAATTCTACTTCATCAATTTGTTACCATAATAATTAGGGTGACATTTGGTTATGACAACTATTTCCTATCAAGCAGGGTTTCGTGTCACATAACTGGCCTTGGGTTTTTAATTTTTTAATTTACTTTATTTATTTATTTTTTGAATATTTTCCTCACCCAATCGTCTGATTCATTATTTCGAAAGTAAAAGTAGTACAAAGTAGGAACTACCCAGAAATTAGGTTCAACAGATGCAGTAGGTATATCAGCATGGCGATTTCAGTTCGGCAATCTTCAGGCCACTGCACACGTTATCTGGGCGTATGGATATTATAGCAATATCAGGTCGGGATCCTGCACACAAACTTCCTATTGAGATTCGTCCGCCATAGGGAACGTCTTTGATTGATGTTAATGTGTATACATCCTTCTCTGATGCAACATTATGAGCAGATTTATGAGTAAAACTCATGGTGGGCAGTGTCATGGAAAAACTGCAAATGAGTTGTTAACCTAACTGTACTGTACCTAACTGTACAAATAAATTAATGAATTTTTTTTTGGGCACACCATAAAACACAAATAAATTAATTAATCAAATAATGGGGAGACGCCCAGCATTACCCGACACCGGCCCATGGGGGTAAGGAAGATGAAGGAAGTTGGGAAGAGGAAGTGGGATGAAAGGAAGTGCCCCTATAAAATGACCACCAGTTAAGACCCAATGCCTTCGCGAGTCAATGCCTCCGGGGGTCTTCCCGCTAGAAGAAGTAGGTTGAGGACGAGCAGCCTTACAGACTTAGGGGCATAGTTCCAGCGGCGAGTGGAAATACCATCAGGTCCAGCCGATGTGGAGTTGCGAGCACGGCAGTTATGTGCCTCCTCCTCCAACACCAGGTTACATATTACGCCGCGCAAGGAATCCCTGGTGGGGGCTGGGGCTACCACCGGCTCTTCAGGGTTGTGGCTCGGAGCACTTAATAAAGGCTCCCAGTACTCCAAAAACTCCGGGAGGGTGGGCACTACTTCAGCTGCCCCAGCACCTCCACGGCTAGCCGGGCCGGATACTTCCTCCACACCCTCTGAACCTGCTGGTACTCCCGCCTCCTAGCTCGCTTGGCTGCTCTGCGACCTCCACATGGCACTGGTGCTGGTGAATCTCTCCTATGGTGCCATGCCACGGTCGCGGCCTCAACCCGCGGGAAAATGCGCCCTACATAGGCAACGACCTTGCCTTCCCAGCCTGGAATCCCCTCAACAGCCCGCCTCGCCAGCCCCTGCAGGTAGGCGCTCTCATAGCCATCAATCCTGCCTACCTGCTCCACCTCGATCTTCAAACTACCAAGAAGATCGGAGGACCCGGGGCCAGCTTGACCGCTGATCAAATTAGTTTTAACGTAGGTTCACGTGATACAATAGTCTGGTTCGACAATGCAAACTCTCTGGACTATCTTACAAGCCTACACGAATGTGGCATCAGGCGATAGAATGCATGTATCCTATAATACAATTGACACTACGCAGAAATCATTAGATATTGACCCCATGAGCACAGAAGGTAGGTATTAGAAACAACATTCCTGTTGAATTTGATCTGCCCTGTTAGAATTCGACATCCCTACTGAAATGTTCGACGTTTTTGGTCGATGTTGAGCCAACTCGATTTGGGTTCTTCCGTAATCCTCTCAAAATTGATTTTTGTGATTCAGGTTGTGGAATCTAATTCTGTACTTTCCTAGTTTCATGTAGTGCGTTTCTTGCAGGTCAGATAGCTGCTACCGTGATTCCAATGAACTCTGGCTACAAGGACCCTCCTCAACTGAGGTATGATCCTGAACCTCTCCAAATATTCAACGATTGCCATGACAATGCCCGATTTCTTCGGGCCTATTGATAGGGCATTGACGTATCAGAAGCAGGAATTACTATTCAGCTACACACAGCAAAATGCTTTTGGAATATCTCAATGTAGCACACAAGGTGTACTTACAGAACAATCAAAGAAGCTACAGTGAACCAAAATCAACTAGGCCCTGAACCTATTGGCAACTCCATGACTACATATAGTTAGGCTAGGTGTATTTCTCAAAGTACATACCGAAACCATCTTGCCTTCAGTCGGCATGTAGGCAGGCCTGTTGGAGAGGCGCAATTTGGTCTGGAGGGTGTTGAAGTTGGTCTCAAGTTTGGCTTTCTGTTCGACACGGGGTGGCTTGAGCTTGCGCCTGTAGGTGCGGTACTCTTCCAACTTCTTCTGAACGCCGGCAAGGGAGTTGTCGGTGGCCCTGCTCTCGAGCCAGGGCATCGTACGGCGGATCCATTCCAAAAGCTGACAGCAGAAAAATAACATAAATTAAGATTAGTATATCCATGTAAATGATAATATGGCAAGTTTAGTGGGCCAGAACAAATAATAAGAGGTAGGTAGGTAGGATTAAAATGAGTAGAGGTAGGTAGGTGCGTAGATTTTAACACAGGTTAGCATTAACAATACCTATGTATTTGGATAGAATAATAGGAATGTTTCATGATTGGGAACTGGAATTTTGTAGTTATTCAGGGATTTCAAAGTGAAATATCCCATGGAGTTTTTTAGGGCTCTAATAATTTTGAATAAACATAGTTATCCCTTTTTCTCGACTTGTAGGAAGAAATATTTTTACAAAAAGAAAGATATCTCATTCCCCTAGAGATATCTCTCTCCCTGCCCTAGGTAGAGCTCTCACAGATTCCAGAGGTGCAAAACGTGGGGAAGGGATAATGAAGTGCCCTTCCACTTGTCCACCCTTCCTCTCACAGTAATGTCCAACAGGCGAGGCCTGAATGGACAGCCCCACCGTACTATCCGTTCAGGCTGCACCTGATTGGACGTAACAGTAAAGGAAGGAGGAGGACAAGTGGAGGGAGCTTCATTCACCCTCCGTGCTAGCTTCATTCACCCTCCGGCATTGCCCCACACGTTTTCAATATTATAAAAGTACCTGCAAACCTCACTAAATACAGGTAGGTAAGCATTTGCATGAGAAATTCCAGGAAAATCCATCAGAATGCACATGGATTCAACAGAACACAACATTTCCTAACCCTTTTGTCTACATTAATAACCGTTCAGGGAAATCCTCATCTTTCATGATTAGGGTGTCCGATAACTGATCTCCACCAATTAGGCAACAATTCAACAACAAAATACCAGTAAATACTCACATCGCTCGCAAGTCGTTCGTACTCCTCCATGAGGCGCTCATTCTCTTGGTTGACTTTCAACACTTTGCAAATCCTATTGGCAGCGGTTTCAGCCTGGAAAGACGACAATGTGCAGTTAAATATGTGTGCCTGCGTGTGTGGTGTGAGGATCCTAATTATGAAATTAAATACCCATCTCAGACAAATTTTCACCTAAACTACAGTCAAAACTGAGTAAGAAATATAATTTGATAAGGTTCAGTAGGAAACATGAGCAATTTTGAAAGTTTCAAAAACACTACAGTTCCTAAGGCGTGTAGTTACATAAATGTACCGCCAAATTTACTCAAGGACTCAGGAATAAAAGAAGTAGAGTAAGTAAGTACTTATTATAACTAATTTGAAACAACCCGTCCCAAAATAACAAAAATATATCATTTGACAAAAAATAAAAATTGGTACACAGGATTATATTTGAAGATTTCTATAATGCCAGCTACAGACGATTGCGCCAAATGGAACGAAGGAGAAGAATAGTTGGACTCCACTCCACACCACACGTTTAATTATTTCTGAACTGTTCAAAACGTAGCAGTTCCACATGTGCTAACAGTTCCTAGCGTTCTAAAACTTGGTGTTCCGATGTTGTTCCCCAGAGCATGAAAAATGGTGTTGGAAAGCCAAGCAACATTCAAGATTTTCACGCACATCAAAAGTTGAAGGGACTGTCACCGCTCCTTCCTGCTTCACAAGTCATATGAGGACCTTGCCACTTGAAAAGTTGACTAGTTCGGCTCGACGGAGCAGAACGGTTGGATTTACTGTATTAATGAACACCTTTTAGTGGCCCAAGTCGATAACTTCCAATCCTCCTTGTTTCGTAGTTTCGGAACTGTTCGAAATGTGGATTAAGGTCGAAATATCAAGAATAATCTCCCATTCACGAGCGTAAGCACTCTATTCCATCTTTCCAAAGGAACGCATTGCGGACTCCAGTTTTCCAATACATACAACTAACTGGACAGAAGTGCCGCAACTGATTTCCTGACAAAGCCATTGAATTTGCGCAACTGGAGATCAATTGCCTGGAGTGATGAACATTTTCAGAGAAGGTTTCAGAACTGATTAAAAATCACAGGTCCAAATCTTGGAACGCATTGCAGCACTCCAGTTTTCCAATACACACAACTAATTGGATATAAGTGCCGCGAATGATTTCCTGACATAGCTATAGCTAGACATGGCTATAGCTTAATAATTCAATTGCCTGGAGTAACGACCACTTTCAGAGGTTTCAGAACTGATCAAAATGCACAGGTCCAAATCTTGGAACGTGCTGCGACGCTCCAGTTTTCCAATACACACAACTGGATAGAAGCGCCACGACTGATTTCCTGACATAGCCATTGAATTTGTGCAACTGGACTAGTGAGCTCAACAGATCACTTGCCTGGAGTGACGACAATTTTCAGAGAAGGTTTCAGAACTGATCAAAAATCAAAGGACCAAATCTTGGAACGTGTTCCAACGCTTCAGTTTTCCAATATACACGACTAATTGGATAGAAGTACCACGATGGATTTCCTGACATAGCCATTAGATTTGTGCAATTTGAATAGTGAGCTTAACAGATCAACTGCCTGCAGGCAACCATTTCATTCAAATAGACCATTTCCATAGATGGTTTCAGAACTGATCAAAATGCACAGGTCCGAATCCTGGAACGCGTTGCAATGCTTCAGTTTTCCAATACACACACGACTATAACGGAAAATATACACACATGGCTGGCACAACGGGAATCCCTCAGATCCACCCAGCATTCAATTTTGCGTGTCAGTGATTGGATTGGCGCAATCACCTGTGGTCGGCTGAACGCTCATGTTAGAGACCGTCCATTCCATCAGGGAATAAACCAGGAATGCATTGCAGCATTTTAAATTTACATGAACGTTTGACCTGCCTAATCAAACTTGCATAAATTAAGGAGCGAATCGAGTCATAGTCATCATAATCCTACAGAGTACGTATCCAAAACTGAAAGGAGCATCTATATTTCAACATTACTGTGCAAAAATATTGACTAACAATGTTAATACCTGTCGGCGTAACAACTACTTACTGGCAATTCAATTCCAATCAAATTTAAAATGAACTTACTTGAATTGATCAATGTATAGGAAATTTTAAAATGGATAAGAATTATTATTTTTATAATCTGCTCCTGCTGCCTAGTTAATTAAATTTTTGGGCATTATTTTAACCAATATGTACCTACTGTTTGATCAAACTTCACTGATTGATCTGATTAGTAAAACTTGATTGGTCTTCTGTATCCCGCAGTACACAATCTAAGTAGCAAATACGATTTAAAACATGAAAAAAATCATAATGTTTGTTAATAACTGGACAAAGGATGGGGGGGGGGGGGGGGGCAGAGAGAAGCAGTTTTGACGAGTACCTTCTGAGCTCCAGAGAAGCAATGATAGTAGGACGAGACGTATGTCATGATTACGCGCTCGTCGGGCATCGCAGTGTTGGTCATGTCTGTTGGGCAACGATGTCAACAAACAAGGGATTTTCGAGGGTTAGCAGGAAACAAAACAAACAGCAAAAAAATAAATTATTAGTCACAAGGCATTAACGAATACTGTGAAAGAGTAATTTTAAGATTAAAAATAAATAAACAAGCCACAGGCGAAAATATTAGCGAGAAAATTGAACAGAGTACAGAGTGAGGTTTCTAGAGGAATGGCTTTTGCGGTGTCCACCACAATGGCAACAGAAACCCACCCTAATCAAATGAATGATTTCGACGAACGCTAACTGAAGGTATTACAATAATTAGTGTTGGTACTATATTTTGAATCTGCACTATTGAGGACGAACAGAATGCTAGAAACGGAAGCCTATTTATGTTAACTACAAGTACAGTCAACTTGAGGAATGAATAATCCTCCGCCACATTAGGTTTCTATGGTGATACTCCAAACTAGGGGTAATTCACGACGAAACTGCATGGAGTATTAGCGATATTCATCAACGATGCTTAAGTACTTTTGCAGCTCGGCATCTCCCCAGTACCCATTTAAATTGTAATTGTTTTCAACAATATGGTAAGTTGTGTCATAACAAAAGGGGGGAGAACTTCTAGATCCTCATTTATCGGGTTTTCTAACGTAAAATCCTAATGTTAGCGATCAATAAATAGAAAATAACTTCGATCAATTTAAATTTTAAAAGAGGCATTCTTGTTTATGAAAGTACACCTATATCACAGATATGATGCCCATTTTGAAGTTCAAGGTTTCTAACGATATAAAACAGAAATAGAAGTAGAACGTGTTATTTTTTTAGTCGGCGCCACGAAAAATGCAAATGGATTGGGGGAAAACGGGCTTCAAAATTCAATTCACCGGCGAGGACAATGAGAACCCCTAGGCGTATCTTTCGCACCCACCCTTTTCGATTTAGGCCCACAAAAAAACATGGCTATTCAGGGAACCGTACGGTTGAAGTAGAGAGTTAATTTAGTTTGTCAAGATACTGAACACGTGGAAATTGATACGAAAAACTAAGTTGACGAGATGCAAAAATATTTGTCCCGGCTCAACGCACAGTGGGATTGAGTTTTTCTGTTCAGTTAACTGGATTATCAGCACACCATTAACAACGGCACAGAAAAAAAAGTTACGTGTTAAAAATAAGGTTAGTTGAGGAAAAACGGACAAAACAAGACTCGCAGGGGCATTTAAAGAGCGGAAATAGATAGTGCAAGTTTACGAGTCTACCTGCTGAGCACCCTGGAATGCATGGTAATAGCATGACACGTAGGTCATGATAGCACGCTCATCGGGCTTCGGCGTGTTTATCAGATCTGTATCACCAATAACACAATAATAATATGTGAGAAATCAATAGATAAAGACATTTTATTATTCAATTTTAAAAGCCGAGGAATGACTTCATAGGGAGTCTAGTAAGGTTACTTTTAATATAATACACGGACAGGAACTATTTATAGTGGAATAAGTACTCAACTACTATCATTCTTAAACTAGAATGGGGTCTACTATTCATAGTGTCGTCACCCAAACCACTCTACTTAGGGTGGAATAGTGGTAGCAATATTACTTTGTTCTTTTGCATTTGCATTTACAATGCCAGGGTCAGTCATGAATCTATGTACGTACTTGTAATTGGCAATTAGATTTGAAGGGCTAAACGATCGAAGTATTGAAAGAATTTCGAAGAACATTTTTCGTTTCCTATATGAATGGAACATTTGCTTCTCACACCAATGAGTATTTTATCACCACTATATCCCCAACTTATCAGCTTCGTTCCAGGAGAAGCCAACGTTAACAGAAGTCGATGGGCGCATGCGCACTGTGTTCAACTGCTGTTCCTAGTAGCTCCCTCGTCCAACAGCCGCTCTTGGTTGTTCCAGGAGCAAGCTGTTGGTTGACGGCTGTTGAACTGCTGCCGGACGGAAACCGACTGCAGGAAGGGTTGCCGTCCAGAGCCATTCAACTAGTAACCTTGGTCGATTGAAACCTCGTCATAACCTTTTCAATCATTATCACGCCTTCCCGGCCACTTCTGTCTGTGCTTAACGTTGCCTGCGTTTGTTCTTCGTTTTTTTTTAAATTTTATTTAATTAATTTTAAAGAACTGATATTACAGCAACAGACCAAACAAAAAAAGAGAAAAATGATAAGAAGAAGAATAGTGACGCGAAATGCACGGTGAAAAGCTAACAACGACTTGGAAAATTGGGCGTTCCAGGTTTGCCTGAACGCAGTCGAACAGCATTTAACGGCGATCTGGAACTGGAACTGGGCCTGACTGTTGTCGACAGCAGTAGGCGTCTCCTGGAACGAACATATTAACTCTGTGTGTGTGTGTGTGTGTGTGTGTGTGTGTGTGTGTGTGTGTGTGTGTGTGTGTGTGTGTGTGTGTGTGTGTGTGTGTGTGTGTGTGTGTGTGTGGGGGGGATACATGACACTTCAAAGGGCCATAGAATGCCTAAGATGTTGCTCACCCTGTAAAACAGAAGCAACTGGTGTGGGAAGTAGTCAAAACAGTCCATGTGAGACTGATCTGAATCTTATGTCCAAATAACAAAAGTACCAATAAAAACAGCTTCTTGTTGAGCGTTTTCAATATATATATTATGTGCTCTACTTGATAAACAATGATAATGGTTTCAGCAGCATTATCCATTTCACGTAACAACCATCCTACATAAGAGATTGACTTAAAATTAATTCAAACCGACTGCAGACCTTCTTCAACCGTCTTTATCTACCAGAATTATATTCCCGTTGACAAATCACAAGCACCTAGTGCCTACATCTTGAAATAAATTGGGAAACGATATAAAACGCTTGTCGCACAAGGGGAACAAGGCTGGCAAAACAAGTTTTTAAAATGTATCCAATGGAAACTCGAGAGGGGAAGAAACGTCTCAAGTCTTTTTACTCTGCGGCATTGAACTAGTTGGAGAGGCGGCCAGACTATTTCTGTCAACCCAAAGGGAGGACGGGAGAGGCCAGTCTCAAAAATGAGGTTTTTACGGCCACTGCTAACCCGCTTGCCAAACTATTAATAAAAAACGGGAGAACTTTCATTTAGATTCCTAAAATTCAAGAGTGCGAAAGGCCTACGGAAATTGTGGCATACGAGAACACCCAAGATAACAGGCAGCGATAGCTGTAAGAAAACACAGCACAAAAATTATTAGGTAACCCCCAAAAATCATTCATAGTACGGCCAACAACGTTTTCCATTCGTTTAATGTAGTGCCCAGAACTCAGCAAAGATACCGTAGGAAAGCAATGCCTATCAGATCACAGGGTGACCCTACTACATGTACTTACAGGTGAGGACGTAAAATTCTATAACCAAGGTACCTAACTACCATAAAATCAATTAATAAGTAAATACTAATAATATACAAGCTTATCCAAAGCTAGAAAACGCACGTACCTTCGGGGTCCAACATACGAGGAATGTCGAGGTACTTTTCAGCAACGTCAAAAGCAGTATTCAGGTTTTGGA
The DNA here is from genome assembly GCA_954871275.1 of Leptopterna dolabrata. Taxonomy (NCBI): domain Eukaryota; kingdom Metazoa; phylum Arthropoda; class Insecta; order Hemiptera; family Miridae; genus Leptopterna; species Leptopterna dolabrata. The sequence continues at coordinate 40,498,724 of OX940981.1, forward strand.
GAGGATTATCCTTAGAGAGTTTGTTGTAATCAATGAGATCTGGGCGGTGGCGATGGATGAGGGCGCAGAAAGCCAAACCATCTTTGAAGCTGAATAACAAAATGGAAACATCGCTGTTACCAAGTTTCACATAGAGGACATGAATGGTCGCATACCAGCTAGTACAAGAACAAGAAGTAGAAAGGGAAAACTACCACCCTCCTGTTACAGCCGAAGTTACAGGAGACGAGAAGCATATAGATTTCATCTACACAGTAAAGAAACTTTGAATCCATCAGAACTATTTTGAATTATATAAAATTTCGACAAAGCTAAACGGAAATGACACTCAAGGTTTAGTATAAAATAGAGGAATAGAGGGACGAAACCTTTGCTGATTTAAATTCTTTATTTGAGACAAGTTTGGGGCTATCTCACTCATCATCGGCCTTCTCGATTCCCAGTGTTATCAAACACAAACCCTTCTCAAACGCTTATCAAAATAATAATAGATCATGGATGGTTTCTTACGGGTTTCTAGGAGTCAGCTAACTGCCAGAAAAAAAGCAGTGCGAACAAAGCTCATTTCACGCACATTTCCAGTTTTATTGTTCGAAACGATTTTTATTTATATGATTGACTGACGACTGAATAACTAATATTCATAATGAGGAGTCACAGTCATTGCTGTGACGAGTCACAGTCACTGCTTTTTGGACGGAGGTGAAGAACCACCAAACGCCGCTGTGGTTTTACAACCTTGGGCTTACACAGTTAACATCTCTTGACATGATGGGTGGGACAGCCCGAAACTAGTCTCAAATAAAGTATTTAAATCAGCAGAGGATTCGTCACTCTATCCCCGGATTAGATCGCCCCTCTGCACCACCGGTAAATATCAACTTACGTAGTATAGTGTAATATTATGTACTACGACGGAACCAATGAAAAATAGAACAAGAGGAAAATACCCATAGGGAAGAAATTTAGGGGATCAATGTAAAACTGACATCGTTGATGATGCTATTTGCCAATACCTACCAGGTTTAAATTAATTTGCTTATAGATGAATTTCATTTGCCAAAAGTTTAATTTCATTTCCCATATGTCCAACTTAAATGTCACAGTAACATTACAAAACGAGATGAAGTATCGATTCTGATAGACACGACTTCGGCCTGTCATGGTAGATGAGTCAGACGCTTGGGACTTCCCCCGATCGTCCCAGATCCTCGTTTCACATCCCGCCTTACACGTGACTCGTCAACTCGCTACGAACCTACATTTACCGCTGATTACGAGAAATAACTCGAACCAACAGCTCCGTCAGCTATGCACGAACCAAATTCCTAATCAAAATTCGGAATGCTAGCTGCCTCACTATTCTCTTTAACCTTAGAAAACAGCTGAGAATAGATGAGAATTGATGCGTCCGTCTTTGGGTACTTTGGTTTTGGTACTTCCATTTTTTCACTCCATTCTCTCTATTTTGAATCTCACCAAGGCTTACCGTGAATTTCCGTGTTCTCTCTTCTGTTTGCGATCAAATTTGCTTGTCTGCATGGTACAGTAGATAATTTATTTTTCAGGCCTTGTTTTTAACGTGGATATGTTTTTGGGATGGGGGACAATCCGAAATTTCCGACACCCAAGAACCTGATTAATTTCATTCCTATTTGAATTCATTTTCTCCGTTTTTACGGAAAAACACTGAATGTGGACATTCAATGCGGTATGTATTGCCAATTCGTGCGTCCAAACATGTCCATGATTCAATGCTTTTCCGTGAAAGCGGAGGTTTTTTTTTTAATAAATAAATCAGCATTCTAAGTTCCAGCAACTAATATTCAAACCTTCAACATTCAAAGAAGCGGCAGAGTCTGTCTATGAATATCCATATTTCCAAGGTGAAGATTCTTCCAAGTGCTTCACTTCTTGAGCCCCGATGATCTCATAACCTTGGATAACATGAATAATCGTTCAGAATTCATCAAATCAGAAATTCTGGTCTACTCTTTGGATATACTTTGAGAATCTTCAGAATTTCCAGGTGATTGTTTGAACAGCCTGATTTATCCAGTAAGTTCAACGCAGAATGCCGCCGCGACATCGTTGCCTTCTGTCTGTTTCGTTTCCGACAATCCGACCTCAGAGGACCTCCACAACGGGTGCATCAACCGAGGAAAAATAAACCAGGGTCGCCAACGGAAATGGCAGTTGTTCCCTGACAAGCGACGTAGATTGGTTGGGAGGTCTATTATGTGCCTAGGAAGCTCCCTGACCCCGAACATCTATTAAATACGCGCAATATTTTCCGTACTAATAGATCGTTACATGGATAAGCTACCACGATAGCGCGACTACCGCTCATCTGACTGAATTTTCTCTCGGAATAACAGTTGATTACAGAGGTGGTAGAGGAAAGTCTTTCATTACTACCTACGCACGACAGGGCATTTTACCGCGTTAATCAAGCGAACACTTCTTCGCTTACTTCAAATTGAATTCGGAAATGCCTATTCTATGAAATCGACCTAGTTCTAGGACACGGTCTTGAAAGGTGGAAATTATTTGAACTCAGTGAGAAATATCGGGCCGTAGCAGTGTTTAGGATCATTACTAGAAGTGAGTACATATTCAATACTAATATACAACCAACGATAGCAGCCACCAATCGGTCCAATCAATTTCTAGCTGCACCCGCAATTTAAGTTTTGTGCAGGTGGATACAGGGGGAAATATTGTTCGAGTTGACGAAAAAATCAAGTGACTGACTTTCAATATTATAGTTTAGGGAATCGAAAAAAGTTTGTACACTTTCAGAGCTTGTCAGTTGACAGCGGTTTTACAACTCTACCATACCCATCAAGGCTCTCTGTATTCATATAGATGGTATCATTTTTCCCACGTCCCCGTCTGTAGACTTGTCCCAACTTCATGTCCCCAGTCAGTTGATAATGGCGACCCCCCTGAATGAGGTATGTAACAGATTGTCAGGTTGACGGAAACAGAAAATGTGGAAGAACCCACAGCGAGTTGTTGTGCCGAGATTATTTGTGTCTCCAGAGCGTGCTGAGTATTCATACATGTAAAATGATTAAGAATTCAATTAATCCAGAATACCAGAGAGTACCTCAAGTTCGGCTGAATGGAGAAGGATGTGGGGAAGAGAAGCTAGACAGGCACCTCGATTGGGTGCGGGTGCCGCGGAGAAAGTAATTTGAAATGCACTGCGAAGTCGAACAGGGAAAAATGTAGGAGGGTGCTAAAACGCGTAGATGAGTCTTCGTCGTCAAGGCGACGAGACGCAAGCGGAATCAATGCAGGTTGGGAGGCTCGGAACGACCGGGTGTGCGGCGGGTCAACCCGGTGAGATCTCCAGGGGAGAGAAGACACCGGGGTATTTTATTCCACAAACCCTGACAAAGAATATTTTGAGAACTAAGGAAACGGCCATTCACCACCTGAGCACCAATCAACGTGCAATAACTACTGTAACAGTGTGGGCTGTTCTCGATACATTTTTTCTTCCGGTGGAGACGGGATCGGTTCGGGGAAGCCTATTCGATATCCCTTCTTAACCGGTGATACTCTCGCTGGTCTAGGAGGGGGTCTCTCGAGGGTCCACCCCAACTGTTAAGCTGCGTCCACACTATGCAGAAAGAGGGTGGGCACCCTCGTCGGATCCGAAAAGGTGAATAGGAACGGTCGGGTCAGCTTGCTGTCCACATACAAGAGTAGTGTGGCGATCGCCCTCAGTCCGCCTCCAGTCTCCTTCGAGTTCTGTTTTCCTGGGTCCGTAGAATTTCACTGTAGCGAATTTAATTTCTTTGTTGAATTTCATTGTTGATCTATGAATAATGAGTGACGAGGAAGAGACAATTTTAGCAGCTGCTGCTGCAATCGTGCTTGGAGGTGCTGCTGGTGAAATTCGCCACGTCCGCCCTCGAAGATTTTGGGTTCGCCCCAGTATTCGGCATGGTAGGAAAAGATACAGCGCCAGCACATTTATGAAAGATTTGCTACTTGATGAGGTAGATGCTCTCAACTACGAGTATATGAACGACGTAGGCTTCACGAACTTTTTCAGGATGAAATGTTCTGACTTTGAAAGTTTGTTGAGCACTATCGCCGCATTGGGCCGCAAATCGCGAAAAAACCCCGACTGGGGCGATCGGCACGTCCACATTGTGATTTTTGATTCCAAGCGTATCGCCTTCCTTTGATCCGGACCGACTCGAGACGGGTTGCGATCGCCCTCAGTCGGGTCGCCTTCCGCACGTTCCGCACGCGTCCACACTTGGTCACCTTTTCGGATCCGACGAAGGTGCCCAACCTCATTCCGCATAGTGTGGACACAGCTTTACACTCTGTCACATGGTAGCAGAGCGTGGTTCGGCTCCATCCACTTTTTGTGGGCATACCAGAAGCAGAAGGATAAGCCCAAATGTTTCCCAGGATTCCTTTACTAACAACCTGTCCCTTTGATAATGCATACATCTACTGGCTTCCCCACCAATGTTCTCAGTATTAAAATATACTGAGCACATTAGAAGTCGATTGATGCGATATCCCAATTGACAAGTCCCAACGATGGAGGTTGCCCAGATGAGCACAATTCATTGGACAACAACCTCTGACAACATTATCCGCCTGCTCTCCACCAGTAAAATATTACTGAGGTAGTATTACGATGGAGGTTAGAGTCACCTTGAAGTGTTGTTCAGATGTCTTTTCCTGAACCAGAACTTCATACTACTTTTCATACCCCCTTTTCCCTCTCATACTTCTGCTACCCAGAAGGAGGAGTGTAACAGTGTGGGCTGTTCTCGATACATTTTTTCTTCCGGTGGAAACGGGATCGGTGAGCGGAAGCCTAATCGATACCCCTTCTTAACCGGTGATAATCTCACTGGTCTAGGAGGGGGACTCTCGAGGGTCCACTCCCACTGTTACAATCTGTCACACTACTGAAACAGTATAATTATACTACATACCTGAGATGGAAGTTTTGGACATTGACGTTCTTGTAGGGGGCCGTCTTGCGCTGGCACCAGAGGAGGAGACCTTCCTTGGCGGTCATCTCCTCCACGGAAATGTCCTGAATGGCGAACCGGAGAATGATGGTCCAGATCATACCTAAGGTCATCTTGAGGTTGCCATCTACGATTTCTGTAATAAACGAGAGAAGGGCATTTCAATTATCAACGACTGTAATAATGTCGAAAGTTGTGAAGTTGAAAGGAAGATTCAGATTCCAAAGTTGCCCTCAAGGTTTACGGTTCACTACACACCTAAGGTAAAATTGGCATTCGGATTCCGAAATATTTCGTATCACACAGGTACTAACTACATATTGGGAAAAGGCCAACTCCTTCAGAAAACCGCCATTAACCGTTTGGAGGTAATGGGTAATTTTCTTGTGTAGTAATTTTTTATTTTTGATCTCAGAATCGGATTTAGCACCCTTGACACCCCCCCCCCCCCCCCCACGTCGATTTCTATTTCAAAACTCCGTGTAACTTGGGCAACAAACGGATAGAGAGAAAACGAAATGTCATAAGTGGATGTCGCTGAGGGTTCCCCCCAGGCGGACGCGGGGGTGAGGGCCTTTACCTATGACGTCATTTCGCTTTCTTTCCACTGGTTTATCGCCCACTTTCGGTCATCGGATACCCCTCGTATAGCACCTTTTCGGAAAGCACTCGCCGAGATCTTTTACTTAGCACGTTCAGTACGGCGGCAAATTCCAGATTCATCGCTTCAGTGCGACAAGGGGCAATCTGACCTCTACCAAACTTGTCAGAAGTGCGAAATGGGTCATATTACCCGGAATACTTGGTCCTAGTTGTTCAGCCAGAATTTCGTGATAAAGCAATTCCCACGAAGTTTTGTTATTTTCTCTCAAAATAGATATGAATATGAAATGAGGCGCTACAGTCGCAGTCGCAGACCATGGGACTGATAGATTTTTGGGGTGAACAGATGATTTTCGGCTCATTTTTTGCGTGAAAAATGACTCACGCTCCATCAGCTGTGTAAATATGTGGAGCCTCAAGAATTTCGATCAAATGCGCCAGCCGAAACCTGAAGCCAAACTAAGCCAACGCTGTGAAGCAGAAACATTAGTTTGAGTAGTTTTGATACAAAATTTGAGGCGGTTTACCTCAACATTGCGTAAATAAGGTGTTTCTCCTGCAAAATGGTCGATTTTCCGCTTTTGGTGGTCGGAATTACCCCCACTTCCGAAACGAATTTTGAAATTTTGACTTCGCAATCGACAAGGTCAAAAATGGAGGGGGGGGGGGGGGGTTGCGTGAAAATCGCAATTTCGTCAAAACCGGACTTGAGAAGTGCAGTACTGTACACACCCATACTGCAATTATTCCATGCCCCACATACTGCAATTATTCCATTATCATTATTATTCACGTACTGACGCCATTCGCACGCAACCAAAGTCTAGAAAAATTGTGTTGATATGTATACGAGGTCTACAAGTCCCGCGCCACATTCAAAGTGGAAAATGAAACAGGTGAAATTGCCCATCACTGGCCTCGGGAATCGGAACATTTCGTGAGAATGAGTAACTATGAGATACCATTTGAAACTAAATTAAGAGCAACTAAAGTGAATCTGATCAAATTACTTGGAGAAAAGGTTGAAAACATTACCTTTTTCTTCCTGTCTTTGTTAGTTTATCTTCTAATAATGGACCTTGAGAGCTGGTTCGTTTTACAAACGCTTCCTGTGTATACGTAAAGAAATCGAGCCCCCCAAATCGGACTTAATCAAACTTCGTTTGTTATGATCGCAATCTTGTATACCTACCAAATTACATACACAAATATACATCGTTCGTCTAATCTGATAGATGTGGAACCTAATTATAACCAGATTGAGCGAAACCCCATATCCCAGCTGAGAAGCAATTGTTACAGGCTGATAGCAAAAAATCTGCCATGATCCTACATGTACTATTATATAATTTGCGAGTCTGTGTGTGACGGCATCACGGCCAATTGGATTTTCATGAGAGTGGTCTCATTGTGACCTGCGAGTTCCGGCCACCGCTACCGCTCGATCCTCCAGACCTTGTTTGACCGTATTCCTAGTCAATTCGACAGCTTCCACGTTCGTGCTTTTGGTTGCTACGGTCGAGCCCATGTCGCAGATCACATTCGACCCCAAGCCAGAACAAGGTGGGTGTGGGCGCTATCGGAAAGAAGTTTTTACGGCGGTTTCAACCGTACTAAAACGGTTTTTGTGGGACATGCCGTTCAGGAATTTATTCGACGACCGTGATTTCATCTTCAGAATAATCGCGTGGTTGATAGCAAGTTGCCCTCATGTTTCTAACCGTCCCATGTGATTCATAATTAAGATTGCTGCTGGGTAGGTACTGGACCCACAGTTTTCATCATTATTTTTCCAATGAAATAGTATTATGACATAAACACAGACATAATAATTATGAAACAGGTTCGTATCTTTGGGAAACATGGGATTATTATCAAGTGCGAATTATTTGTGGCTTCTCGTCGATGCTTTCAAGAGCATTTCTTCATCCTTTTTTTTCTAATGCTATCCCAGTACTTACCGCCTAGAGCCCGTACAACGGGTTTTCCTGCTGGTCTACAATAAAACCATGTACCTACAAATAAATATTCTCATTCTTATTCTTATTCTTATTCTTATTATTATTATTCTTAAAACCGAGGATCTGGTCGACTGAAAAAAAATATTCATTTTTATCTTTCGAACAATGACAACATAGGTATAATATCCAATCATGACCAGCTGATTTGAAATAAGTAAGGAGTCATTCTGTCATTGAGTCATAAACACGATACGAAAGAAGCCACTTGACTGGCTTCGTGTGAACTGAAATTGCGCACCCTCATCCTTCACCTATCACTACGACAGTTGCATGTTGTTTCCCTTGATGGTCTTCGGGAAGAACATAATTTGCCATACGTAAAATATGAGCCGCCGGAGTAAAAACGAGATGCAACTGTTGGCGACTCATTCTACAGCCTTCCCATTCTAACAATACGCTGCAAAAATAACTGGGCCAGGAGCTCGCAACTTCGACGAACAGAGGTCCTGTGAGCTGCAAATATATAATTTCAACCGCAAGCAATAAAAAGCTGACTGGCAAACTTCGAGTATCATCCATCGCGTCTCCCACACGCGATATGAAGTCAGCTGATAAATCTTGGAAAGTCGGCGAAACAGAGATCAGCGTGAATCAACGTACCAAAATTAGAGTGAGGACCTGACTCGCCCCTAAAACCTCCTGTTGTATATAAACCGAATCGGTAGCCTCCATTCAACAGTTTACGGACCTACTAAGATTTAGGTTTGACAGTTTACGAAACTACTAAGAGTTAGGTTTGATGGTGAAAATAACTTGATCAATCGCCATTGACTGATGCCAAGAAATAAGGTTAGAATTACCAATAAGGTTAGTGATATTGGTTGAAAATCGTAAAGATCTTGTCGAATATGAAAAAAGTCGGGTCTCGACATTTTAACGTCGAACAGCTCCAAAATTCCACAATGGGGAATTATTATGTATACACTTGTGGTACAGATTTTATAATCATCTCTACGCATTTGAAAAACGCTGCCAAGTCCTTGTCACATGGGTTTTTATTCTACTGGACACACATACAGAAATGTGGGCTGTTCATTTATTGCTTTTTTCACGTGCAAAAATTGAAATAGCTACTTTTGATGGTTTCTACCTATTATGGCCCCTAAAAACACGACTTAGGCTTTTTTAAAAATACAAATAATTATCTTTGATCATTGATAGTGCTATTCAATTGACTTGATTCAATTGTTGATACTACTTCCAATGATATTATACAAATTTATGGTGATTTCAGATCATTTCCCAGGTTTTTTTATTCATAAAAAATGAATTTTGGGAGCTGAACCTTCGTTACCTCAATTCTTGAATCTTCGGTCAAAATCGACTTCACATTCGGTCTTCTCGGCCTAAAAATACGAAAAACGATACCTCCAAGTACATGTGTGTACCTCGAAAACCCCTATTTGTTCACCCATTTTTCCCCCCACAACGCCCGTGGGAGTATCCGATCGGGCTGCCGAGCTTCGGAGCACCACTGGACCCAAATGGGGAACTGTATACGGAAGAACGACGATTTTAGACCAGAATTTAACGTAAATTTAAGGCTGAAACTTAGTAAGAACCTCAATATTCCAATCTCTGGTCAAAATCAATTCCATATTCGGTCTCCTCGTCCTAAAAAACATGTCACAAGCTCATGTTACTAAAACACCAAAAAACCTATTTTTACATCAATTTTTCACCCACAAAACCCCTGGGTGCATTCAGATCGGGCTGCAAATTTTAGGGGCACAACTAGGACAAAAATGGAGCATGTGCGCGAAAGAACGAGTTTTTTTTTTCTTAGACCGAAAATAAAGTAGATATTGATGATACGTCGTACGGACATAGCATTTTTGGAATCCACGCACCTTGAAACGTAAACTTAAACATTTTTTTTCTTTGCGAATTCATAGTGTATTACTCACAGAATAATAAACCAACAGGTGAAAAGTTGCTTTTTGGATAAAGAAAAACACGTAAAAGAAAGAAGCGATTAAAAGAAGCCCCTTGCTCACGTCACACGGATAAGTACAACGCGCCACAGGCCATCCCATCACAACCCATATATCCATACAGCGTCATAAGCAACAACAAGGCCCCATCCCAGCCTCTTTTTTTGAACCTCAAAGTTTGAAAGTATCTCGAAATTGAAGGCATATTCTGCCGATTCCGCCCTATTATCGTCTATTTCACACCATAAACTATTGAGAAAAAATACGAACAGAATTCATGATGATTGTCCATTATTGCTGAAATTTACCCGATTAATCAACGTTGAGATTTTTAGACCCGAAACCTTTTTGGTTTACTATTTTCAATAATGAACCTTTGGAATCGAGCATAAAAAAAAAAATCTAACCCCCCCTCAAAATTTGATGGTTCAAGTTGCAAGGTATGTAGAATCCGAAAATGCAATTAAAAAATTTCTGCCTGTCCGCCGTTTTTACATATTGGGGCAAGAAAACTATATACAAACTAGCGCTCCCCTCAAAATGACAAATTCAAATGCCCCAAAGAATATTGAGAATATAGGTAACTCACGACTATAATACTTGACACGTGGCTAGGTATGTAGGTATCCATGTTCTGGGTACCTAACTACTTAACGTTATACCAAACTCTGAAAGATGAATCGTACAAAACAAAACCACTGTACAGAACAAAAACGTTCACTAACGGGTTTTCCTTCAATCATCTCGGGATAAACATGAAGTTCGCATATTTTGTAAAACTTAATGATTATCTTCTGATTAAGAATTATTTATTATTTATTGTAATAATCACCTCCGAAAATACACTACTGCACAAAAGAAGAAGAAGAAAAAAAAAAAAAAAAAACACCACATTGTGCACTAATGCAGAATGTTTTCCTCGTCAGAATTTTGTTTGCACCTACATAGAGTGGCGGTCATTTTCGAAGCAGGTAACGCAATCTTGGTACAGTTTTTCGGTACAGTTACAATATGTAGCTCATGAAGTGATAGAAAAACTACAGAAAGCATAGGAAAGAAATGGATTTGATCCATCATCAATAATTACAAACTTCTATAGTCAACAAAGAAAAGAACTGAAAATGGTTACTGAAGAAAAATGGTCTTCCCAAACACATAAAGCTGAATCAGCAGCCCCTGTAACCCCCCCCCCCCCCTCCATCGTTACTGAGACTTCTGCATCATCACCAATCATGTTGAAATTATTTGGAAAGTCTCGATAAGATAAATGAACTAAATAACGAAACAGACTGGATAAGTGGAGCACACACTAGGTTGAACTATTTTTGATCCTATTGCAATTAAGCCATTATAGGAAGGCACTTTCATGGTTTCACGCTACACAACGTAATACATCTAAGGCTGGCAGATCTCTTCCTAATTCAAATTTATTAGTTTTAGTTCGTGGGATAAAGAATAGTTCATATCAATTGTTCTGATTATCAGACAAACCTTCAGCTCCGATGGAAACGAGTTTGACTCCCTTGCTAGCGATGAAGTCGAGGGCCTTGTTGACGTTGGCGATCTTGTGGAACCTCATCTTGCCCCTGTCGGGCTTGGGCAGGGTCTCTCCGGAGATGACCTCCAGGAGGAGCATCAGCTTCAGACCATTCCTGAAGTCCTCTTCGATGTTGTCGATGGAAGTACCGGCTTTTCTCAAGTGCGAGTTGCACCAGGCAGTGAAAGTCTGAAATGAACAAGGAAAACTTGTTTAAATTAAAGGTAAGTACCTATAATTTGTATAACAAATGACACATCGTAAACACCTTAGGAAAAGCCTGCCAAGACACACTGCTTTCTCGTACCGATCACGAAGGTATACCTAAGCCATCGTAATGATTATTTCAAGACAAAAATCTCCCTAAAAAAATGTCCTACCCACCAAAAATTCCATCCAGAAAATAAAATCAGTGTTTAGGTACTTATATTTATGGGTGATAACGTGATAAGTTACCAGAAAGGCGCTTGCGAAGAAGAGTCACATTCAGTCTTATGAAGTTCATAAAAGATCCTCGAGTAGAAATACCCTATACCTACCGAAGAACCTCGTTTTCATTATAATCGGTTGTTTGGGCCCGCTCTTTCAATTTCAGCTATATGTAACGACCATTTTTGTTTAAATTTAAAAGGAAGACCTAAAAGCGAGTAGAAATATTGATTTTGGGAGGACGATCCCAACAATATTATCATAAGGCTACCTTCGCGGACTCACATAAGAATAAGAATTGATTCGCTTTTGTTTTGGTGCCAATATTTAAATTATAATTATCCAATGTGCCTAAATGATTTTGACAGTTCATATTATATCAATCACAGTAACCAAACCACGATCACCAAATCTACTGTTTTCCCCGCGTTTTACAGTTTTAAATGTTTATGAAGTACAATTATGAAATTCCGATTTCTATCTGCAACCTCTTCTTCTTCTTCTTTCTCTGTCCTGCCTATCGGCTTCGGCAGCCATGTCAGACATTCCAGATGTTTCTCACCATGTTGCGTACTTACCTAGTTGTCATTGCTGTTTTTGTTTAGATTTGATATATTCGGCTCATCTATTTCGTAGCTACTGTGCATGGTTTCATTTTGAACTACTTATTTACTACTTATCAGTCGTTGAAGATAGACGGCTGCGTTAACAGAATCAAAAACAGACAGGTAGTTTGAGCACGGATACTAAACTAACAGTTAGTTTAATATCCCTGGTTTGAATTAGAGTCGGTATGAAGAATGACAGTTCTTCGATCAATATTGTCGACGTTCCTGAGCCCCCCTCCTTACATTTCATGGTAAGTTGTTCGATGATTTTAGTCTGCCAACCGCTGATGGTCAGCCAACAGGCCAATGCTGTGGGGTGGAATGTATTAGCGAGTCTTTGTGTGAGCTTTCCCTGGCCACATCCACATCTCTATAGCATGTAGTATTGTAATCTCGATTAGTTGATCTGAGTTTTTGACTGCACCTGGCTGCACACCAGGCAGACCGTTTTGGTTAGACGTCAAATATACCACTTGACTTGGACTCTTTCATCATAACCGGATAAGCTAGCTTTATTAGCTAACAGCAGCTTCTACTAGTACCAAACTAGAACTCCTAGTCATTTTGTAATATCTACTAATTCCAGTAACTCCATCCAGTCATTTGTCCATCGCTAGTTCAAGTGCCCACTTCAAGGGACAGGCTTACCAACTCCGAAGCACATCCGCACCTATTTAAAAATATTTTCTAATAAATCCTTTAAATATTGATGGTTCAACATCAATCCAAACGAGTAGTTTTCAATTATGCATCCATAGCTGTCCTATATTACACCCACCTACCTTTTTTTTTTAAATTATCCTTTTCTTCCATTAATCCTATACAGCAGTTTTCAAATAAGTTTTCCTCATACAGGTTTCCTATACAATACCTATCAACATGTTATACAGACCAACATCAGTTAGAGAGCTACCGTCAGCTGAAGTAAATCTATTCTTCATCTAGCATTTCCGAGTCAAATTCAAGGTCTTGCGAGTCAAATTCAAGGTTTTCCTAATCAAATTCAAGGTTTTCCTAAACAAATTCAAGGTTTTCCATTTCAATTTCAAGATTTCCCATTTCAAATTCAAGATTTTTCATATCAAATTCAAGGTTTTCCAATTCAAATTCAAGGTTTCCCAAAAATGTGATCTGTCAGTATTTTGTACATATGTTAACAACTATTATAAAAGTTCCTACCTGCATTGTTAGGTAGATACCTTGTTAGGCAGAGGATTGATTTTGTAAACAATTGAGTAAACAGTCCTATTCCACTCGCTCCTGTAACCGAAATTCAGATGATAACTTTAATCGCTACGATTTGCGAGGTCCAGCAAGCAGAAGTTATAGGTGGGTAGGTATTCCTTCACTATGCACATTCCTTCGGTATGCGCCCTCTGCGTCTGCGTGTTTGACTCTCTGAATCTACAAATTCACGCGGAGTTTTTGTTACCGCTGTACCAACGTGCACAATACTGACGATTATTGACGAACCATGGATAGTGATTCGGATGAAACATTTCACGTCATCCGCCAGCCAGTTAATGTGAAGTACCTTCCACCTTATTCACCACAACTGAATCCAGCAGAGAAGGTATTTTCAAAAGTGAAGCTCCATGCAAGAAACCTTCTCAGTGAACCGCGTGAGGAGCAAAATTTGTGTGATGTCATAGCTCGAAGTGTATCAACAGTCACCAGCACAGATTGTGCTAATTACGTGATGGATATGATGTTACAACTTCCCGACGCCGCAGCTGGCATTGACTTGCATTGAACTGTTTAAATAACTAATGAATTCATTTACGTCTTCTCACTCGGCATAACACTTTGTTTGTTCTGATTTGTTTGTGACTAAAATCCTTTAGTTTGAAATATAAAACAAAAACGTTAAATTGGAAAACCTTGAATTTGAAATAGAAAATCTTGAATTTGAATGAGAAAACCTTGAATTTGTTTCAAAAAACCTTGAATTTGTTTTGGAAAACCTTGAATTTGACTCGGAAATGCTCATCAAACACTACAGATTTGTACACAACAGTAATGTGATCGTGAAACTATACCTACGCTTCATTCAAGAGCAGCAATACTTCATGGAAACGAATAAATTTTGTAACGGTCCAACAAATGGGATTAGTGGATAGATACATGATTCTGTGACATGGCGTCACAGGTCCAGAACTCACCGAGCGACAGAACCTGAAGCCCCATTCTGAACTTAAAAAGTAAGTCCCCATAAGCAAGCGTGTACTCGCTGAACTGATGGATTCCGGAATTCGTCGAAGAATTAGAAGCGTTTCAAGTAATGACACTAACTCGTATGTCGTGCTACTTAGAAGGTAGCAGTAATGAGTGGGGCTTGAGGAACAGCCTGGTGGGCAGAAGAAAACTGAAGTGCTGGCTCACAAAGCCGTGAAATCCGTTCTCAGAAGAATGATGCGGAGGTAGGGAAGATGGAGGAATGTGTGAATTAAAATGTTTGCAGAGAGGAGAAAAATGCTCTCAATTCGCAAGTGTTGATTACTGGGTGTACCCGGGGCTCGTCTCGGTGGAACGCGCAGTTTTCCAGGCTGGTGAGCGGCAGGTTAGATGGTCATCAAGCAGGCTAAAAAAGCTGCGCAAGACCGCAGATGAAGTCATTTTGTGAAGCTCAACTGCATACATGCAAACATTCCTATATGCTAACAACTGTCCAAAATGTTCAGATCGATATAGCTGGTAAATTACAAAAAATTGGGGACATTTGAAGTAGTTAGGGAACTCAACGATTGAAAAATAGAACGGTCAATCGATTCAGGAGCGTTTTTGATATATATGTAAGCTTTCTAGGTCGCTTTGTAAACCAGTCATCATCAAACAGGATTACCGCCAAAATGCGAAGGTTTGGGCAAACAATGATGACAGACGAAGAGTAGTGGAGAGTGAGATACATTTGATCTCATACGTGTTTCATTAATATTTCAATTTTGGCTCCACTTTTATTTATATTCAGATCCTACATAATGTTTCTTAAGGTCCTTGGTCAACTGACATTAAATTTTACTCATGTCCTCAGACTCAGATCGTATACATAAATGCTTTTCAGATAGTATGCTTGGTAAGTAAGGATAGGATTCGAATATGTATTGGCATGAGATGAGACGAATATTATATCAGGTAAATACTGTTGAACAGATAACTGATGAATTAACTGAATTGATACCTACGTCGAAACGCCCATAAATTCTGGTGAAACCTGCGAAAAGTGGAATCACGGGAAAGTGGGGAAATGGGATGCGGAAAGCACGATGATCAAAACGTCAAACGGTCTCCCACATGAAACGTTGATTCAGTCGGTCGTGCGCGAAATAACGAAATTCCGCGCATATCTGTCACAAAAGGCTTGTTGTTGTGGCCGCCTAAAGGTTGTTTTGGCGGCGATCCAAAAAGTGGGACTGAGGCTACGGCAAAACGAATCCACGCGAACAATACGCCTGGGAATGACTTCCAACGATCGTGTAAAGGCAATGGAAGATGAATTATTGCGACGGTTTTGAGATTTTTTTTCAATAAAATAATAAGAACGCTAGTACCAATTTTATTGCAGCGTGTAGTTCTTTGGTGTGTAGAACATACGGTTAATTTACCGTGGTGGGATACAACCTCAGCAGTAGCAGCAATTTGAGACAGAGATGACCAAGACACAAATTTACTTCGCATCCAGCGTCTTTCGAAATTTCTATCAAATATGGTGTGGAGAATTACTGGGAGTTTGATGGAGAACAGAGAAATAACAAACTCGGAACAGTAATATAAAATTCGCAGAGAGAAGGACAATTTCATTCTGCCAACAGTTTCCTGAGTGAAATAATTAAAAAACCAAGGTTCACATAAATATATAACTGGTATCTAAACCTGGCGCCTAACTAACGAACTAATGGTTTAGTATAAGCTATGATATTTTGAACCGTATGAGGAGATTCTGAACAGGGGTTGTGGGCTCTGTCACTTATATCATGACCCCATTGTCAACACTGTCCTATCGACATTCTACACTTGATATAATTGACAACAGTTAGAAAAATAGTTGTATCTATGATCTATAACACGTTTTTTCAAACGCGAACGGAAGTTACAACATTCGGAGTTTGAAGATATTATAGTTCTATCTGGAAACCAAGCCATACTAACTCTTAAGCCACATTTAACTCATGAATAACCTTTACACGTTGCAACAGACATTTCAAGTGAAATTAACATCATACTAACAAACCTATTCAGACAGCCACACATACACACTCAAGTGCCTTGACTAACAAACCTATTCAGACAGCCACACATACACACTCAGATATTTACACATACTTTACATTGTGAAAGCGTTGAAAATGTCAAGTTTTCATCGCCAGGTTCATGTTCATCGTGGTAAAAATGGGGAAATTCAATAATTTGTCTCAAGACGCCACAACTTCAGAACAAGACTTCGGCTGCTTCTGATATCATGAGCGTATGTACAAAATATGGAAGATCATACGCAAAGGAATTGATTCTTATCAACTTCATATGGAGGTAAATGAGGGCAACATTTATGCTTGCCATGCTATGATATACCAAATCAGTCAACTTCAACAACCAAGCTATGGGTTACCGAATGGGTTATACGGTAGGAAGCTTCCTCCGTTATAGGTGATTCATTCTTTCCATTACTCATTCATTGGTCCCTTATTATTCGGTAACCTAGAAAGTGGGATCCTGGTGTTTAGCATTCCTTGCTTTGCAATCATAAAGGTGAGTTTGACAGTGAATTCCAGGCTCCTTTGAGGGAGCTCAAGGAAAGTTTTGGCTAGGGTCCGAACGAAGAACAACACACTATCGCTTTCCAGACAATGAGAATACGTAAGGTACTGTTGTTGCAACCATCAGGAGTATCACGTTGTTGGCAACGTTCCTAATTCGTATAGGAGATTATACGCCCACTCCGACTTATGCGGTTCCAGTAGATTCAGACACCAAATTCGGGAAGATCAATGAATTATCGTGCATTGTGACAACTAGACAAACCGATTCCTGATCGTGAGTTACTTTGCAAGTTACTTTTAACTAACAGATATGCATTTTATTCTTGCACTCAGTTAACCAGACAAATTTGATCAATCTCATACGACAAAAACCATGTGACAGGGTTGATAAAGATTACGGAGGCGATATCCGCAGCTCCGACGACGTTGCGACACCAAGCGCCAGATCGCCGGATAACAGGAATACAATGAAGATCGCTGAGGACAATGAACGAGAAACTTTCGAGCCTCAACTGCTTTGCAACACCCCCTTCCAACACACAATCTCAAAGGAAAGAACAATAAATTACCTCTTCATAAGTAGACAGATATGTAGGTGCGTTACTAGGTTCGAACGTACAACGTACCTATACTACGTGTATGGAACTCGGGAAAAAGCTAGATCTCAAGGTAGTGTTCGCAGCAGAACAAAGCTGGGGAGCATGGCACAGACAGGAGAAAAGTAGACATAGGAAGAAGAACAAAAATTATTATATTATTCCAAAATCCAGAATTTCCTTTAGCGCTCAGCGTTTCACACCTTTTTGAACAAATTTTGTTCAGCGTCAGTAAGTCGATGAGGCCGTAGCCACGATTCTCGCATAACTCAGGTTCTATTTCGATGTAGATTTTCTACAACTGACATCTTCCAAAGCCCATTCTGTATTCTAGAACGTCAAAAAGACAAAAAATAGTAATAAATATGGTATAGAAAATAGTAATGAATATGATATAAAATAAATAATATGACATAATCGTAAAAAAAATAGTCCCGTCTGGATGATTATATTCGGTGTACTACTATCGAAGCTATTCAACAAGACACTCAACAGTTTCATTGGGCAAACGCAACCCCAGTTGTTTGGGTTTGGGGGCCATCTTCAGAACGTTGAAGTAAAAAACAGGATGCGAGATTGGTACACAAGATTGGTAAAGTGTTATAAAGAGGATATTTATTATAAATATCCTCCACAGGTTTTCTGGACCTGTTACAGCGATTAAGAAAGGGAAGTGGTCCTCATTAGCGTGTTTTTCCCGCCCGCCCTATGTCATTTTTGAAGTCTGTGCTATTTTGAGATCCACTGAATGACGCGAAGTAGAACTTTCAATAAAACATAGTTGGTAGCAATTTTTAGGCACCCTTCCCAACCAGAAAAAAAACCTTTTTTACAAGGCAAATTCAAGTTCTTGTCAGGCTGATTTCATGTGGGTACCTACTTTAAAACTGCTTTCATCTGACTTACAGTTTGGTATGACTAGAAATCTGATGTATCATATTCACGCGTCTCTTGTGCCCAGCATTAATTTGAGTTAGGTACCTACTTCTATACATTGGTATTGGTAGATTAGGCGAAATTCGTGCATCGATCAGTGAGCCAGTTCCCAACTCGTTTCGGCTAAAATGTATGGGGAAGGAGGAAAACACATATATGCACATGAATGGGGACAACTGGGGCCATACTAATTCAGCTCACCGATCTTTCGGGTTGTGACAGGAAACGCCTATCATGAGTTTTGGGAACAGAAAGGTGACCTAGACCACTGAGAATGGAAGATACCAATGGGTTATTTACACAGAAAATAAAATGAACCGATGCTGGAGGAGCTGTTCACGACACCCTGTTGCTGTCTGAATGCATCTGCATCGTTCTCCAACGCGTTCGAAATGGCGATATTCCCATTAAAAAGTGCAAGACTTCGGAGAGCAGTGATTGACCGAAATCAACATACACAGACATCCCTCAGCTATTGAAGCACATCCGCAGATCGATAAATGGAGCTTCGGCAGGTAGCTGTACGTGCCCAATCTACTCATTCGCCTACAAAGCGAAAATTGCGGAAGTCTATCGTGACGTATAAGGCTGAAATATGGGCTGGCTCCGTAAGATTCAAGAAAAATATAGCTCGAGTACGCTTAGCTTAGAAGATAGCAACAATTATCGCTAGGGGTGATGCGGACTGATTTGCTGGCAATATCTATGACAAGGTGAGTCTGGCTCACAAGCAATAAAAAAGGAATAATACTACCTATCCCAACCGGGAGGAGAGAAGGTTTGATAAACAGCGACATTCAGTTGGGGGCAATGCAGAGGAAAACCTTGTATGGTAAAATTCAATTAACAGATCCCTAGGGAAATAATAGGGATCCAAACTAGGGAAATAACAGGGATCCAAACTAGGGAAATAATAGGGTCAGGATCACCACGTGATATTTTACCATTGCATGTAATATTAATATTATGAGATGTTGAGCATAAGACGTGAATTTAGCAATGCGACGCCCCCACAACAGGCTATTTTTTAATACGTCGGCGCGTGAAATACAGAGGGATATAATATTAGGGCGCAAGCGAAGTGGCCGCCGCGTGTTTTGATTTATGAGGCACCGAACGGTATTTTTAGCCTCCTCGATGACTATGAATAGCTCGGCCGATCAAAAGGCTGGCTGTGGCAATCCGAGCTCGTTAGCCGGTGACGAAAACGTTTGGCGAGGCGAGCGTGCGTAGCGGAACAGCGGGAGACGCTCACAGATGTTATATTCGACCAAGATCAACATTCTATAGACAACACCAAACATGAAACATGTTGTTAACTTGTTTAATTGTTGTCTACGCCCCCGCGGCATAAATGATCCCAGGAATGAAAGTCCTGTAATCGGCGGGTTTCACAACCTAAAGAGCGAGTTACGTTAACTTGGACTTATAGTAAAAATAGGCTAGCAAAACTCATTCATCTTTTCTTTAACTCCAAGTTAACGTAACTCACACTTGACTCTAGATGGTGAAACCCGCCCTTAGAGTCATAATACTGTAATCACGCAGGTGCCTGTGAGCATTTTTTTAAATGGGTACCTACATAAATGTCAGTCTGAAAAGCGTAGTTGAATGTACCTGTATCAGCACCTTACGCTACACAATTAGCACACAGGATTGACCATGTTTATTTTGAGAGAATCCCATGAAACAGTTATCTAATTTAAAAAAATGACCAAACACCACTAATTGTCAAAAGAACATTTCAAATTCTGCATCAAAAGCCTAAGTATTTATATGGATAAAAAGGAGGAGTACTGCAGCTACTATGGGTCCTGAACTGAACAACATGGGTCAGATGAACAACACCTTTTGCTCCAGCATTTTACCCCAGCACTATTTAATACTTTTAATTCATCGCTCACTCAGAAATCTGTATCAGCAAAGAACGAATGTTTACAATACACAATTTTCGACGATTTGAGGGCTCGCCAAGAGGGAACTTAGTTGTCAAAGACCCAGAATGAGGAATATGCAAAAGTATGTATACTGCAACCCATAATAACATCTACAACCAACATCTGATGAATATTATTGTAAATAATATGGATTCAGTGCTCTTTTAGGCAAATGTGTTGCCGATCCCTGCTCAGTTCCATATCTTGACAGAGTTCTAGGAGGGGCAACATACTATAGGCAGCTTGATAAGTCTAGATCAAATACAGGTCAAGCACCTAGCTGCCGCTGACCCAAATTAATGTTGAGACGACAGAGGAAATGGGTGATGACTCCTGTTACGAGTATGAGAAAAGAAGATTCATTCAAAATTCGAAGAGCGGCCTTGAGGATGTCGATTTCGGGTCACAACCGCACCAGGAGACGCGCAGGAATGCGGGAGATGACTCAGGTTGTTTGGCTGATTGGTATTTCAGAGGTACGAGTATATACGGGTGGAAGGTGGGGAACGGCGGTAGGCCCTCCGCTGTACGTAGTAGGCGGAGTATTCTTGCGAGGCAGGATATGGGCAGGAGTAGAAGGTACTGGTTTCTTGACCTCGACGTCGGCCCGTTACTACTATACGGTGAATATCATTTGGGGAGGATCGTCCTTGGGCAGCCTGACCTGATAACCCAGGTAGGGAAAGGAATGGCGGTGTGCAGATTACAATATAAGCAGCAACGGAATGGATAAATTTGGACATCATAGGAAATTAGGTTTATCTTGAAGAGATGTGATGGAAGACGACTTTGCAGACAGAATCATAGAGTTGGCCTACGGCTCAACATCACCGAAGTAATCAAATTCACAAGAGCAGATTATAAACAAATGAATGGGTGACAGAGTTACAACAGTGGTGTTAGTAGATCATATTTTATTTTTGAAACTAAAGGCACCACGGGACAGGTACTTATCAACTATGAGTTCTAAAGCCTCAAGTTCTAAACGTACAACGCAATACATTTTAGCTAGGTATGGCATTCGTAAAAGGTGTAATTGCAGCATTTTTTCCAAGGCTCGTGTTCTCATTCCATGGATACATCACAACATGCTTGAAGTGTTTACAACAGAAAATAGGATACCTACGCAGATTTAAGACGGAAAATAACAAGGAAACCATATGAAGAGCGATAACAGTGTAAACCTCGAAATAACGACCGGCGATCGAACTCTGCGGACGATCGTAGTTGTAGTTGTTGATGACAAAGCAGGCTTGGAGTCATTCAACATGACATTCCATTATATTAACCACAGATCCAATCATGCACATGATTTCTGAACATTATTATGGTTGGATACTGAGACGAAAATGGGGTCATTTTTTTCAGAATTTCAGACCCGGTAACATTCTACAAATAAGCCCCAAGGTTCAGACATTAACGACTTCAGTCTCTGTCTGGAGAACTGACCTGTACTGACCAAAATAACCGAGAACCTTCATTCAACACAATAGACATTATCTTTGCACATGTGATGCCAGAATTTATACATACGTTGATAATGATGTTCATGATGACTGCAAACTAATTGCAGAAATGCAAATATCTGAATTACACCTCAAAAACGTCCGTGTAAAAAAAATAATAAAAAATAAAAAAATAAAAACTCTAACGAGCAATTCAAAACAAGAAAATGGCAGCGCGAGATTTTAAGATGGATTGAGATCTATTCAACGAGTGGAAGTTGATGATTTTCGTGCGATGTTACCTAACGGAGTTACGATTCCCTAACTACGGAGTGGTTGTAGACGTATGTGAAAATCATTAGAAATATTCAAAAATCTATCGTGTCACAAAACTCGGTCTGACCTCCAGGAAAAATCATAATAATTACGTGTATCAATCTTAAAACGTGTGACAACTTCTCAATTTTAGCATTTATATTTCCGCACATCACAGACGATCTCACATTGCAAATATTCTAAAACACTCGCTGAAATCTTTCATTTTGAAAGATCTTAACTGACTGTTAGAAGAATCTTTGATTTCTTTAAACAATCAGTCGCCGGCATAGGGTAAAGCAGGGTAAATCAAACAACCACAGAGGAAGAAGATTTTCCACTTGGAGTAAATCCAACTACCTACTTCAAGCCAAAACCCAAGTTGTTGTTATAGATATGGAACGAGCAAAACTGGAAGAACAGAGCATTATAGGAATAGGTTAGGAAGAACATGTACCTCCTCGTAGAAGCTGGATTATGAAAATTTTACAAACGGATGGGGGGGGGGGGATTCGTTTATTCAGGACCATCTTGAAGGGTACGTATAATAATTATTCATCGGTCAAACTATTAATGTTTTGCGGCAAGTGTGCACAGTCCTGGGTAGCACCTCCTCATCGGATTAGTAGAATCAAGTATCAGTAACACAGACGCTTTTCCGGTGATTTCGCATAGGTGCATGACCAACAGAAATCGCAGGTACTGCACGGATGGATCCAACTGATGTTTTTCGGCTGCATCAGGTCCTATAACCGACTTCCCCATACATCCAATGGCTCGGGAGTCCTTCGAGACAACAATGGGCGTACGCGAGGAAAGAACCAGTTGGCCCAACACCTGTCCAGGTCACTCCGTAATGAAGGTGCCCACACCAGTCATTCCCTATTGTCTTTGCCTGACGGTGAGGCCGAGTAAACAACCCACCTACTTCCCCGGGAACATCCCACCGAAAAAGTGAGCGCGTCTGACACCCTTCACCGAGTTTCCGTTTACCTCGTTAGATCCACCACTTGTGATTTCTGACCTATGGAGTTTTGTTTATGCTTCCGCACAAGATAAACTCTGCAGCCGTAACACATTGTGCACGGGGCATCCTCGAAAGAAGCCAAAACAAAAAACCTGGGCGGTGGATGACAGGGACAGCACACGCTAAAATTAAGCATAATGCACCTCGAAGCAAGCTACTAAAGCTACTACTTTGTTTCTTTCATTATCAAAATTTGCAGCACAGTAAACTTTCCCTTTCATAAATATGTACCTATAAACCTACCTAATACATAGCTCAACTATTTTTTTCCAAATCCTGAGAATAAATTTTTATTCAGTATAACTGTCTGAAAGATAAACAAAGATAAGTAGATTAGTTTTCCTATTGTATCAGAAAACATTCCATAGTTGAATTCGGTTTTCGCTCTATTACACAAAATTTTTCGTGATCCGAAAATGGCTGAACAACGGAGTATATGTAGCTGTTCAGGGCTAAACATTTTCCTACAACTGTTGTAGGAAACAATCAAAAATATTGGTAGGAAGTACCAAATTAAGTACAGGTATCTCCAACACAAAACACCTACCTATCTATATATTTTTGTACATAGCGGTTCTGATAACTTCAACCGAACTTTAAACAATTTTAAACTCACTAAAATCATTTATTCTTCTTCCATGATGATCGAGTTGACAGGATAGAATTTCCATGTCGAAACTGGGGAAAATATGGTCGGCCTCCTGCAGAAGTTTAGCGGTACCCATGTAGCGGAGTGCAGGCGTAATGGGAGAAATAAGAAGCGGTAGTGAAAGAACCCAAAAGCTCCGGTAAGATGATGGAATGAAGAGTCGGGTTGAAGGAAGCCTTCCTCCACCACTCCGGCGTGTACGAACATCCAGGCAGCCTGGGCCAAACCAGAGCGGGCAACTCCCGCCAGAGCAGTGGAAACACGGACCGCCGAGGGAGCAAATGGCTGAGGTACCATCGGTTCTGATCCAATAACAAAAGCCTTTGTTCTGCCAAGCAGCCTCCCGCTCCCGTGCTCGGGTGTCGTCCCTCGTCTCACCGCCATTATCAATCCGCTGGGGAGGTTCCGGTCGGACTGCCAAGAGTTATGAGGAAGTCGTCATCAGTCATTAGGAGTTCAGTCGAAATTCATCACTAACCTATTTGTAACGTCCTACGAACACCATTATACCATTATGACACACCTACGTGCAGAACTATCTCCTGCACCATCCACATTCAATGTGTGGCAGGTGAAATGAGGAAATAACTATTATTATTAATGATTAATTAATTATTAATTCATATCACAGAGCAGTAGAACCATGTACTGACTGATTAGAAATGCTTATATCACAAAATCGAGTCCAAGAGACAACTCGATTCTGAAGTTGTTCATGGACTGACGGTGTTCACTTGAGCCATGTTCCTTACAATAATGATAGATCTATGATTCTGTGAAGCAGGCTGGGCATCGATTCTTCGACTCACACTTTGTGTACGAACCACGGTAAGACTCAACAGTTGGAAATCAGGTGGATCAAGGCTGCTCAGGAAACGTTACCAGCAACTAAATCAAAATACTAATAGAGACAGAGACTTAACGGTAAATTTTGAGAGTCGAAGTATGTTATCACTTCACAATAACGTTATGGTATAATATAATGACCTACCGACAGTCACAGCACAACACCTATTGATCGCAACGGTGATTTCTACATCAACTATCATCGGTGAAATCAAGGAATGGTTTGATCATCAAGGATGATCGAATGAGTATAATTGGAGGCGCCCGGGTATCGATCCTAGCACCTCTTGCATGCTAATCGAGCGCTCTACCATCTGAGCCCCCTATTTTAATAGGACAAGTTTACGATGAGGGACGAGGAATGAGTACACTCCTGAGATTATATACGACGAGGGGAGCAGTGGATGAAGGTAGCCCTCAACGACCGAAATTTAACAACAGCTCTCATCTTCTGGGGTTTTGAATGTTATAACTGTACAAGTCCAAAAGGTTGAACAATCACACCGATAGCGGATCCCTAAGCACCAAAAACTAAATTTATTATAAAATGAGTGTTGTGTTTCGATACGAGTGCGGGTAAGTGGGAACATCTGTAAATTCCTAGTAAAATTCAAACCAACTGCTATTAATTATAAGTAGATGGTTGACGATATACTTTCCAACACTTCACTTTTTTCAACAGCCTGCCACGTTGAAACCACCGTAATTTGAACACCATGACACAACAATCGTGCAGTGTAAGACCGAATGCTACCATTGCTACGTGTACAACATGATCACAATTTACTAAAAATGCTATCAGCTGATTACTTTCCAAAAAATTATTTAGAGCTATAATACGTCAAGCTATTGTACCCCATGGATAGTGCTACGTATAATGGCTGGCTAAAATTAATGCCGAGATTACTGCATCGGAAGAAATACTATCTGTTAGTACATAATACATCAGTAGGTAACTACGAGTAGTATCCAGTTCCAGGTCAGCGCTTGTCGTTAACTATTTGAATTATCAATACCTTTCACATTTTACCGATCAGTGAAGAATATAGGTCTTGGTGAGTGCCGGAAAAAGCTTGAAGACGCGGAGGAAAGCGAAGGGGCCAGTCCACTTGATTGCTCTAGTAAAATATTAATATTCCGCCTCTTGTAACTGTACACTCCTCCAGCTGTTCACAGCCCACACCTCGACTCCTTCAAGGATTTCGGTACGGACATCAAATAGCCAACTCTCTCGTTCAAAAGCTATTTCCATTAAGTTGCAGTTATTTTCATCAGAGTGTAGGTAAGCAACACTAACAGCTAATCGGTACAGGGGACCAATTCCTGTCAATGCGACTGAGGAGGAAATGTTTTGAAAATAAAACGGGTTCTCTCAGCCAATGGGAGCTGCACCCTATCAAGTGCATTTTCTTAGTGCTTCCTCACTACCGAAGGTAAGGAAGCTTTGTATTCATGCAACAGCCATAAAAAATTCATATCCTCCAAAATGAAAATTCCTGGCAAAAATATATGAAATAATGGTCGTAATGAGTTGAAATTTGGAGGGTGTGTGCGGGTTTGACCACAGACTGTCCCATACCAAACTCATTAAAAAAATACTGTAACTTTCGACCGCGCGTGCGCAAACGTGAAATCCTCGTAAAGCTCATAAATACCCTAGAAATCGTAAAAAATAGCTGAAAGTTGGAGTAGATGCAGAATTGTACGCTGACGGTTCCATTTCGATTTCATAAAATTCGGACTGTAACATTCGGATGCGCATGCGTACACACGAAATGTTTGCCAATCCCTTGTAACGCCCATAACTACACGAAAAAATAATCGTAGTGAGTTGAAATTTGGAGAGTAGGCGCGGGTTGGAGCAAAGATGTTCCTACATAAAATTCACTGAAAAAGTACTGAATTAGTCTGCACAAGCGCGTGAAATCCTTCTATGTACAGCCCACAACTACCCTAGAAACTGCTGTAATGCGCTGAGATTTGGAGGGTAGGTGGGGGTTAGGTGTCGGATGGTCCCATATGAATTTCATCAAGATTGGACCGTAACTTTCGTCTGCGCATGCACAACACACTGAACGCAGGAACAGTGACATCTTTCCAATGGTGTTACATAGTGGAGCCTTATGTCCATTTACTACATAACCAAGGTAGGTTGAACATGGAAGTCTAGGTGCAGTGGGTGTACCTACTTGACGCATTTCTAGCTAATGTAACTTCTTCATGAAGCGCTGTCAGGGGCTAAAGGACGGTCCCAAAATTAGATTTCCTCAGTTACGATCTTGTTTATTCATGATAACGAAGATGAGATATTGATCAAATTGGCTGAACCCACTAACATATTCGGACCAAAACTAGGTAAAATTATTTTTACTGCCTACAGACCGTAACAATAACTGTGAATGGAATGTTTTCTACTGTTCTGATTTCATACAAACTTCACAGAGATGTCGGCGTCACCTATAAACTAATACTGATCGATAGGTAGGAACATAATATGTAGGTAAGTATTTCTGCAGCGATGAGTTCTTCCGAGGTCAAAAGGTTGACACATGAAAAATAAGCACTTCCTCTCCTTTGGCCGTCACTGCCAATGAATGAGCCGACGCTGCCCCTATTAATACAGTGAGGGGAAGGGATTTTCTGGACCCACACCAGTTATTTCCAAATAGTCGACCACCTCGCCAAAAATACACATGAGGTTGACAGCGTGAGTCATCGAATCATCACACTTTTTTTCAGTGGCTGCATTTAATTTCTTCCAGGCATAATCAAAACAGTAACATTTTCACTAAATCCCTTCAGAGAAAACACAAGATACAGAGAAAAGGTGAAACAGACAAAACACAGACATAGAAAATGAAGTAATGGCGTGAGGGCTGAATCCGGTCTCGACGCAGAATTTTATTTCGTTTTGACGTATATACGAACCGACAGAATTTAATTTCGGTTTGACGTATATACCAACCGATAGAAATTAATTTGAGAGTTTCCCTATTAAGTGGCGTTGCATTACAACCACAGCCGAACCCAATACTTTGATTGTATTGTAAATCCACATCCACTAACCACCACTTCCACCTCCCCTCCACTCCACTTGAGTTATTTTCAATATTCAACAGCAGACCTTTTCTCAACACATTGTTCTCGTTTTGATACTTAACCTACTTTCTTCCTAATGAGAGTGCAAGTCGAAGTCAAGAAGTGCAAGTCGTGGTATTCCATCTTCACATTTTCTTCTTTTTATGCAGCAGACTGGAGAAGCAGCAAATAACTCTATCTTAACTGAAAACAATAGCGCAGTTTAGTAGAAACGGAGACGGTTGGTCACCCACGACTGGTTTTCATAGCGAAAGCCACAGAATGTCTCGGCGAGGAATTTCCTCAGGGTTACCTCGTTACAATATAATTTATCAGTGGGCAGATACATATACTTAGAATGCGAAGAAAAATCGTCATGCAGTTGAGCCTGAAAAATCTGAAAATAAATTTTAGATTGGCACACAGATTTTAGATTTTTTGCTGTTGGTGTTGTTGACCGAATACCGAGTTGACCGGAAGTAAGCTGCGACCTACAACTGATTTTGTTCTCCCAAAACTCAATTATACCCTAAGTAGGAATGGGGGAATTACTATTTTCAAACCACCGTCTTTAGGGCAGAAGTGGTATCTGAAAAAGACACTAGTTTTTTTCTAAATAATTCCCCCAAAAACTAAACCATAATCTCAAGATCGTTTTGAGCAATTTCCCGTGCAGTATGAGACTCGAAGTCCGTTTAAACCACTCGAGAAAACCCCTATACAACCACTGAATTAAATAATGTTGACCAAACTGTCAAGACACAATTTTGTTGTATACTATAGTAGGTAAACACGAAGTAAACTTAATTAGGTCCCATCAAACGAGTCTATTTTAGCGAACTATCGAAGAAAAGCAACGGGAGTAGGAAGAAACACGGATTTTTTAAAATGTTTTTAGCGAATTTTCAAAGAAAGTGAAGCTACCGCAATGGGTCCAAAATTTTCAGATCCTGAATTCTTCAAAACTTTTTATAGGCAAATCCGTTTGAGATCATCCTGAATTCATTCCTTGATTTTAACAAAAATTGATATATACGTACGTATATAATTATTTATGTGCCACTCCAGACGATATCTGACCTTGGGCACACGATAAAATTCCAAATTTCGCCAAAACGTTCGTATTGCCCAACAAAAAATGAGTTCGAAGATGAGCAATTTCTCGAAAATTCTAAGGGGGTCAAATTTGAGTTGTTACGACTCAAAATCGGTAAAAACTGCTAAAATTTTGAACGATTGATATAAAACCGCTGTGGTATGGAAGGATGAGGAGAGACAGAAAATTACCATTTCTGATGTTTTTCATATAGAATAGGGGTCAAATTTGGGTTTTAGGGAGGGGTAAACATTGTTATCAAGGCCTAAATCCATATTAAATCACCTGATGTTGTGTGGGATTGTGTTTCACAACAGAAATAGGGGCTATTTCGATGGTAAAAATATTTTTCTCTAAAAAAGGGTGGGCCAAATTTGACTTTACGATGGTCAAAATCGATAAAAACGGCTAAAATCTCGAAAAAAAAATGTTACGAAAAGTGGTATGGTTTCGCGCTATATCATCTTCGTACACATTAGCACGAATATTTCTTTGGAAATCCTTTCTTATAGCCATGCTGCATGAACGGCAATTTTTTAGTCACAGTGCCAAATGTAGGTACTCCTCCGAATCTGAAGAACTAATTAGGTACTAGAAAAAGTGTAAATCCCTTGTTCCTGGCGTGAAAACAAGTTCAATTCGCAGGTTGTCACCAACCCCACTACCCAACAAAAAGCAGCGATGTATGATTTTACTAACAATGATGCACCGGCCTATCCCATCTGTTGCCTAGTAAATACATTACCGATTTTATGTATAGCAAGTCCCCTGTCTTGTTCTTCAATGCTTTCCTCTGCATTATTTGAGTAAACAATACGGAATTCTTACCGGATAATCACCTCATTATATAAAAACATGGTACCTAGTTTGATTATAAGTCGAGTTGGAGATTCTGGTTAAGTAACGTAAGCTGACTGGAATATCAGAAACCAGCATCAACACTGCCTGATCAATTGGCTGGAGAGTTGCTTGCTTGATCAGGGGATTGATGAGGACAGAAGTAGGGATGGCAACAAAATATCGATATATCGGAAATATCGATATTTAGGTTCCGATATATCGATATAGGTTTTTTGACCTTCGATAGTATCGGGAATATCGATATTTTTGAACCGATATATCGGCCTAGTAGATGTCGTCAGTGATGTACAAAAACTCGCACATTCTACATCCAATCGACTCTAAAAAATGGGGTTTCGTGGTTCTGATCACTGAATTCAACACTTAGTTTTGATTTTGATTTGATTGGCGTATAGGTACCGATATTTTACTAACTTTATTATGACCAACTTTTATTCATTTTCATTTTATTTCACAGTTAATGAAGCGTGCGTAGGCCTATAGTCAGTTTGTACTATCATGGTGTACTAAAGTAACCTAAGTAAGAAACTGAAAAATGTAATAGGCTTATTTTGTTACTTTTACTAAATACATGTGTGAGATTGAATGTATTATGTTTATTGTACGATAGTTCTATCACTCTTTAACCCTCAGTTTTGACTTATATTTCGCGATATATCGAAATTCCGATATATCGTATATATCGATATTTTTCACCCGCAATTTTTGTACCATCGATATGTTGCTTGCGATATATCGGAAAATCGATATATCGATTTATTTAAAAAATTTTCCATCCCTAGAAAGAAGGAAGGTACGTAACATCCGGCGCCTTTCGTCGCATTCGCGCGACAAATGAAGACCCGTGCGGGCCCAATAGGTTCTCATTAGCCGAGTTATAATTACCTCTGGCCCCAAGCCACATCTCTTGTCGCTCCCACTATATAGTTGTAGGTATCTTTCGAAGAGGTTATGACGGGACAGGCTACTATCCGACGGACTGGCACACTTGGCCTTGCGTGATAAATAATACGTGATATCCTTGGAATTGAGTGCAGATAGGTAGCATCTAGATTTGGTAATGGTTTTCTGCGGAGCTGTCAGAAGATTATTGTTCAATGGGGCTATCAAAGTCTACCTCTAACTGTTTCGAAAGATGTAGACAGAATAGACAGGGAGCGTATTTGTCTGGTACGGACAGGTTGACTTTTGAAGTCTAGAGTAATTAGAAAGGTGGCTCTCAAGGTGAACAATGTAAAATTTCAAAGAATTTCGTCCGACTCACTGCACGAGAACTGGAGAGTGTACGTTGCCACATATCAAAATTCAGCATCTTTAGTCAAACAGGAACGACAGCGCTAATAATACAAGAACATACAGCACCGCAGGTTGCATAGGAGAGGCCTCAGTATGCAGTTTTTTTAGCTGGTCTATGGACAGTATGGACCAAGAACAAAATTTGCCCAAGCTACGTTTTAAAGCCGGCTCTGCCTAATTCCATTCCCAACGGCATGGATATAAAACGTAGAGGCCTAAAGGGGATAGGCAAACATAATTCAGCAGGCCGAACAAATGGAGTCTATGTATGTTCTTACACTAACAGTATAATGAGCTTGGCTTTATGTTTTAACATTGTCTGATGGGTTCATGGTTATTTTACGCCTGACCCGATATCCCCACCAGATCGACGGGAAGAACAGGATCGCTCACACCACTACCCCACATCACACTTGAAAGATTACACTATATAACACACATCTAAGTAATTGAATCGGCCCCTGGAAGGCCAGGACACTCCTGATTTTGTATGAAAAAGGGCATTATTAGGTACTTATATTATTATTACAGAGAGAGAGAGAGATATTTTTTTCAGAGAAAATTGTTTACATCGTGTCAATTAAAACCGTCTACATCACAGGGGTACAAGAATAACGAAAATTAAAAAATTCATCGTTAAATTAGTATTGTATTGTTACCTATTTTTATTGTTTCACTGTATTCATTGTACAATTTCCATATTTTTTAAAGATAATATACTCGCAACAGAACTTTTATAAATGCCTACACTCTTCTCTTTTCGCCGGTTAATGGCAAACTGAAGACTAAACTAAGATGAACGCTGACATCGAAATTTCTTCAGCGTGATAAATCCAAGATTCCTAAACATGCAAGTTTGAATAATGACTGAGGTATTGTTATACGATGGAATGCTTTGGTAGAGATCATACAACGAATTTCACGATTTATTCAGTCCTAAACAAGGAATTCGACAACAGAAACTGCTTTGAAGTGAGGATTCCAGAAGAAATACCTTCTGCGGGTCTAAAATTTGCTTCTGTCCGGATAATACAGCGGGGGAGATTTGGAGGACTTCACTGGAATGTCGACACAAAAATAGAACTGACGGACCGTGGAGAAGGGAGCTCAATCAACTGCCAATGAAGGCAATTGGGTCTCAGCACATCCCATATCTAACCCAATTTATAACCAAGCAATCGGAAACGGATACTGAAAGCTCGGGAAAGACTTAAAAAGGCAACGGAGGATGACTAACACCATCAATGGATTTTTAAGGTTATTAATCACAGAAATTAGCCTTTCACGGACATACTGACAGATGAAAGAGTCGACGTTTAGGAATAATTGTTGTCTGAAGAGGTGAATTTAAAAACGCCGCATTTCCTTCTATTCCACAAATCCGCATTTCCGTATTCCACAAATAGCTTGAAGAAATTTAGTCGTAAAATATATTCCAGAAGTTGCCGATCGACTACCGGTACCGGACACCAGGTGTCAGAATCCCTGAATAGGTTACTGTCACTGTCATGGCGGTGTGTGTTTCTGTCCGTCGTTGACTCAGTGAGGAGTACACATGGACTGAAATTGACCGATTATGTTTCCCTCGGATCATTTTTCAGGTTATTAACTGACGAGGAATAATAGTCGGGAGAACTAAATAATATAACTCTCGATTTCCAAAAAATGTCCTACTGGCATGCATTGGCAGACATCACACAATCAAGTTCAACGCCGCCATTTGGATGTTGCCCCAAACATGACGTCGATCTGGTCCGCCGTGTTCTTCACTAAACTTTTTGGTTTATTATTTTCAATAATGAACCATTGGAATCGAGCATGAAAAAAAAAATTCTTACCCCCCCTCAAAATTTGATGGTTTACGTTTCAAGGTATGTAGAATCCAAAACTGCAATAAAAATATTTCTGTCTGTCCGCCGTACGCCGTACGGGCCACTTTTCTTAGTTACCATGAAAAAAATTGATGAAATTCGGGTTATAGGTTCCGTTCGGCGTCTAGTTGGTCCTCGAAGCTCGACGTTACTGTGAGTCATCTCTAAGGGGTTCAAAATAGGGGTTGAAATTTTCAAAACGCCTATACCATTTTTTTACGTAAATATTTTTACGGTTTTAAATAGTTCTTGAACTTGCGAGTTTTTTAAGACCATCCGGAGCATCGTACGTCCAGCCGTTCGTTCACAGTAAGGCCCCGAAGTTTGCACCGACAGGCATTTTCGACTCCAGTGTGAATGAAATTGTATACAATTCAAACCAAATCTCGTAACCAGAGACGCGCCCACAATAGGAATTTGTGAATACGGCCAATCATTGGTAGGGATCACCTGATTATATTGGCGGAGTATGAAGTCGAGTTGGTTGTTCTGTGATATTATTTAATTTGAAAAATGATGGCTCTTTTGGAGTTTGTTGGTAGGTAGTGAAACTTGAACAAACGTTGAAGTATTATTGATGGGTAAATTATTACTACGGTAAATCATTACTCAACGGTAAATTATTACACAACGGTTCATTATACCATCTACGTAGAAGGGGCTGGAGTTTGTTGGTAGGTACTTTTGCAACTTTTTTCACTCCTAATCAACAATTTCTTTTCAGAACTTCATTATGTGTGTTTCTTTTTGTTAGGTACTGTTTGTCATCGGCAGAATTATTTTAGCAACATTTAACTCGTGATTTAGGTAGGTACCTAGTAACGAGTACGGGGTTAGGCACTAACCTACGGAGGGTCTGCGATCTACATAAATATGCATAGAATAGTACATATTATATTATATAGACGGGTTATCTATACATAGAGCTGTGATCTGTAACAGAAGGGTATTCTATACAAAATAATAAACCGTTGTGCAGGGATTTGCAGCGTCTTTTAAATTATTGTTAACTGATATCCGACATTTCTAAATTCGTCAAGTGAAGAGCCTTTGACAACAAACTTGAACCAATATCATGGACAGGTACTTGAATGCCATGGATACTCAACGATCAATATCAACCAATATGTCAATATCATGGATTATATCTACAGAGTAGGTATAAGGCGTGTAGATAATCTATCTTTACTCGCCTTGGCCGAGTATCCACTACCAGTGACAGCCAGTGGCATCTTGAAATCTTAACGAATTTTTGATAAAATAACGATGTAAATCTAGTGCAAACCAATGATAGGTACTACCTCGTCTCAATTTGTACTCTCAAATGAATTGTTTTTGAAAATATTTAGGGAATGGCTGTACCAATTCGATGGGACCATCATACCACTGGAGAGACGGACAAGATTCAAATATGAAAAAAATGTTCTTGGGATAGTAACAACAATTAGAAATACCTGCCCAGTAAGCAGGTACCGTGACAATTTCTTTGATCTAAAAGTTCAACAAAGATTTGCCTTGAACTTGAAACCAAATCTGAAATGCACCAGTTTCAACAGCCCAATCTGAGGTTTGAATGGGTTTCTTCCCCATCCCTCAACTCACGTAGCGAATCAGTTCAGTGATGCAATATTCCTAGCCCCTCCATCTAAGACCAGCAAACAATGAGCTCAGCCCTCGATGCTCTTTTGTCAACAAAGCCAAGTTGGGAGCGGAGATGACCAACAAGCGCCATGTTGAACGCCTATAAATCGCTTCCTCCGGAGAAGAACATATTGGTGAGTTTCCAAACTTCAAGTACCTAAGTCAAAGAAATTAATTTTCTGTTAAGCGTTGTGCATCCAGCGTACATACCTACTCAACGTTTGTAGGAAATTAAAACTACAGGTAAATAATTATGATACAATTATGACTCATTACAAGGAAATCTGTACAAGGCATTTAGAATCGATAAAAACTGTTTAATTAGTGGATAGTCCTTTGGCCATAATTTAGCCGATGATATTATAATAAGAATGAATACACACGGAAATCAGAATTTCACGCAATGCAGGACGTGGAGAGACAATAATAATTGGAGATATAAACAAAGAGAGCTTTATTTCAAAACCAATGTCAATTAGATCAGCAGATTTTGATATCAAAATCAAGAACGACGGCAAAAGTTTCCATTGATACCGCCCAATTCAATATTGATGTAATTCTAAACCCACCAACTAGTAGGTACCATAACATCAAACAATACGTCGTTTAGAAATCACCCAGACTGGCGAATGGAAACTGTGCATCATCTCAACAGGGGCTGTTCAAACTGTACAAATTGATGCGACACGTCATTTGGTGATTTCGGGATTGGGTCAGTTTGATGAGTCTGGTAGGTACTGTAGAGGTTTTCGAGCAAAATGCCAAAACAACGGAAATGTTGATCAACAACAGAATGAGGAAGGTTTTCATCCGCCAGGGGGACCCTATTTTCTTCCTCTGTAGGCAGCTCCATCAGGACTTTTTAAACACCCATATTTTTTTCCCCAATAATTCACGTTCACAAGCGCTTTCAATTCAATGCATCAGGTTTTATTGGTGGTCGGAGGTGCGAAAACAACAATGGAACCACACTGAGGCACCATCATACTAAACCTCTCATCGAGTTCAATGGAGATCGGGAGAGTTGAATCCGTTGAAAACGACCGTGAAATCCACTAGGACATGAAGGATGATCTCCAGCACAAGCTTGCTCCAGATAACTGTAGAGGCCAAGCCCGTTCGGACACAATGAAGGTGTTTTTTAGCCTGTTCCGGGGGCTCCTGTCCGCCTTCGTCGTCATTTTGCCTTGATCACGAGCAAAATACAGTGGGAAAAAACGAGAAAGCAGGAAAAAATGACCCCCATTTCGCCCTTCAATATTCCAATAATTTCACAGTTGAGCGCCTGCCAGACGACACAAACCGGCGGCGTCACAGCTACAATTAAATTATTTAATTGACGTATTTATGCAAAAAATCTATAGAAACCTAATTCAATAAACTGCAAAGTAAAATCTTCAATATCCAGGTGAGCGGAACTCCGATATTTTTGGAAATTAAAAGATGTTTCCGAAATTCTGTGGTATTTGCATCACGAATTTTATATATTTTCGTGAATTTTACAGTTATTTGGAGCGTTATTTGAACAAACTATATTATAATACTAGCAGTTGCTTGACGAAGGTGAGTTGCGATCACTCCGAACCCGTTCAAAGCTCTTGACCTGTCTGGTGAAAAAAAATACCACTGAAGAGATAGGTAGAACAGTTATTTACCCTTCGAGGGCTGATAACAGGTCTGTTCTTCCCCTTATAAAAGGAAAGACAGCGGTGGAATGTCAGATAACTTGTTACTTATAAGGTGGAGTCGGGGACAGGGAAGTCCTTTCAGGGGCAATGCCGGCGGCAAAGGCATCGCTACGAACAGCTGTTTGAACCAGCAGCTGCCGAGAACTCGACTGAGAACACAAGCAAAAGTCAAAGTCTCCAGGGTGGGTTGTACCTGTCCTACTCTGATGAGACCACGAACATGAAATTCGACTCTGCTGCCATATAAGATCTAGCAAGTAACCAAATCAATCTGAAGGAATTTTGTCGAGCACGTTTGACGTACACTGTACAGGTTGCAAGCACACACACACGGTGAAGTAAATTTGACACTTTTAATTTGTCGCTCTTTACATTCCCACTCCAGCGACCTATTCCTTGCTTTGTGTTTAGTGATGTTTACTACAGTTTTGATAATTTGAAGACTTAAAAATGTTAACTATATACGATTAAATGTAATTAGATAGTGTATGGGACCACCTTAGGTGATTTTAAAATGTTAGCAATATCTTATAATGACAGGTATATATATAACCAACTCCAGAGAGATTCGTATTGAGTAATTTTTATAGATTCACAGGGGCAAGACTCTTCTACCACATTTTAAACAGCCTACTACTATTGCTACCTAAAATAGAAAGACCCTCTTTGAACTAGTATGCTGCTGCGTTGGAATAGATAATTTTGTCTAGACTAAGGAATAATAATCTCAACACCAAAAGTTACACCAAGCGAAACAGAGACGAGACGTCCGGAGCTGTCACAAAATCATGACAAGAAACAAAACGTGCAGGGACGTTTGATGTGCCTT
Organism: Leptopterna dolabrata; assembly: GCA_954871275.1. Classification (NCBI taxonomy): domain Eukaryota; kingdom Metazoa; phylum Arthropoda; class Insecta; order Hemiptera; family Miridae; genus Leptopterna; species Leptopterna dolabrata. The sequence continues at coordinate 40,535,736 of OX940981.1, forward strand.
ACAATGGGTCTTTTACAAGATGCCTATAATAAGAATAGAGCAGAAAGTCGGACCATGAAGAAGATCTTTAGGGGGAGGTTAAAAATATAATTGAAAAGGGGAAAAAACACGTAGGAGGCCCGTTGAAACGACGAAAGCTTCATAGCGCGATAAGGCAAAGTGGAATATAAGGGAGGGGCGGTATATAAACACCGCTAATAGTGGAGCATGACTACTTCACTGTACTTGAAACCCTGCTCTGGTGTAACTATTCTCCTTCGGACCAACCTCTCCTCTCTTCTTTCTTCTTCTATTTCCAGCGAGTTATCTGTTTGGCTAGGGCTTCTAGCCTCACCCACGGTAGGCCAGACGTAGAATTTCAATCTAGACGAAGTTTTTACTTTATTAGGTGCGCTAATATATTGTTTAATTGGGAGAACTTCACTCGTGTTCCTAAAAGGCCTTCGGAGAAAGAGGATAACTCCAACTTACGTTCACCTGGGTTGAATTTACGTAATCATCCGACAAACCATTTTAATAATGGATGGTTAGTCGGAGGAAATTATTTTCTTAATAGATTAACGGATGATTGAGTCCGGACACGCTCTAACAACCTCATAACGGTAACTAAAGATCCCACTATCACGCGAATGACCGAGTAGAAGAAAATTCCAACTAGACTGCAATCGAATTGAGTCGACAAGTTGAAGAGGTTGATGGATGCACAAGCGGCAATTACCTATGGAGGCGATGTCACCGGGATTGCCGTGAGGCATTACGTGCAATTACGACAGGGCAGGTCCAAACGCCTCACCTGTAACAAAAAAAAGGGAAAATTAGTTCAATCGGGGCGAATAAGGTACTAAGAACTACTGCGATAATATTCGTATTAGCCATACATTTCTTATCATCCAGAATTTCAGGTTTTCATAATCAAATTTAAGTTTCGCTTTGAGATGATTATGTGGATAACTAAATAATCGTATCATCTACGACAGTATGAGGTAGCATCTTCATCTATTTTTCAATCTTATCTCCATCCACGCAGAATGATCGCATTTAGAACGAGCTTGAAAACATTTATATTGAAAACTTTGTATTGGCATCTGTGACGTGCACGCATACCGTACGAGGGCTGGTGGTTCGCAAACAAATGATAATTGCAACGAGTTGAAGAAAAGAGCAGCTACGTACACTTACCAACTAGAACAACAACAAAACTCGATTTTTGCAAAAATCATAAGTATTATTTCCCATGTATTTTCCAAAATTTCTTTATATTCCCGGACCATTCGTGAGTAAAATACTCGTGAATGCTCGGGGTTGCACCTTGCCAGAGGTCAAGGCTACCAATATAAGTAACACTAGTACACTAGTACTTGGACGCGGTATATATATGTCAGGTTTTACTTATTTGAGATAGGAAGGTCAACTCTGGCGATAACATAATCGTGGGTTTCAAGAAATTCTACATGAATAACTCAAAATCTATTTTATAGAAGATCCCCAGATGTAAGTAGATTTTTCTGGACGAATTCCATAGCATCTGTACGTGTGTGATTCGAATGCATGGGACTGTTTGAAAATGTGTGAATTACCCGGACAAACAATATGATATAATCCTTCCAGGAGCTGAATGGCAACTACGAGTATACAAGTACAATATTTGTGAGACAAGACAAGAGTGGTGTGAAATTGGAGTCAGATATTCATGTGAACAATTCCTTCCAAATCCTTACGTACACGCCCATTCGCGCTTTCAGCCCCACTCGTGACCCTGCGTGTATTTATGTGCTGGGAGCTATTTATAAACGAAAAATTCCTTCTCGAGTTACGGAACCGGTTTTCTGGTGTGATTGCGACATCGGTAATGAGACGGGCGGGAGCTCCATAAGCCTCCTCAACTGCTACTGTCTGAACTTGAAACAGATGACTGGAGATCATTGGTTCCGAGCGGACGGGCGCTTTACCTTATGACGTCACCAGTCCAGACGATGAAAGTAATGTAAACAAACACGTTGACTAGTTATAGACGAGTTTAGGAGTTCGCTACACTCTCCGCATCGTGAGGAACTGCCGGCATGGATGACTTCCAGCAGCCACAAATGCAGAGATCTTTACCAGTGCCAGATGTCTTGTAGGGGGCTTATCATAGCACGGATTGGATGGGGCCACTGTCAGCTGTTTGGCTATAAGTTTTGGATAGAAAGAAATATTGACACCATTGCAAAGTTAGAGATAATACCATTAGGATGGTCACATCGGAATGTTGACAGTCAGCAACTCACGCTGATAAGATTTAAAACAACACGGCTGATGCGGGGACCGCAGAACGGACGATGCTCTTCGCAATGAAGGGAGATTTGTAAAAAACTTAGATGATTCGTTCGAGAGCGTTCAGAGTTATGAAACAGCATGCGATAAAAATGTCCAAAATATGACACTGTCCAAACGTGGCCAAATTGATATCGACTTGCAATAATTATAATATGCATGTAAACAGTCTATTTATTCATTGCTTCCTTGTTCGTTTTTAGTTCTCTAAAGTTAAAAGTGAAGCTGCCGTTTGAATCCAAGGAGAGTTTTTTGAAGTTATGCGCTAAACGACATACTGGGAAGGTTCTAATGGGGCATCGTTATCTCCAGTTTAGAACTATCTCATGGGTTCATGGAATTTCGTACCTAAACCTGATTTGGTAGGAAAATCGACAGATACTGGCTTCCAGAACTCCGTATGCTAGGAATGTATCGTAAGTTACATAATCGTTTAATCTCTTGGTTGATGGTATGAAAAAATAACACTGAAACGAAGAAATGAAACGAGTTTATTCTGTGAGAAAAATTGAGCTCAGAAATCACTAAGATCCCGAGGCCACGAGCCTGGTGGTCGGAAAGCTCCGAAAAATAGAGCGGAACAAGAAAACCTCCTGACTTGTGCAATTTGAACTAATGAGGTCCCGGAATGGCCCACGCGTCCGCCTGTTCGTCGAGCAGCGTGCAGCGTTCGATTGCACAATCCGCTATGTCAACCCAGATACCGCGCCCCGCGACCCTGAAAAACGGCCGTTTATCTCGCTGTTTGGTGACCTTTCTAACTTAACTTCTTTTCTCATGAGTCGGTTTTGCGCAATAAATCTTAAAAGTTTCGCTAACCATTTGTCGTGACGGTGAAAAAAAAAAGTTCGGTCTCTGTACCACTGAAACTCGACTAGAAACGAATCACGTGATCCCTTCCACTGTCCGCCCTGACAATAAATATCCAAAGATCACCGTTACCTAAGAATTTAATTTGAAGAAATCCTCAAGTAAAAAATCTATTACCTACCTACAATCAAAATCACCTTGAAACACGAAAAAATCCAAAATTCACCCAACAAGAACAACTTTGGAAAACTTTTATTCTCCTTTCGACAACGTCATCGGTCGGTGGCCCCATCCTTGGTATTCTAATTTAATTCAGTATAATCGAGTTTGATTCGGAGTTTTTCATCTGAATGTTGCATTCCAGGAGGCTGAAAGTTTCAAACAAAAACCCAAATTCTTGAGTTCGGGTATAGTAACACTGATTCAATGAATACCCAATCACCCTGGTATTCAATGAATAACCTACCATCAGGTGAGGAATCAATGGAAATACCCTAACTATACGTGTTAGGTATGTTGAACCCTTACCTCACTGCTATGCATAATGAACCCTTACCTGACTGCTATGCATAATGAAGTAAAGACTAGGATGAACAACAGAAAGATGTGGAATGATATACTGTAAACTTCCTCTAATCCGGCATCCTACGGCCCGGCACAACTTTAGGGGAATAAATAAATATATACATCGCAGAACATCAATCATATCTTGTTCAAGTTTGCTTGCGATCGGAAGGCGCGAGGGAAACAAGAACAACCGGCTTGCTCAACTTCAAATTAAATTTTTGTAAGCCTACCTTTCGATTTTTTTTTTGTTCATAGGTACTTAACACTATTATATAATTTTTTGTTATAATTAGATAGGCATTATTCTAATTAGGTTAAACATTTTTAATAAAATGTTTAATTTGCGATTTTCTCAATACTCATCCTGTAATCTGGAATATTTCGTAATCCGGCATGCCTCAAGTCCTGAAAGTACCGAATTAGAGATGTTCACAGTAGTTAATGTCAGCCACACCATAAATAGGTAGTAGCAAGATGAATGGTGTTTCTTGGATACCATGTTCGACATTAGGGTAGCGTACTCATCACTCATACGATTTAGTAATGGATCATGTTGTTCATTACTGTATTATTATGTAAATTCAACTCAATTGAACTACCAGTTACTAGACCACACAACCTGCCTGTTGGAACAAAGCATCCTTCTAAAATGTAAATAGAGTGACTGAGAAGGGACCACCCCTGTAAGTCGACTGGACCCACTTATCGCTAGACTGTCTAATAATTTATTTACAATTCATCTCCAGTGACAATGATCGACTCGATTTGAATTTCATACGAAAGATTCTTCGAAACGGTGTTCTTTCGAACAGATGTTAATCGAGTCCGGCGAGAGCGTTACCGAACAACGTTTGACACCCTCATGTTTTCCCATAAGCCAAAACTGTCAGCAGAGTTGACGTAAAGCTATTGATGGTGTTTGCGATTGAGAACAAAGCACCAGGTCTGTAAGTATGAATGTTTTACTAGCTGTTATGGTGTGTTCAAGGCTCAAACAGGCAGTACCAACAAGGGATGAAGCAACAAGTGCCTCATTCAGAGCGAGAATGGTTCGTGTTTAAAAGCTAAGGTGGTTCTTGTGATAAGGCCACTACAATTATTCAAATAGCTGAGCAATGATTTCCACTCGCCCCACAATCGGTTCTTCAGAAATATGATATGACGAGTTGACTGGAAATTAAGCTAGACAAAGAGCCATATCTATTGGTTATGGAAGAAAGTTCGATTTAAGAAGTATTTATTGTATAAGATTTAAAGGTTTCGTTCCATTCGAATAGGAACGACAAGAATAACAATACGAATCTATACCACACGCCTATGTTAAAGGAATTACGGCATGCAACGCATGCGCCCAATAACCAAGGTACGAATAAACCAGATCCCACTTGAATTTCTTAAAACATGGATAGTTATCTATTTATTGTTGTTTCATGTTTTGAGCAAGGAAAACTCATAATGTAAATAGTAAACTCCAGAGCTCAGTATGTAAGAAGCTTATGAAATTGGGGTGTACCAATTGCTCCTCCAGTGGCAGACGTTTTCCGACTAGGAATCTTAATGAACTCAACCTCAAAAGCATTGGTTAACGTGGCTAGAAGCGGTTAATATTCAGGAGGAGGTGGAGCGAATAATGGCTCAATCGACCGATTTAGTTATCAAGATTACGAAATGAGATTCTAATTAGCACGTAATGGAGTTCCTTTCGGTTATCTTCCTTGTTTAATCGATTAACACTTTTTTTTCACTTCTTTTGTCAACATAGTTGGGTAGCCTGACACTCTTGCGCAATTTAACCGGTGGACATTACTCCTGATTTTGAGCGGACCATTGTAGAACATTTCCACTTCTCAGCAGGTTATCTCATCTCGCAACTAACTGAAAAAAAAAAAAAAACGCTGCAAATCTCTACACAACGGTTTATTATTTTGTATAGAACACCCTTCTGTTACAGATCGCAGCTCTCTGTATAGATGAACCTTATGTATAGATCACAGCCCCTCCGTAGTTTAGTACCTATCCGCCACTAGAAATTAGTAATATCATGCGTTGAATTTGTATTCGATATTCGAATTCTACGTCTGTTGAAACGTGAATATTGAAATTTTAAGGGGGGGGGGGGGGGGGGTTAAAAAATGTTCATGGTCGATTCCGAAAGTTTGTTATTGAAAATAATATACCAATATACCAAAATCATCTGCATTTGTATACATTTGCTGAGGCAAACACTAGCAGTCAGCCAACCAACGTTATCGATCAAAAATACAACGATCCGCACCCTAACAGTACATATTTATTAATCGTTCAGATTGTCCAAAGAACGGCATAGCATAAGGAATAGTAATACATATGGTACTTCTAGGAGTCAAATAATTTTTAAATGGCCACCTTTTGGATCTAATTGATCAATGTCTCTTGAAATTCAACGACGAAAAAATTTGTAGAAAGAGAATCTATAACATAAAAGTGCTCAGAAATCAGCTTTTGGAGCTTGAAAGACCGAGAAAGTCAGAAAAAAAATTAGACATGGTGATGGCTCAAGGGCCAAATTGGCAACAGCTCTACAGAACTACTGACAGTGGAAGGGAGGCACTGAGTTTTCTGTGTATTTAACTAAGGGCCGGTTTCACCAACGCGGATTATCCACAGTTCAATCTCGGTTGAGGTTTAAGCCATCGATTCTGAGAAAAAGTTTCACGAACGCCTAATCTAGGAATAATTCGTGCCGCCGGCGCATTAAGTTAATACCTCGTTTCAGGTGGTTTAAACCTCTGATCTACGGTTGATCTCCGATTCTCCGCCAGGCCATCGCCATTTTGAAATCTATTTTGTCAGTGTTTTTCATACTTTTCAACTTGCATCAACATTTAGTGCGATGAATCGTTTCACTTTTCACTGAAGTGTTTGAGTCATCCTCGGATGAAGATTTCAATGAACTTCTGGAAGTGGCCGTGCCCAGACGGCGATAATTCGCGAAAGGGTTGAGCATTTCCACAAGTGAGATGATGGCGATTTTTTCGCGAGGTTCCGCCTTCCCAAGGAAGAGATGAGCTTCGTGCTCGATGCAATAGAAAGCCTAGTTTTCGAAATAGAATGGTGAGTCCAACCAAAAATGTTTAATAAATATAATTTTCAACAACGCAACAACGTCGGGCCCATCATTATTTATTTCTTCGAGTAGGTAAACAAACCTTCATAGTAGGTACGTGGTAGGTACTTGCAGACTGCGCTAATAAGTACAAGTATAACTTCTTCTGCATACAGCGAATTATTGTAAACAAATAGATACCTTTTTATAAAAGAGCCTAGGTAGGCTATCTATCATTTATTACAAGAGCAGTAGGCAGAATGGCAATCAGCTGTCTCGAAAGATGTAAGATGATATTTTGTAGTAATGACAGAGTGGAGTCGAGTGGAAGTTCTCAGAATGACAGGCATAAGTGAGGAAAAATCGCGAAACTTCCGCACCTGGTTACTATTATACAGTTTAATGTCTCCACAACAACACGGCGGACAAAACTTAATTATCCATAGAAGAAATACCACAGATCCACCACTTATGGATGAGCATCTCTCCTCCATGTCATCTGCAATACGGAATTGGTGTTACTGGGGATAGCAACGCTGATGCAAACTAAACAATCTGGGCTTAAACCCAAGTTCGGCTGAACCACGGATCAAAACAAAAGCGTTGGTGAAACTGTCGAAGCTCTGAACCGCAGATCAAATTTGAATCCAGGATTTATTGATACCAGGTTTAAGCTGCGTTGGTGAAGCCGGCCCTATAGGTAGTCTGTGCTGTGAGCCTGCGTTCCCCGAGATTACCTAATACCATCCATCAATCCGCACTGATCTAGCTACTGGGCAGAAGTATAAATCCCCACTACGGTATCTCGAACAGGGGCGTTGCGTCCATAAGGCCACTTGGGCCACTGCCCCGGCATCCAGAAACACAAAAAACTCCAAAAAAATGCCAACCATTTGTTCAGCTGGCATTCGAATTTCCCTCCGTATACCCTAGCATTTTTCACGAAGTTGAACAGCGACTCGACATAGTTCTCTCTCTCTGTCCCAACCTATGTCTGGCATGGCTGCGGCCAAGACAAGTAACTGTGTAGAAGAAGACAGAGTTCTCTGGCTATGGATATTCGAGCATTTTATCGGAATAAAGCTACAGTAATCGATGTCTTGCAATCGAAATCGAAACCTACGTTTTTGAAACTAATAGGTCCCCGGGACCGGGTGTTGCCATGGTAACGGAGAAAAGTGGCCCGTCCGCGCAAGCTCAGTAGAATAAAAATTTGGTTAGACACGCCTCTTTTCGGCCCCGTCCCAACATTTCCATCCAAAAATCGTTTGTGTTCACAATCGATTGGATTGTTTCAATTCATGTTGTTATCTCGATACGAGATGCTTGTCCTTCTATAGCTGTCCTCCCCTAAAAATTCTTATCATGGAATAAAGGGCTCCCTTTATTCCATGTTCTTATCACTTTCGCCGTTCTGTTCTTGAGTTTTCAATTTTCTGCTTATGTTTCGAATTTTGTATGTTCCCATTCGAGTTCCCAGGACAGATTTGGATTTGCGATAATTAAGTGAGTTGTGTCCTGTCAGTGGTCTTGTGGATTGATCGAAGTCAACATACACAGATAAGTACCTAGCTTCTAGTCTGAATCTCCATCCAAGTAGGTACTGGCCGGCGGGTCATTACTTCGTTGTATTTTAGTCTAGTTCGTTGTTTTTAGTGGTTGTTTAGTTTATTTGCTTCTGTATTTGTGTACCACATGAATTCGGTGGCTAACTTACAGTCGAAATTGTCGACGTTTTCCTACGAGGATAGAGTGAAGATTAAAAGTTTAGGAAGTTGCTGAGTATTAGTCAGTATATGAAGCTATAGAACTTTTAGCTTCTGGTAATCCCGGGTACTGGTCAGAACTATTGTGAACACAGTGCTTACATTCTGACTTGCTAGAGCTGCGGTTGATTAAAATCCACCCATTTCTCATAAGAAGACTCCACTGTTGGAAAACATTTACAGGTATTTTGTAGAAAAAGCTGTTAATTTGTGTTCCGGTTTGGTGGCCCACCATTTTCAGAGCCCACGCACCGCTACTGATCTCGAATATGTGTAGACACCGCTCGACTCCAATATCTTGGGATCCCACTAGAACACCCATTCGGGCCTTCTGACCTTCCTCAACAGATACTTCAGAGCACCTCCTGATCAGATGATGAAGGCCGGCAAGTAGGTATCCAGTTTGTTATTGCCGCCTTGTGGTTCTTCCACTCTCCCGATGGATCGAGGGAGAGTCGCATTGTGTCGACCGCGAGATGGTATCGCTTTTCCTGACCATCTGCACCTTCGCGAGGGCGATTCCCCCCAAGTCAGTACCCGACCCACATCTGTCGCCTTTTCCCCTTTTTTGCTTCATTTATCCCAACACTACAGTTCATCATGCAGTTCGCTGTATTCGAGAGAGGTAACAACTGTAGTTGTAGATGAGGTTGATATACTGCTGTGCATGATAGATAGGGAAATAAGAAGGTCATATTCTCCGTACCCTCCAACGTTTCCCAATAACTATTGGTTGTCTATGTTTGTAGTGCTCTAATCCCACAATTCCAACAAGGTTAACTGCAGATTACGTCGACTATCGGAGTTGAAATCGGAAATAGCAAAAAACATTTTCAATGGCAATATACATCCTATATATATAATTACCCCGTATTACGTACTGACAGAAATGTAACTACCATTATCATCATCATCATCATCATTATTATTTATTATAACATCATTTTTGAGACAGGTGGAGTTGTAATATCAGACACACGTTCACTTATATCACGATCTAACTTGCTCTGTTGAGGAGAAGCATCTAGATAAGGAAGCTCAAAACCCTCTACGTTTTGACGAGACGTAAAACCAAACATTCGATCAGGGTGCGAGACACGCAACAGTGATATAAATGCCCATGTTCACAGTCCGTGATTCTGAATCGTTTGGGGCCATAATAATGGACGCTGTTACACGCAATACAAAGAGAAATCATTGTATGTACCTACTATTTCTTTACCAACCCTACTGCCCCTCCGATCGGAGGAACAAAACAACTCCACATGGTGAAAGTATCTGGCACAATCCCAATATAGGTACACGAACAGAGAAAATCGACGTTTCTAAGATTTGCGACCTTACATCGACTACAAGTTTCGAGCCATGTACCAACCAGCTAGATGAATCCTTCTTTTTTTTTAAATATAATTCCAGTAAAAAATAATCGAAATCCTACAAAATATGCAACTGATTGTAAATGTTGTACTTCTTGTATAAATATAAAGTGAAAATTATGGAAATATAATTTTCCATAACGGTTTTCTGTATGGAAAAACGTGTACAGTAGAAGGAGACTAACACTTTATATTCTTAATTAGTTCAAATCGATAAATGCTGAATAATTATTTAATTTTTTCGAATAAGTGAAATTTTGAATACCTATACTTAGTAGTGAGAGGAGAAAACCAAAAGAGTAAAAAAGGATATGATTCCAAATCGTAGCTCTTCAATTTGCGAACATAGCAGTTAGTTGCTAGGTTTGATAATAATTTAAATCCACAACGAAGTTTACTGATATCTACTTACCTACTCACTTAAAAAAAAAAAAAAATTAATAATAATAATAATAATCAAGAATGTGAAAAATTATAATAATATTTCGTTTGCAACCAAAACCCATAAAGGACAGAATGAATATCGGTTTTTCCTTCGGCAAAATGATAGAACTATTCAAACTCTCACCTTCTTGAAACATCGATATTCTTTGTGTAACTATATTGGGATTGTACTAAGTTTTTCTATGACTGTTCCTCAGTGTAAATCACTGGCTTCGAAAAGGAGTGGCTAAAACACGAGTTTTTATATTAAACGTGACTTGACCCGAAAACTAAAAAAAACCACAGTCATGCAGCATGGCTATAAGAGCGAATTTTCGAAGAAATAACTGATTTTATGTAGAATGTGATGTTTGGGATATCCCATTCAAATATGGGCAATCTTAAACTTATTGGGTAATTATAGGTATTCAAGTATGTACGTATATTGTAGTATTGGTACTGCAATATACGTACAGTTACGTATCCAACATACGTACAGTACGTATGTTACGTATCCAATACAGAGTAGGTATTGGATACGTAACAAATTTTTTGTTCCATTTTTTGCCGAGTAACACCTCGGTTTGTAGATTTTCCAACGCTGAACACGATGGTGAAGTCAGAATTGCGACATCCCATTCCGTTATCAGATTAGAGCAGACGAACCAGGAAGAACAACTCAAGAAATAACCACGTTCCTTCATCTTCAAAGTGCTCCAGTTTGAGAACGGAATGAGATATCGCAATTCTGATTTCACCATCGTGTTCAGCGTACAAAAACCTTTAAAATGAGGTGTCACTTGCCAGACTGTTTCATTTTGGGAATTTATGGGTAATTTTCCCCCCCTAAAACTCCCCAAAACTCCCCCTTAGAGTGACCCGATTCTGCCCATCTACGAACTTAGCCTGTCGATTGCCAAGACAGATTTTTCGTGCAAATTTGAACTTTTTATCTCAATTCTTTCGAGAGTTATCGTCTGGAATGACACATACATATATATATATATATACACACACATATAATTTTTGGTGTCTTTCGGCAGTGAATTCAGGATGGTCTGAAACGGATTTTGGTATAAAAATCTTTCGGAAATTCGAGTTTTAAAAATTTCGGACCGAGAACAATAGCTTCCTTTTCTTCGAAAATTCGCTAAAAGATAATTATTGATTTTCTAACCCCTCTTATTACCAGTTATCCTATCCTTACCCTATATTATCGAAGGGACACAAAGGACACCTAGCAAGTGCAACAACACTCAAGCGATTCAAACTGCTAAGCCATTTTTTCGCACAAAACGAACTCGTCTTCAGTAAAATTTTAAATTTGCCTTTGGTGGGACTGTTTCAAGTCATCGAACTATTCTTCTGCGGGAATGTTGTAGGTACGTCAGATGGCCAACACATATCTAAGTTCGTTTTTAAAACTTTCATCGGCAGGGCAGAGGAAAATGCGCCTATGTACAGTTAGACGTAATATGATATCGTGACCGCAGGCTCTGGACTCACCTGGTAGTTTTAGAAAATAATTAGACCAGCTTGTACTCGCGGGGAACGAGGACGAAGAAATCATGTTGTTGGATGTAGTGGAAATCCAGTTTGGGGGAAAACGGCGAAAAGAGAAAGACGGTCCTGCGGCCACCACGATTAGCTGCTGCCTCATTGCCCTTATTACGCGTACATACAGCCTTCTTGTCATTAATATTACTGTAACGAATTCGTGAAGTGCCTCGTCCTACTATAATGTCACTGAACGGCTTCAGGCTACTGCAAGTAACCACTTTGTCCTTAGGTGACACCGCAGTATTTTACTTGTAGACTGTTTGACTGGCAGTCGCTTTCTGGTTTTCCGACATTTTAGGATTGAAGAGGCCTAGTGAGGCGAGACGTGCTGCTCCAGTGGATGCGCGAGGGTACAGACCTGGTGGATTCTGGGAGGTGTAGCGAGTCAAATCGTTCACTTCCTAGCTCATTTGTCGGTAAAGTATCCCGCAGAGTCACAAGGACAACCCATAAGCGAACTGTTGTACTTGTCGGCATTTCATACAGTACCTACCATCTTTTACAAACCGCAGTGAGGTTCTCAGGGACACAACAGCCGAAACGAGCAACACAAGGGCCGATAGTTTGGGTACCGAGTCGATTTATTACGCAGACTTAAGTATGCACGTAGACCGACTTCATGGTCTATTTTCGTGAACATCCGGATGAGAAATTACTTTGAAAGCGAAGAAATTTGCAAAAATCTGGGAAAACCCGTTTCCAACAATTCTTTGTAGTAGAAAACGAATTACACATTATGCCGCAGTTGTGTAGGTACATTTTCTGAATGTGTTAGGTACGCCACTGTAAGACGTGCAATAGACATTTGAATGGAGGTAAGTGATCTGTATTGCCATGATGATTGATGAATAATAAATCTCGCAACCATCACTTGATTTACGTAGATTATTATTTGGTGTTTTCACATCAACTATCCTGTATGTATTGAATAAAAGTAGGGTATGAGAAAAACCACCTCAGCCACCAGCGAATCCAACACGTTTTGAGCTTGAACAAATCATGCGGTTTACCCTTCAAGGTAGAGGATTTGTCTGAAAGAGACTTGAAACGATGGTTCAGATGAGTGTCATGACCGCAACAGAAATCATTTTGAACTGAACCGATTTCAAATGGCGTCAAGTTATGTAAATCCTAATGGATTTCGAACTCTTACTGACTCCAAACACACCGGTAATCCGATTTCCGAATGATAAATAAATGTACAGTAACGATGTACTGATAAACCATATACATTGTATCGGTTTCTGGATAATGATATTATGAAATCACAGTTCTTCCACAGTTTCTGAACCTACCTTTTTCATTTGGTTTTCAGAAGGGTATCTCAACTTCTCCGGAACACCCGTTAGGTCCAGAGTTGAAGAACAACCCAGATTCCAATGATCGCCTTATCAATTAAGACGGTGTGAAATGGGTCGCACAACAAAACAGTACCTATGGGAACAGGAACGCATGCTTCGGCTCACATGGACTGCAGAGTTCGCTTAACTTTATATTGACCTGAGGGGTCGGTCGGATCCAAAGATATCTTACCTACTGAGGTGGTTAAACACAATGAATGAACGAAGAACTTGTTTATTTTAAAAATCAAAGGAAAAGAACACACATGCAAGTACAATAATAAGCTACAAGCTGGTTAAACACGATGACACCCAAAATGGGTAGGCATGGTTACACCATTAAAAGTAGAAGCATTTCCTGCAACTATATCAGGCATTTGAGCAAGAGCAGGTGAGTGACTTACACCTACGGGTTATGCAACAACGAACTGTCCACAGTCAACCACATGCTTTTCATCTAACAAACGTTCTAAGAATTGAGCAAGATCGGTAGCATAACTTTTTTTGGCCAGCAAAAGTTTAAACGCTTCGTAAAAATCCGACGTTTGATGAATCCATAACAACTGATGACAAATAGGTGTAATAAAACTATGTATAGGTAATACCAAACTACTATGTATAGGTATAACAATGTATAGGTAGAACTATGTGCAGGTATAACAAACTATAGGCATAACAAAGTACTTGCATGACTGTAAAAAAGTGAATTTTATATTATATAAAAATATTTACTCATTTTTTTTAGTTCAATAAAAAGGTGCCTATGTCTTTTAATGAAACAAAAATAAATGAATGAATAAAATAAAAAACTGAATGGCTCTTCTAGACACAAATGAAGTTGAAGAGAATGATGGTTTTGGTAAACGTTCAAGATATATTTGCGGCTGCAATTAATCGAGTATATATTCCAGCTGTTAGGAAGTAATAAGGTACAAGTAGTTTTTTTTGTGATCTGTAGTTAGCTGAGGAGCTGTAGTGATCTGTAGTTAGCTGTTGATTACTGAAGATGGCGACGTAACAAGATGTGATATATACTACAATTTGAACCTATCCAAGAATGAAAAATAAAAGCTATGAAGGATAGAATGCGCAATAGGATTCAATGTGTTCAATATGATTTCAACAGACTTTAGTATGCACGTGCTTAGTGTAAAGATGAGGTGATGTCCAAGGCAGGAGTAAGATGAATACAAAATGAAAGAAGAAGAACCTCTTTCGCCCCCTCTCTAATGTGTGTGACCCCCGCCACGTTTAACAAGAGTTTTTGGAAAGATCCATTTTGGAGAAACGAAGAAAAACGCTGCAAAGTCCTTGTCACACGGGTTTATTATTCTCGAATGAATAAGAGACCCACAAAGCCATATTTGACGCGAATATTTGGTTGCTGCTTCTGACAAATTATTTTCGATCAATGAAACTGTCACTGAATAGTCTTGATTCACCTGTTAATACGCATGGTCGCAGGTTGTTGGACCATAAATATTGAAATTTGAGGGTTAAAACTTCGTTAGAACCTCACTCCTTCACTCAGTGCTGAAAATCAACTTCATATTTGGTCTTCTCGTCCAAAAAAAAGTTCCCCCAGTCCATTAAACCCTTAAACCCAAGTTCATTAAAACCTTAAAAATACCTCTTTGCACCCATTTTTCACCAACAACACCGCCGGGTGTTTTCCGATCGGGCTCTGCCGAGATAGGGGACACAACTAGGGCCCAAATGGAGCCTGCGTGCGAAAGATTTTTTTTTCTTATTATTATTTTTTTTCTTTAGGCCGAAAATTAAGATGACACGGCATGAGATTATTGATGACACGGCAGAAGGCGTACGGACACTGTATTTTTTGAATCTACGCAACTTGAAACGTTAAAAAAAAAATTCTGAGGGGTTGTTCCAAAAAAATTTCCTAACCGAATACATAGGTGTATTATTCAGAGAATAATAAACCAATAATAAGTCCATTCCCTCTTTTAATGACACCAAACACATGCAGATGGATAGCTTATAATATCACAAATGAAAATGGAAGACACACTGGGCACTGGTAGAATGAACGAAGTGGTGAAATTTAATTCAGGATTTTGAGATCTATAGAATCAGAGGAAATGAAACATACGGGAGGGGACTTGGTCAATTGATTCCATCAATGAACCGCGTCGTACCTCCCACGGGGGAAATTGAGTTCGATTCGAAGGAAACACTCAATGAAGCGTGAACGAGCCTGCACTTCAGCGCCGACTCGGTGAAAATTATTCTCAAGAACGAGACACAACTGCAACGCCACAATGGAAAGCGAGTGAGACGATTGATGAACAAGTGCCCACCTAATGTTCCATGTCATTTTGAAGGTGATGGCTAACCATTTTCATTTGATACGTGACAGCCATTTATTCACTTGCTACACAATTACCACAGTAATTGTACACAATCAACTGCACACAATCTCAGTGAGCAGTTCTAATCCGTCTGAGAACCGATCAGCTGACCTGGTGAACCATAAAACGATTCCTTCATTATAATTTTCCAGTAGTTGAACAGAAATGGAATGCAACGCCAATAGAGCCCCTAAAAACATTTTATTATTTACTTTTATTTTATTTACTTTCATTAGTTTTCAATTAATTTAATACCAACCAAAGTAATGGTAGGAACTACTGATATGAAATTTTAACGAAACAGGCCATATTCATTATCATGTCGTCGCTCAACGCTACAACTTGACAATTCTGAATCAGCATTCGTTTGAAGTTTGTTCAAAACTTTGAAGTCACACTGAAGTTCTTGGTTAACGTTCGGCAGAAACCCTATTGTGGTTTTTAATTCCCCTACTTTCTAACTGTTCTGATAGAGGCTGATTTTATGGAAACAGTGTTCGGTGGGGTTGAATTTGGGGCTTAACCCAAAAAATTTCAAGCCATCTAGTTGTTGCTTTCAACTTCTCGTGAGGCGTAGCGGTTGCTTGGTGAATTACCGTCGCACTACAACTGGATAATTTGTCAAGTAGCATTTGATTCTACAAACAATAAATTTGCTCTACGAAACTGTACTACAATCAGGAAGGTTGAAAAATCAAGTTGTAACATGAACAGTTGAGGCGCTATTCAAGTTATCGACTTTCAACATTTCTAAATAAAACCATAAAGGTAGGTTATGTACAGACTGAGTTGTCAAATTGTAGCACAGTACAGAGCCACGTCAATAGCACCTTATTTAAGCCACTTGTTTAAAGAAAAAATCAAATTTCGAGATGCCTAGTACTGAGGCGACGATATGGTACCCACATACAATTATTTTCATCTACAACTAAACCAACGAAACAGAAACAAACAACATCCGAGAAGAAAGGAAACGTAAATGAATTTCATCGATATTTGAAGAATAGGTAGTGGGTAAGATAGGTATTATTTTTCCAGGTATAGAGTACCTACCCTGTGCTTAGAACGTAGCATGAATATTTTTACAACCGTAACGAATGAATCATTATTTCACTCATACATACCTACTTAGTTACATACGGTACCTACTTTATCAGTTGATAAATAAAATAATTGCATACCTGATTCCATACCTTCATGATCAAAGAGATCATCAACTCGTTCAATTCATCTATTATATTGAATTTTATCAACACGTCTAACATATTAAAGTAGGTACTCACATCAATTATATTTGCTGTATCCGCCAACTCTACAATTAACAAGTTACACCTACCTGCTACGAGTAATTCTTATTTTTCTTGATCTGCTATCCATTAACGGATGCTTCAGCCTTATTATCCCGATCCAATGCCATATGGCTCAATTTTCAACGGCACGAAGGCCTGCACAATTCCGTATATTCCGCAACCACGATAACCTACGAGATAATCTCTTTCTCCCTACGCCTCGTCTTCCCTCAATAATGAGCTGCAAAACACGGTACTTGCATTTGCGGAGAACATGACCAAGGTAAGCAACTTTCCTTTTCTTCACGGAGGTGAGAATTTCCCGATCGCCGCCTATTCTTCTCAAAACCTCGACGTTTGTTACCTTGGCGGTCCACGGAACCTTTAGGATACCGTCTGTAGCGCCACATCTCGAACGCCTCAACCTTATTCATGGATGCTACCTTCAACGTCCAGGCCTCCTTACCGTATCAGAGGACGGACCAAACATAACATTTGAGGAAGCAGCTTCTCAGCCGTGCCAAAGTCGGTGCTCCGCAATATCTACGAATAATTATGTTAACTTAAATGTCAGTTCGAAAAACTCTGATATCAATATGTAATATCATCACAGAGATACGAAAAAATAATTACTTAGTATAATCGTAATTAACTATAGGTCCACCGTACTCAGTACCAAACGCATTTAAATGAACATTTATAAAACATAGTTTTTACCTCCTACGTAAATAATACAGGAAAAATCAAATTCAGACGTCATATTAACGAGAAATGAAAACAATTTTTTCAATAATAATATATAAAAATGAACCTAATACGTAAATGCTAATAAATATTAAATAAATAATGATCAATAACCTACTAATAAATTGTACAAAACAGCCTCTAAAACTGTGGCTTCTATGATCAATCAACAGAACTACCTGCATTGATGTATTATTCTGGCTGGTGAATTCAGCACCATCAGTTCTGACTCACCTGCAACAAGGATAAAATTGGCGTTAAAGAGTGTTGTTGTGGACATGACCAGGTTAGAACATGAGTTGTGCATCATCACAGTACGTATGTGGTGTGTGTGTGTTTATATAGTCGAATGTAGTTTGATGCCGACAAGACAATATGACATTGACTGGACAACGCGATTACGGCGACTCGCGATTAGGGCATTTTGTCGTTGAGAAAGTCTGTGAGAAAGTTTCTTCATAATGTTTTGGTGCAAACACAACTCCACATAAATATACAGGTTGTACTACAGAGTAAGACTTGAATTTTGCTATATTTTGCTTAATTCAAATAATTCTGAGGTTGTAGGCCCACAAGACCGAGGCGAACTTGTTACTGTGGGGGCTGTTGAGGCAGGTGATGGTCGGGGCCCATTGTTGGGGGCAAAGGCAGCTGCCCCCCCGCGCAGACACTAATTGCACAAAGAAGGTATGGGTATCCCAGTAGGGGTAACCGGACAATACGGAGAGGAAGTTTCCCAAATGTGTGCTGAAGCTTCAAAGTTTGGTTGCTCCTCGGCTGTTGATAATTAATAACAACCGCTATTCACACTTAATCCATAAATATTGTATAATTTAAGCTACGTTACAGGAAAAACATCCGAACCTTGGAAATAGGAAGGAAGGAATGTAGTTGAATAGTGACATTTCAAGGAGTATGATAAAAAAATAAGCTCTTTTGCATTCTGAAACAACATTTCCGGCATCGTGCACCGGAACATTTCGTTTTGACAAGGGCGTGTCGAAACGCAAGTTCTATGAGAACTCGTCACATACCCCTGTGTCACATACCTCGTTTCGACTCGTTACATGCCAAACAGAAGTAAAGTAAATAAGCACCTGACATCATGAATCTAGACATCTCGATGGTGCGATGCTTTCATTCAACAGATATTCACCAGTTTCCGTGCGTCTTCGTGAATAGCACGTCCGCATTTTGCGCATCTTTACGACCGTCAATAGGTTGGAAATGGATCTTGTAATCAGTAGTAGATATCTCAGCAAACAGGGGAAATGTTGCATTACCGTAAATAACTACAAATTAAATTAACAAAGAACTCTATGGTGACAAATCTTTCCGTTGCAGTAATCGAAAGTCACAGATCCAGCAGCTGAGTGAATGCTTTCTGATAAAAATGAATAAATATAATCACGAACCCCTTTCTGACCTCACCATAGAAAGATAAAAACGCTGCGAAGTCCTTGTCAAGGGGTTTATTATTATACAGGACATACCTACGGAAATTGTGGCTGCTCATTTACTGTTTCTTTCATGTACAGTAATTGGAATAGCTACTTTAGATGGTTTCCACCAATTTTGGCCCCCCAAAAAATCGAATTGGGCGCCTATTTTTGACAATCTATCGTTGATCACTGACACTGCCATTAAAGTGTCTTGATTCACCTGTTAATACCATTTATCGTGTTATTATACAAATTTATGATGATTTCCGACAATTTCGCAGGTTTCTGACTCATAAAAAATGAATTTTGGGAGCTGAAACTTCGCTAGAACCTCAATTTTCCACTCTTTGGTCAGAATCGACTTCATATTTTGTCTCCTCGGCCTAAAAAACAAGGAAAAACGATACCTCACAAGCTCATGTTACTGAAACACAAAAAAACAAAACCCTATTTTTACATCCATTTTTTCACCCATAACACCCACGGGTATATTCCGATCGGGCTGCAAAGTTTCGGGACACGACTAGGGCCCAAATTAATGGAGCCTTTGTGCGAAAGAACGAATTATTTAGACCGAAAATAAAGGTTGATGTGGATGATACGGCGCACGGCGGATGGACATAGTATTTTTGGCACCTACACGCCTTGAACGAGAAAGAAAAAATTTTGAAGCGGCGTTCCAAAAATGTTTCGTAAAGCGAATACACAAGTGCAGGTATTATTCGCAGAATAATAAACCGAAACTCGGTTCTACTATGAAAATGAATGCTGTCGAACAGATCAGAACGACATCACGGCTGACTCCTTTCATTCCGGTTAAATAACAATAAGCAATTCTACAAGCCTGATCCTCATATAAATATAATGCCATTAGTGCGCTGGAGGAAATTCAGCAGGAAGTATATAGAAAGGTTCATTAAACCCACTCGGTCATGAATCACAAGAGGCGACTGATTACTTGGAGACGCGGTGGGAAATTTTCAAAACATCGTGAAAACAATCGGACACCAGAAGATGAGCTACCTTTCCGACGTGGCCAACAGATTTGCACACCTAGCACAGTGACGCACCATCGTTTTTCGTGACAATACAACACTTATAACGACGATGACTTCAGAGTGTGAATTTATTGTAATATAATCAACTTACTACTTAGGTACTGTTGCTGGAAGGAAACGACTTCTTGGGTCGACTCATCACATCGTCATCGACATTTTTGGTCGAAACGAATTGCCATACCTACCCGATCGATTGGTCGAAATGCGATACGAGCAACATATTCAGCAAATTCTGATAAAGACCCCCCAAAAAAACAACCCTGTTAATTTAAAGGGTGGGCATTCGATACATTTGCGCTCAATCTACGATGGAGTTGACATCCCATGTGAACCCTCGATTGATTCGGGTAATATTTATGAAAACAATCAAAAGCCAATAAATCACCTGTGTTCGAAAGGGGGCCATCAACACCTCTGAACGAGTCATAAGGTTCAATAAAATCATACATTAATACAGTGGAAATCGGTTATACTGGACACCGCTTATAGTGGAATATCGTATGTACTCGTAGAATACAAGACCTCCCGTACCGTCTATAAGTACAGTGTATAGGGTATACGTATAGGGTATAGGTACACGTCGAGTGTATACGTAGGAAAGTGGCTATAGTGGACACCGGCTATAGTGGAAAAATCGCATATAGTAGACACGTTTCGTGGTCCCGGAGGAGGAAAAAACCTGATGTTGCAGCAGACACGGCGTTGGTTTGGTCAGGTGTTGGTTTATGGTAATCAGCCAAAGTTCAACCGAACAATACCTAACGTTGTGCCAACTGGTGTATAAGATTATTCAGAAAACAGAAAACAGGGCTCAAACACAAGTCAATGTTTTGGAAGCCGTCATGATGGTCTCCAAGGCCTGGGATGGTATTTCGACGTCTACAATTAATAAGTGCGTAGCTCACTCTCTGGCCTAACTTCGTCCCCGAGACCCGCACGGTCTGAAATAGAAAAACGCTGCAAAGCCCTTGTCACATGGGTTTATTATTCTATTGGACATACCTACAGAAATGCTGGCTGTTCATTTATTGTTGCTTTCATATAAAATAATTGAAATAGCTATTTCTGGTGGTTTCCACCAATTTTGTCCCCCAAAACACGAATAAGGTACGCACCTTTTTTTTCCCCTTCGTTCTTTTTCGCACGTTTTTTTCGTTTTTTTATTCGTTCTTTCGCACACATGCTCCTTTTGGGCCCTAGTTGTGTCCCGAAACTTTGCAGCCCGATCGGAATATACCCAGGGGTGTTATGAGTGAAAATGTGTATAAAAATAGGTAATTTTGTGTTTTAGTAACATGTTAGTAAAATGAGCTTTTGGGGTATCGTTTTCCCTGTTTTTGGGGACGAGAAAACCGAATATGAAGCAGATTTCGACCAACGAGTGGAAAATTGAGGTTGCACCAGATTTTCAGCTCCCAAAATTGATTTTTATGAGTCGGAAACCTGCGAAATCGTCTGAAATCGCCATTAATTTGTAGAATAACACTAGGAAAAGTGTCAACACGTGGATCAAGACGATTAAATGGCACTAACAATAATCAAAGATAATTTGAAAAAAAAGGAGCGTACCTAATTCAAGTTTCGGGGGCCAAAATTGGTGGAAACCAGAAATAGCTAATTCAATTATTTTACATGAAAGCAACAATAAATGAACAGCCAGCATTTGTGTTTTAGTAAGACATTAGTAACATGAGCTTTTGAGGTATCGTTTTCCATGGTTTTTGGGACGAGAAGACCGAATACGATTTCGATTTTGACCAAAGAGGCGAAAATTGAGGTTTTACCAAAGGTTCAACTCCAAAAATTGATTTTTTTATGAGCCAAATGATTTTTTGAGCCAAAAATCTAGGAAATTGTCTGAAATCACCATCAATTTGTATAATAACACTAGAAAAAGTGTAAACAGGTTAATCAAGACACTTAAATGGTACTACCAATGATCAAAGATAATTTGGGGGGGGGGGGGGGGAAAGAGCGCACCTAATTTGTGTTTAGGGGGCCAAAATTGGTGGAAACGATCAGAAATAGCTTTTTCAATTATTCCACATGAAAGAAACAATAAATGAACAGCCAATATTTCTGTAGGATTTTCAATAGAATAATAAACCCATGTGACAAGGACTTTGCAAAGTGGGTTTTTTTTTTGGCTGCCCTATTGACGATGTCGTTTATAGTGGACTGTCCACTATAAGCGACAGATCGGTAATAGTGGAAATCCCTTGCAGTGGACAAAACAGCGGTCCCCTGACTGTCCACTGTATACCACATCAGCAACGGTCTCCGTGGACTCCGCTTGTTTGATGTTTCCTACATTCCATCGCTGATGGATAGAGGGAGGCCCAAACCAAAACAAAACCAGGCGAATCACGAAGGCGCTGATGTCCCCACGTCTCCAGGCTGCTACTGGCCATTCAGCTGAGCTCATTGACTGGATTGGGCACGTAGGCCGTAAATCCGCCAGATCTCGTGGAGGAAAAAGAAGAAAAAAAAAGATTTCGAACTGGTTTCGACGCCTCTTCAGCCGTCCGTTCTGCCTCCGTTCAAAAGGGTCGCCGAACCCCAGGACGGGAATCTTTGATCTTATTTCTTCGATCCCTCAGTTGTAGGTATGCGAAGAAAGTTCCCTTCAACGATCAACCAAGGGAATTTCTCTAACGAAAGCTGCATCCTCCCCGGTCGTCTGAATCAGGAGACCTTTTCGGACTGAAGCAGGTTTTCGGCCCCCGATGGTAGGGGACGCCTACCACTACTTTCAAGTGAGCCAGTTGTTATAATAAGGAGTTTAGAATCTAAGTGAGTGAAAGTACCTTGTGAGTTTGTCCATTGTTGAGCAGCCCTCTGGGGGCCTGGATTCTTTTCTAGGTCACCTTTGACTCTTCTATTTTCCAACTCCCGCTTCGAAAAACCTTTTATTCCTTTTCTCCTGTTTTGATCGGGGTCTTTCATCCCCTCCCTTACTTCCCCTACTACTGAGGTTTCTTCTTCAATCCTTTGCATCACTCCTGTCCTTCCCTGCCAGAAAATGCCCACCACTTTGACCAATGGGGGTTACCAGACATATTCTTTTTGGTTTATTATTCTGTGAATAATACACCAATGTATTCGCTAAGCAAAATATGTTTATAACACCCCCTCAAAATTTTTTTCTTTTCCGTTTCAAGGTGCGTAGATTCCAAAAATGCAATGTCCGTCCGCAGTACGCCGGATCACGTGTACCGGCTTCATTTTCGGTTTAAAAAATTCTTTCTTTCGCACACATGCTCCATTTGGGTCCTAGTTGTGTCCCGAAACTTTGCAGCCCGATCGGAATATACCCAGGGGTGTTATGAGCGAAAATGTGTGTAAAAATAGGTACTTTTTGCGTTTTAGTAACATCAGCTTTTGAGGTATCGTTTTCCATGGTTTTTGGGACGGGAAGACCGAATACAATGTCAATTTTGACCAAAGACGTGGAAACTGAGGTTTTACCAAAGGTTCGGCTCCCAAAATTGGTTTTTTATGAGTCAAAAACCTATAAAATTGTCTGAAATCACCATCAGTGTATATAATAACACTAGAAAAAGTGTAAACAGGTGAATTAAGACCATTAAATGGCACTACCAATGATCAAAGATGATTTGAAAAAAAAGAAAAAAAGCGTACCTATTTCATGTTTTGGGGGCCAAAATTGGTGGAAATCATCAGAAATAGCTATTTCAATTATTCCACACGAAAGAAACAATAAATTTAACAGCCAACAATTCTGTAGAACTCCAATAGAATAATAAACCCATGTGACAAGGACTTTGCAGCGTTTATAGTTAGAGGTTGAGCGACTTATTCTTTTTATAGTATCTTATATTCTTTTTATAGTATCTGCACTCTTTTTGCCCTCATAATTTTGTATACTATTCTCTTTTTCATTTTATAGCCAAATATACTCTCTTTTTTCATAGATGAGGTTAGCTAGGAACATTGTAGTACGATCTTACTTCCACCGCTAGGAATATAAAAGCAGGATCCTACTGCCATGGAAGCTAGGAATGGCTAGAACGGAAGGCCAAGGTTTTTTTTGGGTGATATTTCTGAGAGAATGATTTGTGATGTACCGTTTGACTCTGGTCAGAAGTATTTTTGAGACGCTTGTTCCACACATTACCGACCTCGTTACTTGAAACTGTAACTTGATGTTACCTTAATGCAAAACATAGGTACTCGCTGTGAATAATTGTGTTTGACAAATGGAATTCGAAAATGAGTTTTTCTTCTCGTTGCTGCCTTGAACAACATACCTACTTTATTTCTATGTTTTCGAAAGACTGATGGAGCACCTACTCAACCCCACTTGGACTATTAATAAAACGCTTGCTCCACTGACGATTCAGATAAAATGAAGTAACATAAAATCCACAATTTCAACAACAAAATTGTGTTTGAAAAAAGTTAGCTGACCTAATAAAATCTTATTTTTATGATCACAATAAATTCAGTTTGATGATTTCATGTAGGTACAAATTCATGAAACGACCTAACACGACATAATTTTATGTACCTATATATATTTTTTAACCAAGGTTTTTTTTAACCTACTCTTTTTTGGAAGGTGGAATCTGGTCTGGTCTGGTCTGGTGGTCTACATATATCTGAAAATAAGCTTGAGTCACAACGGATGAAAGCGTAGGTATTAGGTACCTATATGGCATGCATAGCTTATAGGAAGATAATAAATATCATATTATCGCATAAATTAACGAACTACAGCTGTCAAACTCTCGCATTCTCTACTTTGATTGCTCACTAACAACCACTACACAAGGACAATGACTAACATACCAAGACCAAGGAGTTTAGGTAGGTACTCAACCATTGCCGATATTGTGTGTAGTTATCCAACAACTGGATCCGAATGCTTGATGGGCCACTGCTCCACGGCTAATCCACATTTCATTATGAACCTATCCCACGAGCTCTCTCGGCCAGTAATAATAATACATAAAGCATTAACTAGGTAGTATTTAATACTGATACCTACATTTTGGCATCTTCTGTCTGACTGTAGCCCAGGCCCAGACCAACCTCGTCTTGTTGCGATAAATAAGCTTTGTGTTGAACAAGATAACTACAAGATGATGAGGTAAGAAAGGCCGTCTATAAATATAAGCGCCACGGAGTTGGAACACAGCAATTGCCCTCTATAGAATGTGGGTCGGCGTGACAGTTAAGTGATGGGTACCTTTACGACTTGTCACCTAGCAAGTGCGTCAGCATGAAGTGACAGAGTAGAGAGATTTTATAAGAACCTAAGTACTTGAAAATAGAGGCGATCAAATATAATAAGCGAAGATCGGAGAAGAAGCTAGCAGGTTGGGTCCAACATTCAAAACCACTACAATACCTACTTAAAAAATGACGATGCATTTAGGCAAAATAATGAAAAGCCATGCAAAAACAAGGGAACAATGGTGTTAAATATCAACTTTTTTCGTGGTGATACTATAATGTAAATGACTGAATTGCCTGGATCATTAGAAAATGCATTTATATTATAACACCAGAGAGTAACATGAAAATAAATCGTAATTTGTAGCCAGGTGTCGACATTAGAATAAATATATATTCCCGTACCTTAATTTACTCCAGTATTAAATACTGGAGTATTTAAATTTTCTAAATTTTCAGTATTAAATACCTTAGAAATTTTCTAAGGTGCACTGCGAGACATTTCAACAAAATTGGTTCCACAGTCTCTTAAAACTTGATTAATGACTCTTCTCATCAATAATGGGTTGTTTCGAACTTCTTCGATCGTAGTGATGCAGTGTTTAGCGACGAAGGAGTGAATTATAGTAAATTATATCATTTACTTAGGGTAAATTATATAAGACTTGAATAAAATCTCTAATGTCACTCTTACTGATGAAGAAACATTAGTAGAGAAAACGTTGGCTAAGGAATAACAGGTAATATTTTCATTTTAGTGACTATAAAACAGAGAAATTAATGTTTGGAAAGTAGATAGGAGTAAACCATCACGCACCATCAAAAGTAACTATAAATTGTTACTGTGCCACGTAAATAATAATAGCCGTGAAGACTCAAAGAACACGACAGAGTCGCGAACGACGAAGCTGTGCGTCCCAAGAAGAACACCAACTTGTAGAAAAACTGCCATCAACAAACACCACGTACATTTATAAAAGTTTGTTTTTTCAACCAAAATCACCAATTAATTTATGATATTGAATTTCACGTAAATTCAATCTGAAATATACTTGAGGGAGACCGAATTTTTGCAAAATTCGACATTGCTCAATGTCAAAAGTATCAGACATTATCTTGGTATATGGTCAAAGTTGGAAAATTTGGTATATTCACTTTTATGTTTTCTGATTTTCCAAGCAGTAAAGAAATAAACATGATTGCAAATTTAAGAGACGACGAAACCCAAAACCCCTTTTTCTGTAACATCATGACGATCCAAATTTCCCAACATTTATTGGTGTACTACATTTATTGGTGTACTATAGCCCGCTCATTGCAGGAAGAGCTTGTTTGCTTCTCAATGAATAGAAAACATAAAATGTAAGATTGTATTCCTGTAATAGCAGGTTACAGCTATTTTGAGACCACTGAAGTGGGATTCAGTTCATAAAAATGGTTGATTTAGCTTCAGCTGGCTCCCTCTAGTTTGTGGCATCTAACACCTTCTTAAAATGGACAGTATATTAAGTTGAACCCTGATGCCACCCACGCCCCTCCTTAAAAACCTCAAACATGTAGTACCTATATATTTTAATCACAGTAGTTGGCATGATGAAATGGATTCTAAACAACTTGAAGAAAACGGGTCTCCTAGTCGGTGTTGACTCTCGTGTGCGTACTTGTGTAATTGACTAAGAAATCTAACATTTATTATGAAATCAAAATTTCTCTTCGTTTTGCCTCAAGGAATAGAAACCACACGTCAATAAACAAGCTGAAATGTTGGGGACATTATGGGAACAAGTCTGATATGATTTACAAAAATATTAAAATCCTAGTGTAACTTCGGTCTGGTCAAGGGCGAACGCGAAACGTATTGCTTGAACGTTAGTTATCTGAAATTATTGGACGTATTTCGGGGACAATTTTAGGGTTCGCACAGGTTCTGGGACCCAACTCGTCGAATTTCATTGCGACAGAGATACAGTAGTATACGCAGATGCGTGAAGATGATTATGTAGGGCCGTTATCTTCAGTTCTATTCACCCGATTTTTGTGATATTTGGCGATGAGTTGGTGTTTCGTTATTCTTCCCTCAACGCCATTGCGATTATAACAAGAAATAGTAACCGAAGGCATTTGCCATTAATACACCATGGCCAGAACGCCAATAACTCGTCTGAATACTGCGGCATGAAGAGCTGCTGAATTTCTCTTA
The DNA here is from genome assembly GCA_954871275.1 of Leptopterna dolabrata. NCBI lineage: Eukaryota > Metazoa > Arthropoda > Insecta > Hemiptera > Miridae > Leptopterna > Leptopterna dolabrata. The sequence continues at coordinate 40,563,280 of OX940981.1, forward strand.
CGAACAGAAATACTTCAGTACAGCCCCACACAACTTGGAACCACCAGATTGGTTATGAGCTACTTGATTAGATAAGTTGCTCGATTTTCTATCAATAAATCCACTGAAAACGATGAATTGATTCTCTAGAGAACAGCAATTAATTAGACTTGAATTCGGATAAAAGAGATCCGTGGTCGAGCCTTGTAAGGAGCCAGTAAGGGAAAAGAACGATGTAACTCGACACGACAGAGCATGCGCGGAGGCTAACGTTAAATTTAGGCCTATGCCCGCCCTCTAATACTAACGCGTCAACCAAGTGACGTCATTTTGTACTTTTACACAAGAACCGAGAGGAAGTGGGAGTTCACGGATGGGCCCCAACCCTCAACGTCACGGTGTTGTGGACACAGGTTGACGAATAACACACAAACCTGAGGTAAACAAGTAGTGGTCTCAGGACACGAAATCTTGAAACAGAAGATACGCCCGCTCTATTAGAATTCTGTCAGGGTTCTACATTATTCTACATCCTACTCGTAGGTACAAACAAACAATATTTTCCCTGTTAGGTACTTGCGAATATTTTTGCTCGTCTAGGATGAAAATTGGTAGCATTTAACTAAGGGTGCAACGATTTACAACATAATATGTAGCACTATTATATTATCACATATTATAATAATACAGCTACTAGCCAAGCGGAATTATTGTAAGCCATTTATTATGATCCGTGTTCTGATACTGCAATTGCTTAAATAAGTTATTTCTCTAGTTACTTAAATATATTATGTTACCCTAGTTACTCTCTAGTTACTTATGTTTCTCTAGTTATGTTGCTATCGTTACTTATGCTTAGGGGCGTTGCGTCCATAAGGCCACTTGGGCCACTGCCCCGGCACCCAGAAACACAAAAAACTTTAAAAAAATGGCAACCATTTGTTCAGCTGGCATTCGAATTTCCCTCCGTATACTGTACCTAGCATTTTTCACGAAGTTCAAGAGCGACTCGATAGAGTTCTCTGGCTGTGGATATTCAATATGTGTTTCCGTCATGTTGGCTCCCCTGTAGCTCCATGGAGCATTTTATCGGAATATAGCTACACTCATTCGTCTTGCAATCGAAATCGAAACCTACGCTTCTGAAACTGACAGGTCCTGGGACCTGGTGTCGCCATGGTAACCGAGAAAAGTGGCCTGTCCGAGCAAGCTCAGTCGAGTAAAAATTTGGTTAGCCACGCCCCTTTTGGGCGCGGGGCCCACATTTCCATTCAAAAATCGTTTGTGTTCACAATCGATTGGATTGTTTTAGTTCATCTTGTCATCTCGATACGAGATGCTTGTCCTTCGATCTGTCCTCCCCTAAAAATTCTTACCACTTTCGCCATTCTGTTCCTATGTTGAGTTTTCAATTTTCTGCTTACGTTTCGAATTTTGTATGTTCCCATTCGAGTTCCCGGGACAGATTTGGATTTGCGATAATTAAGTTCGTTGTGTCCTGTCTGTGATCTTGTGGATTGATCGACGTCAACATACACAGATAAGTACCTAGCTTCTAGTCTGATTCTCCATCCAAGTAGGTACTGGCCGGCGGGTCATTACTTCGTTGTATTTTAGTCTAGTTCGTTGTTTTTAGTTGTTGTTTAGTTTATTTGCTTCTGTATTTTTGTACCACATGAATTCGGTGGCTAACTTACAGTCGAAATTTTCGACGTTTTCCTACGAGGATAGATAGAGTGATGATTAAAAGTTTAGGAAGAGATAGACCTTTGCTGAGTATTGGTCAGTATAAAGCTATGAACTTTTAGCTTCTGGTAATCCCGGGTACTGGTCAGAACTACTGTGAACACAGTGCTTACATTCTGACTTGCTAAGAGCTGCGGTTGATTAAAATCCACCCATTTCTCATAAGAAGACTCCACTGTTGGAAAACATTTACAGGTATTTTGTAGAAAAAGCTGTTAATTTGTGTACCGGTTTGGTGGCCCACCATTTTCAGAGTACTATTATATTACTTATATTATCATATATTACATTATAATAATACAGCTAGCCAAGTATAATTACTGTATGCCATTTATTAAGATGCGCCTTCTGATACTGCAATTGCTAAAATATGTTATTTCTCTAGTTAGCTCTAGTCGTTTCGGATACCAACAACTCATTTTCACAAGAAAATGTATAGAGGGCAGATGAGGGATTCTCAGTAACAGGTCTATTAATATAAAGCCATCTCTACAACATTACCCCAATGCGGTAACTAAATCCAATCCATGGTTAAGTCACTTGAAACATGCCCAGCGCCGACTGATATCGGTTGAACTCAATGAAACATTCATGAATGGCTGGCGAGGTGAGGACTTGGTTTGAATATCAAGCATGCCGGTCACGCGTACGACGCTACTCTTGTTCCACCGATCGATTTTGGGCACCTGACAAGGCTAACCGGGAAGCAACTCTCCTGTGTCAAGAGTTCCCTTCTACATTCCGAAGTAAAAACGCTGCAAAGTCCTTGTCACATGGGTTTATTATTCTATTGGAGTTCTAGAGATTTTTGTTGGCTGTTAAATGTATTGTTTCTTTCATGTGGAATGATTGAAATAGCTATTTCTGATGATTTCCACCAATTTTGGCCCCCAAAACATGAAATAGGTACGCTTTTTTTTCTTTTTTTTTAAGATCATCTTTGATCATTGGTAGTGGCATTTAATGGTCGTGATTCACCTGTTTACACTTTTTTCCAATGTTATTGTACACATTGATGGTGATTTCAGACAGTTTTCCAGGTTTTTGACTCATAAAAAACCAATTTTGGGAGCTGAACCTTTGGTAAAACCTCAATTTCCGCGTCTTTGGTCAAAATCGACTTCATATTCGGTCTTCTCGTCCTCAATAACATGGAAAAGATACCTCAAAAGCCCATGTTAACATGTTGTTAAAACGCAAAAAGTACCTATTTTTATACACATTTTCACTCATAACACCCCTGGGTATATTCCGATCGGACTGAAAAGTTTCGGGACACAACTAGGGCCCAAATGGAGCATGTGTGCGAAAGAACGACTTTTTTAGACCGAAAATGAAGCCTGTACACGTGATACGGCGTACGGCGGACGGACATTGCATTTTTGGAATCTACGCACCTTGAAACGGAAAAGAAAAAATTTTAAGGGGGTGTTATAAAAATTTTTTGCTGAGCGAATACATAGGTGTATTATTCACAGAATAATAAACCAAAACTAACTGGATCCAACAACATCAATGGAGGCAGATACCACCAATATTAACCACAATGTCGAGATCATGTATCGAAACTTCATTATGCACTTGTGTTTCAATACCATTTCCAGAGCACCAGATTCTGAGTGTTGCTCTGATTTTGTAGACAAACGTAATATAGATTTGGTACCTACCCATGAAATAAGCTTCTTTCTTAATGGATACCCTTCTGAGATGCTTGTTCTTTAATGCAGGGTATTTTCCATATTTTCTATATATGCAGGATACTATACTATAATATTCACTCAAGTTTGTTATTAAAGATGGGTTCACATTAACGCGTAATCGACGTAAAACGCGCAAAACTCAAAAGCTTACGCGTTTGGCTCATCAGGTTTACGCTCATTACACCCAACGACTTTTGAACCAGTGTCCAAGATCAAAAACGCTGCAAAGTCCTTGTCACATGGGTTTATTATTCTATTGGACGTACAGAAATAATGGCTGTTCATTTTTGTTTCTTCCATGTAAAATAATTTAAATTGCTTTTTCTGATGGTTTCCACCAATTTTGGCCTCCAAAACACGAATTAGGTGCACTCTTTTTTGGTTTATTATTCTGTGAATAATACACCTATGTATTCGCTCAGCAAAAAATTTTTATAACAGCCCCTCAAACTTTTTTCTTTTCCGTTTCAAGGTGCGTAGATTCCAAAAACGCTGCAAAGTCCTTGTCACATGGGTTTATTATTCCATTGGACATACCTACCTACAGAGATGTTGGCTGTTTATTTATTGTTTCTTTCATATAAAATAATTGAAATAGCTATCTCTGGTGGTTTCCACCAATTTGGGCCCCCAAAACTCGAATAAAGTACGCTCCTTTTTTTTAAAATAAATTATCTCTGATCATTGATAGCACCATTTAATCGTCTTGATCCACCTGTTGACACTTTTTCCAGTGTTATTATACAAATTGATGGTGATTTCAAACGATTTCCCAGGTTATTGACTCATAAAAAATCAATTTCGGGAGCTGAACATCTGGTAGAACCTCAATTTTCTATTATTTGGTCAAAATCGACTTCATATTCGGTCTTCTCGTCCCCAAAAACATGAAAAACGATACCTTAAAAGCTCATGTTACCAACATGTTGCTAAAACGCAAAAAGTACCTATTTTTATACACATTTTCACTCATAACACCCCTGGGTATATTCCGATCGGGCTGAAAAGTTTCGGGACACAACTAGGGCCCAAATGGAGCATGTGTGCGAAAGAACGAATTTTTTAGACCGAAAATGAAGCCTGTACACGTGATACGGCGGACGGCGTACGGCGGACGGCGGACGGACATTGCATTTTTGGAATCTACGTACCTTGAAACGGAAAAGAAAAAATTTTGAGGGGGTGTTATAAAAATTTTTTGCTGAGCGATTACATAGGTGTATTATTCACAGAATAATAAACCAAAATGCAATGTCCGTCCGCCGTACGCCGTATCACGTGTACAGGCTTCATTTTAGATCTAAAAAAGTCGTTCTTTCGCACACATGCTCCATTTGGGCCCTAGTTGTGTCCCGAAACTTTTCAGCCCGATCGGAATATACCCAGGGGTGTTATGAGTGAAAATGTGTGTAAAAATAGGTACTTTTTGCGTTTTAGCAACATGTCAGTAAAATGAGCTTTTGAGGTATCGTTTTCCATGTTTTTGGGGACGAGAATACCGAATATGAAGTCGATTTTGACCAAAGACGCGGAAATTGAGGTTTACCATTGGTTCAGCTCCCAAAATTGGTTTTTTAAAGTCAAAAACCTGGAAAACTGTCTGAAATCACCATCAATGTGTATACTAACATTAGAAAAAGTGTAAACAGCTGAATCAAGACCATTAAATCGCACTACCAATGATCAAAGATGATCTGGGGGGAAAAAAAAGTGTACCTATTTCATGTTTTGGGGGCCAAAATTGGTGGAAATCATCAGGAATAGCTAATTCAATCATTCCACATGAATACCTTTGATCACAGGCAGTGCCATTTAATCGTCTTTATCCACGTGTTGACACTTTTTCTAGTGTTATTATACAAACTGATGGTGATTTCAGACGATTTCCCAGGTTTTTGACTCATAAAAAATCAATTTTGGGAGCTGAACATTTGGTAGAACCTCAATTTTCCACTCTGGTCAAAATTGACTTCATATTCGGTCTTCTCGTCCCAAAAACATGGAAAACGATACCTCAAAAGCTCATGTTACTAAAACACAAAAAGTACCTATTTTTGCACTCATTTTCACACATAACACCTCTGGGTATATTCCGATCGGGCTGCAAAGTTTCGGGACACAACTAGGGCCCAAATGGAGCATGTGTGCGAAAGAACGACTTTTTTATACCGAAAATGAAGCCGGTACACGTGATACGGCGGCCGGCGTACGGCGGACGGACATTGCATTTTTGGAATCTACGCCCTTGAAATGGAAAAGAAAACATTTTGAGGGGGTGTTATAACATTTTTTGCTGAACGAGTACATAGGTGTATTATTCACAGAATAATAAACCAAAAATCCGGACATTTACGCGCTTTACGGATCTGCGCAGGCGGAGGCTGGAGCACAGGCTTATCTCGACGATTAATGCGCTTCAAGTCCGTAACTGGTGTTGTCCATGTGAACGGTTTGACGTTTTCACGCGCTTTACGTCGATTACGCGTCAATGTGAACTTGTGAACCCAGCTTAAGGGATAATTATAATTGTTGGTCAGCTGTGGAGGCACAGTATGAAGTTTTGTAGGCAAAGGTATGAAGCTGTTGAACGATTCTACATAACCAGGAGAATAAGCGGAGAGAGGCTAATTTGGACTAGCGTCAGCTGGTTTGCTGGCTGGTATTTTTCACACAGGCTCACTTTGATTTCAATAGAACAAGAAAAATTATGGCTGCATAACTGGTGTTCACAACCAACGCCTACAGCATAATAATGTAGGTACGACTACATTTTATTACCATCGAACAGCAATGAATACCGTTGTAAACTACCTACCAAATTCACCTACTTTGTTTTGTATGAATAGATTTCTCCTCGCAGATTCCCTCACTTGACTCTCTTACCACTTCGGCACATATACGTACCTTCTACACCATCGGCAAGGTGAGCGAACGTGTCTGAAATAAGCTCGTAACATATCTCGAATGCACCAGCGTCTCACAGGTAAGTATTAGGTATTTTGTTTTGTTATACACGAGTGGTTTCTCTCGTCCTATTTTTCAGCGGTCCTGGATGAGAGAGAAGTCGTGAGGTCCCGCCCTCGTCGCCCAAGAAAAAGAGTTCACGAAGGAAAACGGAAACGTGACCATCCGCCGCATTGAGATATCTTCGGCTCTCGACTTCAATAAACGAACGAAACGGGAAATATTATATACCTATCGCATTACAGACCCATCATGGGTTTAGTTATTGGAAATACCACCTGCATTCTACAGGTTATAGACCTCTGGTCTAACAAGTATGTTATTGACGAAGAAAACCTTCTGCCAGATGAGCTTGAGGCGTAGAATTGCACTCAGTAATAAATGTTTTCATGGAGGTACAACAGAGCTTCGTACTGCCCTTGAAATAACGTGGAACAGCACGGCATTTTTCATCAAGCACCACCAGCAGACCAGCAGAGCACACCAGCAGAGAGGTTGGAGTTTTAGGAACACAGGGAGTTCAACTAGGGGCCAAAAACAACAAACGTTGTCGTTTCTTCCTTCAACCTCGATATACCTCTAGGAACTGGCAACATAGATATCTACAAGCTTATACTCAAGTTCCTCAAAAAGATTTCTTGTAGTGACCAATTGTCCACCTCTTCAAACATCATCAAAATCTGCTATTTAGATATTACATTTAATTGCACGTGTTTAAGTTTGGTTTTGGTTTACTATTCTGTGAATAATAAACCAAAAAATATTTTCTTTTCCCCTCAAAATTTTTTATTTTGCGTTTTAAGGTGAGTAGATTCAAAAAACGCTGCAAAGTCCTTGTCACATGGGTTTATTATTCTATTGGAGTTCTAGAGATTCTTGTTGGCAGTTAAATTTATTGTTTCTTTCATGTGGAATGATTGAATTAGCTATTCCTGATGATTTCCACCAATTTTGGCCCCCAAAACATGAAATAGGTACCTACACTTTTTTTTCCCCCCCAGATCATATTTGATCATTGGTAGTGCGATTTAATGGTCTTGATTCAGCTGTTTACACTTTTTCTAATGTTAGTATACACATTGATGGTGATTTCAGACAGTTTTCCAGGTTTTTGACTAAAAAAAACCAATTTTGGGAGCTGAGCCAATGGTAAAACCTCAATTTCCGCGTCTTTGGTCAAAATCGACTTCATATTCGGTCTTCTCGTCCCCAAAAACATGAAAAACGATACCTCAAAAGCTCATTTTACTAACATGTTGCTAAAACGCAAAAAGTACCTATTTTTACACACATTTTCACTCATAACACCCCTGGGTATATTCCGATCGGGCTGAAAAGTTTCGGGACACAACTAGGGCCCAAATGGAGCATGTGTGCGAAAGAACGAATTTTTTAGACCAAAAATGAAGCCTGTACACGTGATACGGCGGACGGCGGACGGCGTACGGCGGACGGCGTACGGCGGACGGACATTGCATTTTTTGAATCTACGCACCTTGAAACGGAAAAGAAAAAATTTTGAGGGGGTGTTATAAAAATTTTTTGCTGAGCGAATACATAGGTGTATTATTCACAGAATAATAAACCAAAACACTGCAGTCCTTGTCACATGGGTTTATTATTCTACTAGACATACCTAAAGAAATGTTGGGTGTTCATTTTATTGTTTCTTTCATGCGCAATAATTGAAATAGTTATTTTAGATGGTTTCCACCAATTTTGGCCCCTAAAACACGAATTAGGTACGCTTTTTTTCTGTTTTTTTTTTCAAATTATCTTCATCAACATCATTATCAAATGTTACTAAAACACAAAAAGTACCTATTTTTGTGCACATTTTCACTCATAACAACACCCCTGGATATGTTCCGATCGGGCTAAAACGTTTCGGGACACAACTAGGGCCCAAATGGAGCTTGTGTGCGAAAGAACGACTTTTGTAGACCAAAAATGAAGCCGGTACACGTGATACGGCGGACGGACACTGCATTTTGGTTTATTATTCTGTGAATAATACAGTAGGCATGTAATCGCTCAGCAAACATTTTTTCCGACGCCCCTTCAAAATTTTTTCTTTTTCGTTTCAAAGTGATAGATTCCAAAAATGCAATGTCCGTCCTCCGTCCGCCGTATCACGTGTACAGGCTTCATTTTCGGTCTAAAAAAGTCGTTCTTTCGCACAGATGCTCCATTTGGGCCCTAGTTGTGTCTTGAAACTTTGCAGCCCGATCGGAATATACCCAGGGGTGTTATGAGTGAAAATGTGTACAAAAATAGGTACTTTTTGTGTTTTAGTAACATGTTAGTAAAATGAGCTTTTGAGGTATCGTTTTCCATGTTTTGGGGACGAGAAGACCGAATATGAAGTCGATTTTGACCAAGGAGTGGAAAATTGAGGTTGTACCAGATGTTCAGCCCCCAAAATTGATTTTTTATGAGTCAAAAACCTGCGAAATTGTCTGAAATCACCATCAATTTGTATAATAATACTAGAAAAAGTGCCAACACGTGGATCAAGACGATTAAATGGCACTACCAATGATCAAAGATAATTGATCGATGTTGAGAATGTCCTCTTTTTACAATAAACTTTCTTTCTTTCCACTGAACCGTTAACTGAGGCTCGCTTTATTTTAGTGTAAGTTAAAAATAAAATTTTGTTGTTACGTAGGTACCAACAGGATGCGTGGTGTATGCAACGCGGCGACAGTCTACCGTGTAGGGAAGTGCTATAGCTATTATAGGGCTACCTTTAAAATTCCAAGCCAACTTCAAAGGGTTCAAGTGGACACAATGGAGCAACAAACACCAATTGATGGTTATCTGAAGAGCTCAGCGGCCCATTTGGTGCGCAAACGGAAATGAGCCCCTCGGCCAAGTTTACTACCGTCCAACAGGTCCGGAACAGGTTTCAGGGCCGAGAACTTCCGGTTGGCGTTCGCCAGCACGCGAACAAGTTGCTACTGAAATCCCCCAGTTTTTCCATTAGAATGATCCCCTTCCCCTTGGACGCCAGATTTTTTTGTTAAAGAGAATACGGCACAGAAAGTAACTATATAAGTATTTTTGCAGTTGATTCCAAGTTCAAGTATGCGAAGTCGTCCTTAAAACTGCTGAACCACAACGTCTTCAGAATGAGGATGAACTGAGGAAAAAAGAAGCACACATTGAGAACGAATAGTGTATTTTTATCAATATGAACGTATGAAGTTGTTTGTAAAGGTACCCCGAATAATTCATAAGCACGCCCGACATAAATACATATATACCTGCAGCTGGTGAAACAATAATGATATTTAGCCACACGCACTTCTTCCCGTTGTGCCACGGACATCGGGTTCACTGTCAAGTAGTAAGATTCCAGTCACACCTCTCATCATGACCACCTGGAGCAGTGGACCACTGATTAATCCTGATGAGACACAAGTACACAAATTCCTAAATATCCCTGCGCTGAATCGACCCTGTTGGTTGATGAAAGGTGGGTTCGCGTAAAAAACAACAGCTGCTATGTATTGATATAGATTGAAATCCTACGCAACGATAGGAAAATTAACCATCTCGAAAGCCCACTTGACAGTCAAGAAACGCAGGCCTTACACTCAATCTACGCCCAGTCCACCTGGCCACGGGCCCAGACGCCGCCGCCGATGAACGATAAGACAAGAAGGTCTTCAGAAGTTGACGACGTTCTTCAGTTTCAAACTAAACAGGCTCGATCTGAATAGATTTCCATTCATCGATGAAATCCAGCTGTCGAGAACTGATGTCGAAAGTTGGCTATACAAACAACTCGATCAAAGAACTCAACTGCTCAATTTCCTCATAATGAAATATTGGGGATTATTTGTGTGAGGAGTCGAAAAAAATATAGGAAAACATAAGCTCACCAGAAATTTTATGACCACACCCGTTCTCCATCTGCACATTTCAAGACCAAACTAATCGGAATTTTCAACTGTAGATAGGAAGCAGTCTTCAAGGAGACAAATAATCCGATTTCGATGTAGAAAATTCGTGACCCCGACTCGTGTGAATTCCTCTACTCACTATAGGCTTTGGATTTACCTACATTCATCACACCATTTGAGACAGTCAAGGCGGTACATCGACTGCCAAGGTATCAATAATGGTAAACTGTAATTTTTACTGCAAGCGTTACTGAACCATTCCCATTCAATAGATTTCAATTTATTTGAGTCCCTTACTATGCAACTATGGTAGGGTGACTTGTACAGTGAATGAACACAATCTCTTAGCTTATCAGTGACAAACTTGAATAGTACATCATTTGTTGTTGTACCAGTACCCTCATTTTATCTGTCTCGTGTTCTTTAAAATGTAGTAAGGAACAAGAATAATATACGAAAGGATAAGAAAACTAACTTCCAACTTTGAACTAACTTCCACAACAACGGAAGTAAATATTTTTCAACGTACGAATGAACAGTATGAACAGTTTCTTTTGGGTCGCTGATAAACACCTATCATCCTTCAAGCAATACAAAACTTACATTCGATCTAAAACTACGAAATAACCTTCCAATCAGCGACGGTTTTTCATTCACTGGTTGGATATATGTACAAGCTCCCAGTGCATAAACACCCCAAAACTCTCATCAAATTCGGAAATATTTTCTTCCACTCAACCATTTCGCTCAAGAAAAACATATCAGCAACAAGAATACCATATTGGCTACAATGCACAATATTGGCTAATTTAGCATTTTACTCGGCTCCAAACACAAATGCACATACAGCGGCGAAGTGGCGACCTCGCGTCAACAGCTGATCTAGGGAGACTGACCTGTAAGTAATCAAGACAACTCTCATCCAGATTGGCACTAACCAGTATAATAACATTTTACTATACCGTATCATTAGACCATCAACGTTAGTTGTTTTCGAAAGGCCATCATTCTCCACAGCCAGGAGTCGACGTTTCATTCCATCGTTACCGTTTTTCACTTGGAAACTGGGGTAATCGCCGGACGAGTTCACCGGATGAGTCTGTCTCTCCATTTTGATGGTTAGATCGTGGGACCCTGGGTCGCGCCCTCCAAGCCCGAGTTCCCCCCCGAGGCGGTAATCTTGAATACAAAAGGCAGTTTACTTGCCTCGCCGAGAGCTTTGTTGACACAGAGTCTGAGCGAAAGACAAAAAAAAAAGAGCTGTGGTGCAGGAGGACTACTTGGGTCGTCTTAAAAACCTATTTCTAGAATTCCTCGAAGTTTTGTAAAGGTTCTTTGATTTAAAAAAACGTTCACAAGAACAGCTCAAAATCACATCTAGAAAGTTGTCCTAAACTTGTGGATGTAGACGTAACAAAACGGCGGGTCAGTTGATTTTTTTTTTTTTTTTTTTATATTTTCAATCATGAACCTCTGGAATCGAGCATGAAACATTTCTGTTAACACCCCACAAAATTTGATGGTTTCCGTTTGAAGGTAGGTACGTTTAATCCGAAAATGGAATTTCCGTTTTTTGTCAGTACACCGTCCGCCGTACTTCGCACTTTCCTCAGTTACCATGAACCAAAATTAATGAAATTTGATCGGTAAGCCCCAATTGGGATCTAGATGGTAGGCGAAGCTCGGCTTTACTGTCAATCAACTCTACGGAATGAAAAACAGGGGCTGAAATTTTCAGGACGCCACGCCGTTCTCTCGATTCATTTTGTTTATTTTTTTACGTTTTTAAATTGACCTCGAATTTTTTTGAGAGCATTGTACGTCCAGCCGTGCGTTCACAGTAACGCCCGGAAGTTTGCGTAGAAAAGCTCGTGCAACCGTTTCAGCATGATAGTGAATGACATCTACATGACCCATATATCATTGCTAGGGAATGTTATGCGGTTACTGAAGGGCGCCAGATGTACTTCCTTCTAAGGGAGGAAGGCCGAAGGCGACGATCGGCCCCTTTCGTGCACACTCGGCAACCGACGGTACTTGGGGCTCGCGACAAGGAAAGAGGAAAGATGATTTTTTTTAATGAGATCTGCGGATTTTTACTCCAAATTCACCACGTTTTCATGACGTGGCTACTAACAGATGGCAATGGCTGTTTAGGCCATGGAAGAAAAGACATATTTATTCCATGTTTTGGTTTTCAAGCAGGTTCTTCCTTTTAACGTGGTTCTTTCTTCTGAGGTTACGTTTACTTTAAAGCTGTTGCTTTCATAGTTCCTACTTTTATGACTTAGGTAGAGATTTTTCTCATACCCTTTTTTTGCAACCCGAGCGATATTTCTGGTTTGTGATGATAAATGGAGCCGAATCCAGCTGTTTACACTGTGACTGAAAATTCAAAGACTTAAGTTTGCCTTGAGTATCAACTTACGCCTGACAGTAAAGAAAATACGAAACGCTCATTCTACCTACTTAGTTTATTGTAAACTCCTTAAATTAAATGTTGCTGAATCTAAAAATGTTTGTGGAGGTCAAAATTTATTCAACGTCAAAAATAAATCGATGCTTCTATTATTCACGCACATGAGTATATTATCAATAAAATCATGTACCATTTCGTGTGCAAAAAATTGCACACCAAATTATTGATCGAATGCCGCGATGATACGGGTTTAAGTACCTACCAACTCATCAATAAGAAAGGATGAGTGAATTATGGTTTTATAAACAATATTTTATGGTGCCTACCTATTGAAAATGTTCAAGCATTTTCTTAATTTTCCTAGTCATAACTACAACACAAAATATCGTTATACTGTATCCATCACTTTTTATGGCTTATCTACTGCTTTTACTAATACACCATGAGCCATAAAACGAATGAAAAACCACAAAATCAAATTTGTCAGGAAAAATATCAATCGAATTAAAAAAGATAACGAGGAATCCGAATATTCGTAGATGCCTCTAAAAATCCGTACAAACGGAAAAATCTGAAGTGCATTACAATATGCTGAATAGGCAATACGCATAGATGCATTATATAGCGTAGACGTGCACTAGGGTCCGAGGAAATGAGCAGACAACCGTCGGGTTAGCTCCTCATACAAAGCCAAAAGTGACATCATTCTTTTATATGGAATCCAAGTATTGGCAAATAGAAATTTAAACAATTCACAAAAATTGTTCGTTCCATATACGCAGCCAATGATATAACCACATGAAAGAAAATCGTCACTGAGAAATAGGTACAAATACAAAAACTCACGTCAAACAAAAGACAGGTTCTTAGCTAAATATTATAGTTCGCGGAAAAGGAGAATCATTTCTGCTACTACAGACCAGCTGTTCATATGTTTACGGTGCCCTTTGATTGCAGAACACGGCTCGCGAAGATACGCGGAGAAGCGTGAAGTCGTAAGAGGACACCGAGGATATAAGTCAGTCGGTTGTGGTCATGCTCCCCGCACACAGTCACGGGCACCCATGAATCACACACTCGAATATCCGTTTAGTTCAGGCAGGCGGCAAACAGCGTTACGTAAAAAGTTCCTTGGTGAAGGGTGGAGAGGATGAGAGCCACATGCAAACCAGACTCCACGCGAAGTTCACCATTCTCAGACCAGAAAATGTAACATACCTACTTGTAGTGTCCTCTACAGGGCTGCTACACTGGTGTCGCTATACAGTAAAAATGTCCCTCAACATGAAATCATAATGCATAAATATAAACCTTCCAACGTAATGGCGTACCAGAAATGCAGTGCTCAATCCTGATGATGAAAGACAACAGCAGGGACCAGACTTTCGGTAGACCTTACACTGAGAAACCATTGAACTTAAGTCTTTATTCTACGAACATCGAATGAATAAAAGAATTTACGAAAGGAGGGTATGCGTCACTAAGTTGGGCAATGCATAGATATGAATTTGGTGATACTGAAATTGTCCCTCTCTTCAATCTGTAATGTAGTCCGCTAGCCTTTTACCCTTGCAGCTTCTCCTATGTGCCTATTCCTACTGAAATTACCTACCTAATCGTCATTTGAATTTTCCGGATACAGTGTTTCAGGGTTGGTCGAATGTGAAACGAGAATCTTCTGTTGATAAATATTCGATCTGTTCTGAAGTATGGGTCTACAGAGCGTTGGAAATAGGAGCTTATGGCGTATTGATACCGCCATTTTTTTTCATTCACCTCTAAGGCGAACCTGAGCACAATAAATATGTATTTGCACGCAACAGGCCCATCTCATCCACTAAAAAGTCGCTCGTACTTCATTGCCTAACATGTTTTAGTAACATCAAGCAAAACTCCATCATTATTATATATTATGAAGGCAAAACCAGGCATCTGGGAGTTTTTCGATCTCATGATCACAGTCAATCGAGTGTTGAAATATGTTCTTTGGAGGAAATCCGACGCTTTTCCTACTAATATACCGAAGTTAAGTGTGGTAATTGTGGTTTCGAACAAACGATCCAGAAAATACAAATAAATGAAGGGAAGACATTTTTGTAAGATGCTTAGTCTGGAGCGTGGGATTTTTACTACCATAAAAAACCGAAATAAGACATAGTCCAGTTTTAAATCCTTCATTTTGGCCATTAGGATTCAAACCGGGAAATCTTAACTTATTGTTGATGAAACCATCAGCCCCACTCGGTTCATTAGAATGCACAGCAGTGTGCAGTGGCGGATCCAGAGTATAACCCGTGTAACCATGTTGTAGCAGACTGGTATTTCATTTTTAAAATACATTATGTTGTAGAGAGACAGTGAGAAGATTTTGTTTGAAATAATGCATTTTAAGGTCGATTTAAAACATCGAAATATACATTTAAAAAACCGTTTTGGGTTAGGATATTTTTCAATCCTTTTCGGTTAGCCCCCCCCCCCCCCCCCCCCTCAAAATCGTGGATCCGCCTCTGGCAGTGTGGTATACTAAAATATATAAGTAATCGGATCTCAGATGAATGTTGGTAATGGATATTTCAAGATTTCGCAGCGATTATTGAACCTATTTTTCGCAATGAAATATGCCGATGAAGGAGATCAGTCATCGGTCAGAGTCGTTGATTCAGCTTGGGTTCGATAAAAAGAAGTCTGCGCCGACGGATTTCCAAGAAAAACACTTCGCACAAGTCATCGGCGTCTGGACGGTAGCAGCCTAGCAAGGCAGAACCATCGACTGCCCGTCAGCAGTTACTTTTAAGAACTTGGTGGGGGCAGTCTCCCCTACCGATCACCAATTTGTCCCCAATGACAGCTGTTTCATTTCAACCGATACCTTCGGGCCTCGAAGTTATTTTCGGACCCTCTCACATGTGGAGGGGAATGCTGGGTGTGATGTATTGCTGACGAGACCACAGGGCAACGTTAAAAACATAGAAAACACTGCTGCAAACCTCAAAGTCTAACTTTGTTACTTGAAACTCCCATATTTCACGGAAGAATACGAAAATAGTCGAAACAGTGCCATTAGGACCAACTTCCTTCAGTTCGCGCCTCATAATTCTGTGCAGAATCAAAGGCTTTCACGTCTACATTTGATTTGGGAAATAGTCATAGTTCTGGCATTATCCGAAATGAATGTGCAATTTAAAGTTTAGATCTACATCTAGTTAGTTGGTTTTAAGAACCTGTTGCAGGTCTTATAATATCATTAAGGTTATTAGGTCATTCTCATCTCTCAAATACGTCAAGATCGATCATACGAGGTATGAACTACATTACATCAATGGCAGCTTGTAAGTAGGTATGGGATTTGTCTGTCGACTAGAACTGGACATTCGAGCACTTGGTTGAAGATGTCATCAGAGAAAGTCCTAACCTTCACCAACGGTGCCTTCTAGACCACGAAAACCCAACCACGTAAAATATTGACGCCGAACCTAGCGATGGGAAGCCCCAAACGCTGAAGAATTCCAATCACATAATCCAATCACAACATGATTAGACATAGATAAACTGTGGACGGCGGACGCTCACAGTCTTTAGGTATTGTAAATTTATAATTTTAGAGCGTGCAAACGCAGAGGCTCTAGCACAGCTAGTTGATCAGATACAGCGAAAAGCGAGACAACGTACATGGCCCTACGGATGGTATGTGGGGTAGAGTAGAAAGGAATTAGCTGACTGGCCCTGTGGAGTCAACCTCGTTTTTCGTTACAACGACAAATTAATAACATGTTTGTCGGCGGCCCGAGTTCACTGGTGGCTTTTGGTTTTTCCCAATGCCTATAAAAAGGTTGTTGATACATTACAGCCGAACGCTGACTGCTACTTTTCTGTAGACACGCCCACGTTTGCAAAGACAATTTTCTGGATATGATTTTCATAAAAACATTGGTGCAGGATAGATGATCTAATGAACATGAACCGCGTGCTTAAATTGCAAACTGAAGGTAGTTGACCTGTTCATTTCATCTCAATACCTAACTAATGAAAGTAAAGCATCACATGGTCTATAATTTGTCATCTATCGTTGACCAAAGCTATGGAGTTTCTGAGCTACTGATCGATAAACATTACTTTACCACTTACCACGTAACTTTAATATCCGAAATTACACCCTTACATAAGCACGAGAGCTTCTCTGAACAAGATGACTGATTTCATTCCTGCGAAGGTAATTGGGGGCCTTCAATATTTTCATCTTAGGTAACTTGAATCATTACTATAAACAATAAACTGAGAGACAAATAGTAACCATTTTAGTCTGATTAGGGTTATCACTCATTATACTCAGTACCTACTCCGAGAAATTTTGAGTATAAGGTTTGTAAAATCTCGCTGTTTTTTTAAACAGAAGGATTCGGTTCGAAACGCACGCTAGAGGTCGGAAACATCTAGAAGAAGGCGGGTAAAGGAACGGCTCAAAGAGAACAAAAATAAGACAATAAAAAGAAACGATGCCGCGCGAAGGCAACGCTCGGAAACTTGGCCGATGGAAACAATTTTCCGTTCGAACGGTCTGGAAAGTGAATGCGCGGTGGAACTTGCAACCACAAATCTTCTTGGATCACAACCTACACTGACATGCAAAACCAAGACACGAAAGACAAGAGGACGTCGTACTTAGTGCCACTACATACTGCAAAATGACGTACTTCAACACTCACAAGTTTTTGCCATTTAGTTTCCAGAATATTCCCTGGAGTTCCATCAATCCCCATTCGTTATAATCAAATTTCGATTTAAGAGAAGTAAGATGAGTAAATCTTCATCTCGTTGGTGAAAATATAATGCCCTACCACATTTTTAAACGTCATTTAGGCGATGCGTATATCATACCCAACAACACGACGACCAGGTAAGAAGAACACCTAATCATGACTTACGTGTTGTACTCTACATCAAGGTTCTCAAATGTTGTTTAGAATCACACCTGCAAAAGAATAATCACAAATTAGTTTTCACTTACAGGTTAGATGAGATTGATTTGCTACACAAAAACCATCTCTGTTATATTCGTGCGATTTGATGGAGCGTAACCACAACAGACAGCGTCGTCGTGGATTTGTTGAGGGGAAAAAAAACTGTTCCCAACTCGGAACACTATTTAATTCCTGCTTCACAATAATCCAGTGCCACTGGTGAGCAAATCATAAATATCGTTTTCATCACTGACAACAACCCACATTAAAGAACTGAGTTTGGTTCAAAATTACAAGTTCCTGTTATTACCATAGCCTCATCAAGTTCACCATAAAGTATATTAATAAGTACTTGGGTAATTACACCACACAGGGAGAATGAAAGGTTTTCAAAGCTGTCGCCATTAATGGGTCTATTCAGACGATAATGGGCGGGCCCCGTTAACGATGAGGATGGACTCTTTTCTTGTCATCTAGGGATGTAAGTGTTTATTGTTTACCTTCAGTATAAATCCCTATTCCCCATAATGGGATATCCTATTATTATACCATTAATGAGACAAGGAGGTCAACGACTTCCCCAGAGTTCGGGTATGAAAATATCAACAGAAAAATCCGGAATTCGAGGGCAGGCGGAACAGACGCAGATCACGTAGGAGTGAGTGAAAGATTTGTACCTTGTGAATCGGGCATGGACATCCTGCGTAAATGTACTACGAGTAGATTAGCTGATCAAGAAGACTATGTTTTGATATCTAGTTCTTCAGTGCAACAACCTGTATCAGCATCGTAATATTCTAGTTCACCTTCTTCGTATTTTTGGGAGATATATTTTCAATTAGTTACAGGCCTCTTGAGCTTCTTTTCGATCTCCAGAATATAGCACAACTTCTTAGGACCATTTTTAAAGATTTAAGAAGAAATATTCTGTTGCATCCCCACAGCACACAGCTTCAGTGAACCTCAATTTGCCTGTTCTTGTTTGTGAGAATATTCAAGGAGATCCTGAACTGCAATTCCCATAATATTATATTCTATACACTGCCGTCGGAAATACAAGTCTTTTTTTAAACTAGATAACTAGTTTAAAGGCTGTGGGGATGCAACAAATATTTCTTCTGCAATCTCTGAGAATGTTCCTAAGTTGTGCTATATTTTTGAGACAGACAAGAAGCTCAAGAGGCCTGTACCTAATTGAAAATATATCTCCCAAAAATACGAAGAAGGTGAACTAGAATATTACGATGCTGATATCGGTTGTTGCACTGAAGAACTAGATATCAAAACATAGTCTTCTTGATCAGCTAATCTACTCGTATAGTACATTTGTGTACAAGCCCGATTCACGCAGGTAAAAATCTTTCAGTCAGACCTACGTGATCTGCGTCTGTTCCGCCTGCGCCTCGAGTTCTTGATTTTTCAGTTGATATATATTTTTTTCACTAGATAGGTAAATTTATTGCATAAAATAGTATTACAGTTTTGTACATGAATTTATATCTAATTTAACACGACACATGATGGCGGAGTGTAAGTCGGACTTATTCATGAATTATAATTCATTTATAGCGAAAAAGTGTATATAGCACGTTAGCAGGTATATATATATATATATATATATATATATATATATATATATATATATATATATATATATATATATATATATATCGTGGATATATAAGTATATGTCCGATCCGACACAGCCGATCTGTGTACTTCTTAGTGTTCGCGGGTAGGTATGGTGGGTATCCAGATAACGAGAAACGTATATTGTTGTTCTCTCGTAGACAAGGCTAGGTCAGCTTGTGATTCGTTTCTTTTACGGTGGCAGAAGTTGCTTCTTACTCCATCAGTCAGAAAAAGGATGAGCGGTGGCCACGAGGGTGGGGGGAAACCAACAGGTTCCTTACGAACTTCGTTTACCCAACAGGGAAGGGTTACCTTGAGATAATTTTGGGTTCATGAAAGAAATGATTGGATCTTATGACCAACAATGCAACGAACTCAAATTGTATGATTTCGTTCCGGTTAATTTCATATACGTAAGTTCACTGCGATATTCCAAGGACAACGTTACCAGTTTTGTAGCTCGAACTCCAATTACGTCAGAAACCTTATCACTGGGGCATAAGCATAATGAATCTAAAACAGGCCAAGTTTCGCCTCATACACAGAACTTCATGATGTGAATTCCCGTTTTTCCCCCACACACAAATACTCGTACCAACGAATTAAGACTATTCCAGGCAGTTTGCCACTATGACGAATTATCTCCAAAGTTCAAGTACTAATGAGAAACTAACAATTTTCGCGAGCAGGTGGGCAATAACTGGTTCACTATCTAACTTTCGGTTTTTAATTATCGTCCAATCGACGAAAGTGACTCGAGTTTCGGTTCAGAGACGGGTTCTCGAGAACAACCAATTACATCTAAAGCCGGATTAAGCCAAATCATGGTAGGTAATGTATAATGTTTATTCTCCATCAACATTGGATAGCTTACGGTTTGAAACAGTTTTATTGGCGTTGACACTACGGAGGTCATCAAATCCAAATTTACACTAAACAGCAAAAGAAGACAGATACCTCCGTATTTTATGTTCAACCATCACGGGGCATTTGGTGCTCCTGTTCAACCTGGCATAGTAAAGGATAGTATTAGTCAAAGACAGTGAGCAGAACTGAGCGCACTTCACTGATAAATCGGCGTTTGTAAGTTATCAGACGAGCTGTTGAATCAGAATTTCAGAAGATTTGCCCGCTCGATAGAAATACCAACCAACCGGACATGAATCACTTTACAGACTAGAGCCACACTCGAGTTGAGAGGCTCAATATGGAGGAGTAGGTACTCAGGTAATGAAGATTCGAAACCAACTTCAATAGTTAGTACTATAACGTAATTGAGGATGACGTTATTCATCACACAATGAGTCGGACATTTTTATCCGATAGCAGAATGGGACAGTACAGAGTACAGACACACCTGAAATCTTCATATTTCTTATCGATTCGATTTGCAACTATCGCGAAAAAATAACATATCTAATACAAATCTATCGTCTCTTAACTCCATATGCGATGAAGATTCAACCTGTTTCTGGGGTAAAAGAAAAGACGTTTGCGCGCTGAATTTATTCTCTTTGAAGCAATAATTGTCCAACGATTACTAATAACAAAAATAGAAGAAAACTATGGAGTGGAAACCACAAGAAAGCATAGTTGAAGAAACATCGTACGATACACCTGGATGGTTTGAATGAATGCATTGCATGCAATGAATGCAAAAAGATTCTTTTGATTCTTGAGTTTTTACTCTCATGACACACTGAACCATTCAAGAATTGTATAAACTATACTCTCATCTACCTGGCTTCAATTTCTCCTGAAAGCAGATCAGCCCTTCGCGATCGCAAGAATTTTGGGCAGGTGGTTTTTATTTGACCTGGTGGAGATTTGATCCGAATAACCATTTTAGGTGTTCACCAAAAGACAACCATTCCTCGCTTATTCACTATCAGGGAAGGAGGACTTATACTCTGAGGATCTCTTAGACGATATTTGTAGTATATTAGGGCACACTAAAACAGGCTGTATCAGCTACCCATCTCGTAATAGTGGAGAAAGTGAGATATCTGATGATTTTTAGACCTATTTCATGACATGTATAGCACAAAGGAAAACTGATTGGTAAAATTAACTGCCTCGTAGAAGGCATCACAACAGTAACAATAGCAGCCGAAGAATCCGCCAACAGGAAACGGAGACTGAATAAAAACAACGCAGACCTCAGCCACGTTGAGGGGAAAAACGCTTGACCCTGTTGATTTGCTGTTCAAAAACCATGTACCTACTTACAAGACAAGGAGGATAATGATGACACGGAGCGTAAGAGGAGGAAGACATAAATATTTTGAACCGTAACAGCCCACCTTGATATTTGAGAATAGGCGTCGCCGTCGATTCCAGAACTCGAATGACATTTATAATTTTATGTTCGTGTATATAGGTCACCTATGCTTAATAATTAATTAATGCTTAATTAGTACCAAGTAGGTAGGTAGGTTCTAATGATGGATCAATCAAAACTATGTTGCATTTGTTGCCAACGATCCATATCACACTTCAACCCTAATTTCATCCATTCGAAAACCTATACTGCTGGAGCGAAGGGCATCGTCTGGGCCAGATGGAATCAAGATGAAAAGGGGGTAATTTCGACATACCTACATAGAAATTAGCCAACATGACATTAGGATTTGGCTGATAATAACACTGACAACACATCATTTCTTCTAACATCAATCGGTAATATTATCACAGCTTTAAGTGGAGTAATCGGAAAGAAGAGAAATAAAATACGATAGCTGTATTCACAATGTGAACTACCTACCCCATATTGAAGCTCATGCCCTTATGAGGAGTACCCATGACATCTGTTTATATTTTTGAATGAAAGTAGGTTCCATTCTAAGAATTCTGAGATTACCCGCAACTACGATGAACAGTTCTTTTTCTATCAGCTTTCAAAGTTTACACAACTGACGTCACAATGGGCAGGGGGGTCCCGCCCAGGCGGGAGGGGTGCAATGATGTCACTTGCTGTCGACAATTTGAAAGCTCATAGAGAAATAAATATTCATCTTAGGGCTTATCTCATTTCTCTCAAAAAACAATATTTTCACGTGTTCATAGATTTGAAAAGCCTTGAAATTGAATGTCAATGTCATCGACCACACCGTTGAGATAAACAGCCATGAGATAAAATCCTTTCGACATTCCTTTTACTAGTTCCTTGTTTACGTAGTGTGTTTACGGAGAAATCTACCTAATCTTCATCGCACGACCTTTTCTGGTGTACTAATCCAATTTTACGGGTCAGTAGCATGTTCAAATCACTACCTGATTACATGGTGAGAACCTTTATTCTAAGAAACTTTTGAAATCCTACAGTAAGAGTTTGGCCTAATCAGAAATTTAGTACTTGGAAGTCAAGGCGCCAGCGTCGCCCTGCCGTATTCTCGACTAAATGATGTAATAATAATAACAACTTATTAAAGGCATAGGATATGAGAACTAGTAGTAGGAAGCTTCTAGACATTATCAGGTCCGAGAAGAAACTTTTCGGGAAAAGTGGACGCGGTGATGCAAGATGCAGCTTTACAACGAAGGGAAATAAAACCCGTTTCTGAAGCTACCTGTCCACTCGACAGGAACCGAAAAAGAAAGTAAAAAAACTTGTAGGAGATGGAGAGATGTTTTTTGAGGGAGAGAAGGTTACTAAAAAAATAAATCAGTCAGGAACAAGGCGGCATGGACAGTAGCACGAGCGTAATCTGAAGACGACTTGATGGTGGTGTGGGTGATTGGGAGAATGATATTGGATGATGGAGATCGATACAGATGTTACCTACTCCTAGAGTAGGAACGGATTCGAATTCCTACCTGTTATCGAACTCTTATCTGTCCCCGATCCAATAATTATCAAGTATTTCAATGAGAAGGCCAATAAACCTAAGCTGTGAAGTTTATGGCCTTGAATCAAAAGCTTCAAGCGCTTTTCTTAAGCCACACATCTCAGTAATGTTAATTTGAAAAGTTCCAGTCATGCGCAGCATTACCATATGAGTGAATTTTTGGAGAAACCACAATAATAATTCCTAGTAATTTGGATTCACGGCCATGGTGTCATACTAGTGTGATTGTCTTTGTGCACTGACTACGAGGGACCCTGACCCTACAATTGTAGGTACTACGATGAAAAAATAAAATGTTGCTGTGTCAATAATATTCTGGTGATTTAGGATAACAATAATTCTAGTGAGTTTTAACAATTTTTACGATTCTTAGCAGTTTTTTCTTCGGAAATTGCCAATCTCTCATCCTTTTATTCTGCCAATTCAAACACTTCGGCGGAATTTCGCCACCATTCCATACCACTTATGGTGACTTTAAACAATTTACGGCGATTTTTAGCCATTTATGACCCACCAAAACTTAAATTTACGTCACTTATTGTTTTCGAAAATTGCCCATCTCCAAACTCTAGCCATCACAAACCTTTGACAAACACGTGTCACCATTTTACATCACTAAATTTTCTGGTTTATTATTTTCAATAATGAACCTTTTGAATTTAGCATGAAGAAGAAAAATGTAACCCCATCACAATTCGATGGTTCGCGTTTCAAGGTAGGTACGTAAAATCCAAAAATGGAATAAAAAATTTCTTTCTGTTACCACGAATAAAAATCACTGAAACTTGGTTTGTAGGTCCGGTTTGGGGTCAAGTTGGTCCTAAACGCTCGGCGTTATACTGTCAATCATCTCTGGGTGAAAAACAGGGGGATGCAATTTTGGACTTTATTGATAGGCACTTTTTTTACCTATTTGTTGAAAGGAACAAGTTTGTTGCTCACGGCGAAACGAATCATCCAAATTAGGTGAAAATAATAATCCAATATTTTACAACAAAAAACTCAAATTTGCCGAATTTTGATTTTTGAACATTTCCTAATATGAAAGGTGCTACCCGGGGATGGATTCGAATGCTCTTGAGACGGAAAAGAAATGAAACAATGCTGACAAAATAGATTGTTAGTTTCATGGATTATTTAGAATTGTTGGAAATGTCTATCAATTTCAAACCGATCCCCATCATCGAAGTCAATATTCATACTGATCCAATAGATGGATTTGCGGGATTTGTGCACTAGATAATTCAAGAAAGATTCACGACCGTTAGAACGTAGGTACCAACCTAGATAGATAAGAAAGAAGGACGAACTAATTCCAACAGTACCAGGGATTCTGTTTCAACCAAGCAGAAGTGGAAGGCTTAATATGGGAGTTAGTTGATTTCAAGCCAAGATCGTGGAGCATGCATACCATGTTTGCTTAAAAAACCCGGTCGTTCACCCCTACATCTTGCTTGATGAACCAAGAAAGCCAGTGGAAAGGTGAGAATGGAAGATGAGGGCAACTGAGTTGTAAGGGAGTAGACGAGAGTAATTTTCCACACGACAATGTCAAGTGGCGGCCGTTCATTTTCGATTAAAATGAAAGTCAGGGCTATGGATAACTGTCTAGTAGCATCCATAGAGAGCAATGCACACGAAGGAGGAATTCCCATCTGGTAGCACAATAGAGAAAACAAACCCCTGCGACCTAGTGATGGGCTAAAACGTTATTTTCAGATAACGGGTTATTCGCTAACAGTTATCGGTCAGTAACCGGTTACGATAACCGGTTATTCTGATAACCGGTTACCAGTTTATTGATGGGGGTGCTTTTCACTCCGGAGTAGACATTTGAGAAACAAACATGAGTGATTACCTGAGAGCCTATGTCGAAAAGTTCATCTTTTGAGCATTGCTGAACTACACTAGCTTCAGCTCTGTATTTCCCACGTATAGGCCCACGTGGGCCTACTGTGGGATTTCTACCATACTAAATACCGACACTTCGATTACTAAGTCTCCAATTGTTATAAAACTCACGTTTAAGAAATATTTTTGTAACTAAGATTTTATTTTGATATCTATAAGAACTTAACTTGGACGTAAGTAAAATATATGTAACCACTTTAAAAAACCAAACTTTTTATTGAACTTACCATATTTTTATATTTCAAAATTTGTCTATAAAATGTTTTAAGGAATAAAGCAATTTCTCTGTCTTTTCTCCCTCTCTCTCATCATAATTATGATGCCTACCTACCTATTGCTTCATCATGTGAATCTGTCACTTACACTGATAGGGCTTAAATTCAAATGCTGACCATAAATATAACAGAAATCAATTGTTGATAGAGGAATAAAAATTTTGAAATTTCCTTATCTCAACCCCCCCCCCCCCCCCCACAATGGGATCTCACAAAATTGAGTTTAGTAGGTCGGTAACTATGGTTATGTCCTGTCTACAGTTTAATGTGACCGGTAGATAAAATCTTGAATTAATTATCGGCAATACGATTTAGAACTTACTTCCTGCATCCCACCAAATTGGAACGCGAAACGTTATGGAGCTAGTTTTTAGGCCCTTCAACATTTTTAATGTTATTACTCGATAACTAGAAATGTACTGAGAGCATGAGGAATAACTCTTAATTTTTTGTTGAAGGGCGCTAAGTTGAGGGATACCTTCCTAAAATAGGTAGGTAGCCTGTTGGATATGGAGTGAAGAGCAATGAGTGATCACTACAGGTACGCTGTGTCCTATAGCGTAGGATACCATCTCACGTCAAAGGGAAGCGAAAGGTCCTAAGCTGATGGATAACTGTCAGGAAGTCGATAACCGGCTACGGGGTAAAGCGTTATCGGCGGCTGGTAGTTACTCAATACCATCCCATACCATCCCCACATCAAAGGGTGCGAGAGCGAGACAGTTACCTGTGTGCGACTAGCCGGTAGGTACCGTCTCTTTAGTACTGCCCAGGAGAAGCGAAGTAGTTATTCCAATAACGTAGGTTATCTCGTAACCGGTTATCGCAATAACCGGTTCTTGGTCGATAACCGGTTATTCTAAGCGGTTCCGTTATTCAACGCCCATCACTACTGCGACCGCAATCAGCTGTCACTTCCGTTCGCGTCAAGAGCTGAGACGGCGCCACGTCACTTCAGCTTGACCCTCATCGAGTGATAGAGACCAATCCGTTCATTCCCAATCCCCCTTGAAAAGCAAGTAACAGCTATACATCCTCACAAAATTTGGAAATGGAGAGCACATGAGGTAGGCGCCACGCAGGTTTTTCGGTAAATGCAGTCGAGCAGCGAGTTGAGAAAAACTGCATATGTTGCAGTTTTCGATCAATTTTTCGATCTAACAATCAATCAATATGTTTTTATTTGTAGCAGCTTAAAATTATACATACAAACGTAAGCAAGAGGTCAGTGAGTCAATAAAAACAATTAAATTAGGTACCATACTTAATTCAACAAAAATACTAAGTATCAAAAATAGATAACAAAACATATTTGAAAAAAACTCGGCGCTTCGCGCCTCGGCGGGGGGCTGCGCCCCCTGCACCCCCCCGGATGTTATTGCTTTGAGCCTGACTGCTAAAATGTAAAAAAAACCACAGTCATGCAGCATGGCTATACGAGCGAATTTTCGAAGTTTTCGGCATCTTCCTCCTCCGCCTAAAATTTTCTGAAAATTAATTTTCGGCCAATGTTTTCCCAACTTGATACCATACAAAATTAAAACAGGAGTAGTTTTACGCAAAGTAAAATTTGGGGTGGAAGGAGGGGGAGGGGGAAATCAAAAATGTTTTGAATACCAGAAGAGTAGGTATTGGATACCTACGTAACAAATTTTTTGTTCCATTTTTTGCCGAGTAACACCTCGGTTTGTAGATTTTCCAACGCTGAACACGATTGTGAAGTCAGAATTGCGATATCAAATTCCGTTATCAGATTAGAGCAGACGAACCAGGAAGAACATCTCAAGAAATAACCACGTTCCTTCATCTTCAAAGTGCTCCAGTTTGAGAATGGAATGAGATATCGCAATTCTGATTTCACCATCGTGTTCAGCGTACAAAAACCTTTAAAATGAGGTGTCACTTGTCAGACTTTTTCATTTTGGGAATTTATGGGTAATTTTCCCCCCCTAAAATTCCCCAAAACTCCCCCTTAGAGTGACCCGATTCTGCCCATCTTCGAACTTAGCCTGTCGATTGCCAAGACAGATTTTTCGTGGAAATTTGAACTTTTTATCTCAATTCTTTCGAGAGTTATCGTCTGGAATGACACATACATATATAAATATATAAATATATAAATATATATATATATACATATAATTTTTGGTGTCTTTCGGCAGTGAATTCAGGATGGTCTGAAACGGATTTTGGTATAAAAATCTTTCGGAAATTCGAGTTTTAAAAATTTTGGACCGAGAACAATAGCTTCCTTTTCTTCGAAAATTCGCTAAAACATGGAATCATGCTTTAGCTCCTCGCTCTCATTTTATTATAGAAATGATCACGACGACCATCACTACTTACCAACCAAGTGACAACCAAACAAGCGTCATTGTTTACTATCCATTTACAACATTCATTTATATAGTTATATTATGAAACTAGGATATAAATACCAAGAACAAATACGAAATACATTCGTGATAAATCAAGAGCTTTCCAACGAATGGAAAACGATTTTTGTCCGATGAAAATGAAAGAAGTTTCATTTCCCTAGCAACTACTCGGTTGTAAGTGAAAATCATTGTTAAAATACGCGCTACTTTCATCTCACTTTTTGGTCTCACTTTTCGGCGGGGGATCCATCGCTAAAACGTGATTCCATTTTAAAACATAGAATGAAATATACATACCACATCAAATGCTTCAAGTCAGAGCAGGTACATTGAGAAAATATTCCTCTGCTAAAAATGTATTGTGACTACAGCAAAAAAAATTTAAGATAAAAACTTGATAGTTACAAAGATCCAGGAAGGTAACCAGTCGTTTTAAATTTTGAAAGAACAAAATAGGTAAAACGTTCATACACCAGCCGACCAATCTATACATATAATAAAACAGTGTCTGTCTGTTTGTTTGTTTGTTTGTTTGTCTCGGCATCAATTGAGAACGGCTGAACGTAGAAAGTTGCGGCTGGTACCATTTGACGCAGAATTTATCTGGGAAGGTTTATGAAAAATCCGCATTTGAATCTGTCCATCCGTTGAAACGCTATGAATGAAATACTACTAAAAAACGTGTTATAATCACTTCTATGAGGACGTTTATGCTTATAATAACTTTGAACGGTTGGACGTAAATCCGATTGTAGAAAGTTGCGGCTGGTACCATTTGACGCAGAATTTATCTGGGAAGGTTTATGAAAAATCCGCATTTGAATCTGTCCATCCGTTGAAACGCTATGAATGAAATACTACTAAAAAACGTGTTATAATCACTTCTATGAGGACGTTTATGCTTATAATAACTTTGAACGGTTGGACGTAAATCCGATTGTAATTAGATTCTGGATTCAGCTCGACGAGTACATTCAAGTGGTACTTCAATCAGGATGTTAGTGGGAGGGGGGTACAGGTTATGAGAGGGGGGGGGGGGGGGTCTACAGAAATTTCAAAACTACTTGACCAATTGGAGTGCAACTTTGGGAATTTGTTGTGTGAACATTGAGGAATGTTTCTAACCAGGTAGGGAGGGTTCATAGGATACGGGGGGGGGGGGGGGGGGGTTAAAGGCAGTTAGGGTTGGCATTGGGGAAGGTTTCTGATCAGTTGAGGAGGGGGGGATACAGGGGGTGTCTGTTCTACCGTTGCGAAGCGCGGGTACACAGCTAGTTAATATAATAAAATTTGTTGACTGAAATCTTCAATGACCTTTTCCCAGCCTGCCGTTTAGATTACTAATTTTCAACGGTAATGCATTGAAGAGTCTGGTGCCAACTTGATATGGACCACCGACGTGAGTACGGTATCAGCAGATTTTTGCAGGACCTCGTGCTGTAGCCATGGACATCAGACATGGAAGAAAGATGGGGAAAGTTAGACTTTATAAACGCCAGGGCATGAAGTATGCAGAAGAAGAAGATGCATGGTAGTGTTAGACTACCAATATGCACAAATGACCCCTCGACAGCAGACCCTCCAGCCAAGACCGGTCAAGATCCTGACGACATTCTGCTGCCGAAATAGGCATAGTAAACTGACATGATGAACACACCACAAACAATCCCCACCAATCGACGAATCATGAACATTAGGAGTTCAACTCTGGGATCAAGCTTCCCCATGCGACTGCCACGACAGACGATTGATTACCCACTATCAAGCCAAGGAAGTTTACCGACTGTCCGGCTGACGATTTAAACCAACGTCAAGGATCTGCGTATTTTCTTTATCAAGTACTAATGCGTTTGCTGTACACCACTTTTCAACTGTTTCATCATATGTCTTCATATTTGCTCGCAACTCCTCCCTTGAGAGCCGCAGCCAGGGTGGCGACATCATCCGCGAATAAAAATAAATTGCCTGTTTCTTGAAACTGATAAGCAAGATCATTTACAAAGATAAGAAAGCAGCAGCCTTGTTTTACACCACAAGGGACATCAACCTCAACTAATACAGAGCAGTTGAAAGATACGACCTCCTTCCAGCCGTGAAAGAAAGTCCCTAAAAAAAGGAGAGAGATACCGTAGTTGAATTTATCCACCAGGAGATTATCAGGAACAAGACCGAATGCCTTTGAGAGAACGTGCAGATGAATTGTAGACTATGTTTGTCCTTAGATTCAGTTGGGTGGTCCAATATGGACCTTAGAGGTCACATTCCATATTGGACCACCCAACTGAATCTAAAGACAAACATATCAGTTGAAGAAGGAAAAAAAAAAGGTGCCATTCATCGTGCAACTTCCCTTGCCCATATTCAGGCGAAATGGTGGCCGTGACCTTGCATTACAGACAATAATTGTATCATATAGCAATGCGTGGGTTTTACAGGGTGACTGTTGTATACTCTATAATATTTGTTATATCCATGCGGGATAACCTGCGGGACGCGTTAACCTACCGGGAAAAAGAAAAGGTAACGCTGGCATGTGCTATTCATTTTGTAAAGACGTCGAGTAAAGCGGTATAAATTTATTTTCAAAATATTAAAGAAGTTATATTCTGTCTTTCAGAGTTCTCTTATTTTGAAAACACCTACAGTGACTATAATACTTCCGCTTCAAGTTAGCAAGGTAAGGAACGTGAAGCCAATTTTTACGATATTTTTCGACTTTCCCTCAAAACGGATCGAAAATTTCAATTAAATTCATATGAGCGTCTGCAACAAAAGGGTAATCAATAGGGAGCTCTTTAAAGAGGGAAACAATTAAGGTTTAAAGGTCAAACATTCACCAAAACGACGATTCAGCCCATTTTTGGCCTACTGGCTCATTATTGTTGGCAGTTATTCACCTTGGACCATAGATGGACATTGAAAGCTGATTTTCCGACAGGAATCTGGGTGAATAGGATTCGAGATAAGAAACCGGGACTATTGCAGTTCGCAGAGGCCGGAATCTTGTACAATGCTGCATGCTTATGTAAAGACATTTGTACCGAACATCCATAAAATGCATGATTTTAGGGCGATTGCGATTCTTTCCGGTTACCCTTCGGATTGGGTGATGCAAGTAAGAAGAACTCGACAGAATCTGATTGCACGTAGGTACAAGAACGAATGTCTTCTTCATGCGTTGATCACCAAGAAGAAATACTCGATTCGATAAGGAAACGATGGACTAAGGTCGTTGAGACAACGAAAAACCACTTCCTCAATAAACTCTATCCTGGGGGTCTCACCAGGCATTTTCTCACGCCGCTCCGGTGTTTTCCCGTCAAGGAGACGAGAGTCATTACAGACCGCCATTTCGCACTTCCTATCCGCATACGAAAGCATATCAACCGATGTTCAATGATACCAATAATATTCTAGAATTTTAGTTTCATAAAGAGGTAAGTGCTACTTGGTTATGCAGTAACAATCATGTTGACTCCTCACTGCATGTGCTTTTCAAACAAGTCGACCTCTGCAACCACCAACTGAATCAAAACGTACCTGAAACTTCTAGTATCTAATTCCTATCGACTTAATATAAAGAAACGATTTTGATTTATTATTTTCAATAATGAACCTTTGGAATCGAGCATGAACATTCACCCCCCCCCCCCCCCCCCCCCAATTTGAGGGTTACCGTTTCAAGGTACGTAGAATCCGAAATTGAATAAAAACATTCCTGTCCGACTGCCGTACGCCGTACTTCGCACTTTCTTAGTCACCATTATGAACCAGAAATCGTGTTTGTAGGTCCATCCCATTTGGGGTCTAGTTGTCCAAGAAGCGTTATTTACTGTCAGTCATCTCTAAAGGAGTGAAAAATAGGGGTTGAAATTTTCAGAAAGCCGCAGCTCGAAAATATTCTATAGAAGGGTATGGTTTGACATTGGTCTCGAAATAAATAATTTTTTGAGACCACTCGCAGCACTGTACTCGTACGTCCAGCCGTTGGTTTTCAACGAAAAGCTTCGTCAACATGATCGTGAATGAAACGGTATAAATCGAAACGTGAACAAACGTTGTTTCATGAATAACAACAAATGATGATGATGATTTGAATTCTTAATTTCAATAATTAAGAACTATTGAATCCTGCGCATTTTACAGAAACTGTTATTCCCGGGCCGACTCCAATATTCAATTTTAGGGCTTTCCTGGGGGAAGCTCGAGGGTAGGTATTGACACAGAAAACAGCGATCTACGCAGAAGGTGTATCTATACAGGTAAATAATAAACCGTTCTGTAATAATTTGCAGCGTTTTTTCCTTCAAGCTTTAAAAAACGTTGTCATGTTCCCATGGTGAACCAGAAATGACTAGTAGCCATAAAGTGCTCGTGTTGTCAACATAATCTAAGGTTTATTCGATTCTCTCTTAGTTTTACACAGAAACTCGTCCTTATCGGTTTGATAGAATGTTAATGGTCAGGGATAAAGCGAGGTTAATTCTAGTTAGAAGAAAGCAACTTTCTAGAGGACTGCCGTTATAGGAGACCATGACGAACGGCATAGCCGACTCCACCTGGAGCAACAGCTGACCAGGGGAAGTGACCCCTAGGCCAACAGGTTTCATCCAAGTGCTACCTGTAGCTTCCACCACCCCTGGAGGGTGATGGCCTGAGCGAAACTCTGACATTGAAGCTAACAACAAAGCTGAAAGGTCAAACCAAGGAACAACAACATTGGTTGAGAAATTCGATTCAACGGCAGAGCGACAAGTGTTTCACATAAATACAGAATCTTGATCCCTGCGATAGCGAATGGGAACAAATAGGAACATTCCATTCTTCTCGAAGCTATTTCCGCAGACCAGAAACTTCATTGCAGGATTGCAAACATTTCAACTATTGTTTTCCGGATAACTTTCAAGAAGACATGAACCAAGTCACAAGTAGATGAGTAACACCTCGGTGACTCATGACAAGAAAATGGTATACATACGTGATTGGTAAAATATAGACCGATCGGACATTCGTGAACATAGTAAAAACACCCCGAACAGTAATGCATGCATTACAGTGGACTTCCCTTATGGTGGTGTATATATCACTCTCACGCCCTGCAGATCGTCTGGAAGTATATGAAAAAAAAGTTATTGCTGTTTTAATTTTAATTTGTTCGTCATTCTCACAATATATGCGTTCTAAAGAGATGATTAAAAAACCAGTGAAATGTCAAACCTGTTATAAATTTTTCCACTTCATGGAAAAACATTGAATCATGGATATGTTTTTGGGCGGATTCGGCTCTAACAGTACATCGCATGTACTGTTTCCACACCATCATTCGCATGATGGTGTTCGCAATATGGACCTAATGGCCGGTGGCTATTCGGATCTAACAAATTCCAACATCATCATCATCATTTCATTATTAGAAGGCACATTTTTAGGTGCTACCTTCCAATCGCTACCTTCCAATTCGTTCAATAAAATGGTTTGTGCTCATTTCATTATTGTTTCGCTGGGTATTGTCGGTAACTACACACGCACATCTCCAAATTGTTTATCGGTTGCAGCGTTGCATTTTTTTCGGTCGCAAATTTTAGAATGACCCCCCAGGGCAAAAACATATCCATGTTAAAACTGATCTATGAAAATGATGAAGTCATTGCTCAATTTAATTGCCTAATTTCGCGACTTATGTACATGTTTACCTATATTAGAGTAGGTGATGTTATCATCATAACGATGCCCCAAGAATACTGTGAATAAATGTATTGTCTACGACTACGTTGCTACCTACGTACTGTTTCTTATATACCTGTGTCGTATGGCAGCTTCAGAAGTTCAGAATACGGGCAGCGGACAAAAGATACTTGCAGAAAATCTCCCCCCCCCCCGCCCATATAGAAATAAATTTCGAAATTCCGGCGACTTAATGCACAACTAGACTGAGTTCTGCGTCGAACAAACAAAGAATCACGTAAATCGGTTGCGAACTGCACACAATATTCTGACACACAGACATACACCTACGGGTTTTTTCACGGATTTGGATTCAGGAGGGACTGAAACGGATTTGAATGTGGCTTTTTTCATTCTCGGCTGAGTGTTATCCCCTTCTGACCAGATCAAATACATAAGGACGTCTCTTACTACTGAGGGAGTCCTAAAAACAGTAATAAGAATCCCCTAACTCTTCAAGTGAATTCAATAAAATAATTTATTATGAGAATAATCAAGACGATTAAACAAATCGGGTGGATGTTTTGAGTTATGTAGGTACCAACCCGCACGGAATTAACGAAAACACCTTGAGAATCGTGTTTCAGAGGAAGCTTTGCATGACAGCCTAATTACTGAAAGAAAGGGGCGGACGGGACTTACATCCGAAGTAGAAAGGAATGGAACAAAAATCGTTACTGAGGTCCGGGAACGTGAGAAAAGAAGGTAAGCGTACCTGAGTGGCACTTGGGAGCCAAGGAAACTTTCACGGTGCGTGGGAGTGGTCTTGTTACGAAGATCACGGTCGATGGAGTAACAAGGTGACAGAACGAAATATCCGCCTATCAATATTTTAGTGATGAAAATTTCAAGAAGATTTGTGAATGGCAAATTCTTATTAATGTAATGACCAGACTACTACTGCTACTACGGCTTCCTAATTATTATTATTATCAAATTCCATGGGGAGACGGCTGAATAGTGTAAAAAGTGAGCAAACGAAATAGTCAGTTTAGGTGCAGTGCATTGTGGATTATAAAATTATCAACAAACTAATCAATTGGAAATGGTCTACTAATTCCTCCAGTAGGCAGGTACCGTTTAATTTAATATAAAAATTAATTTTCGTAACTTGTGCATTCTCTTCAGTTCATAACTGATCCTCCTGAAATCGTGTGAGGGGTGAAGATCGCACTTTCACCTAGATCACCGGCATTGATGCTCGCTCGCGCTCCCATCTCAAAAATTAAAAACCATCCATTTAGAAATAAATATGTAGGGACTAGCAAGACACAGAACAGCCATTGCAGGGAAAGGAAACTGTCCTGGGGATGGATTCGAAATCAGGATCTTTAAAATAGTACTCTACCGATCATGACTGATATCTGATCGTGAATTTGAAAAATACATGGCCGAGGGAGTAAGGATCAGTTGTACAGATACTAGAATTGCTGTCGATTGCATTCGTCCAGAAGTTTCATTTCTTCAGTCCTGTATGTCCCTATCTCCCAACGAAGCCTGCTAAAATCACAAGTATAATATATTACTGTTATTTGTTATTACCTATTTCTCTGACACAATCCTGTCAAGTTCCTACTTTCGACCTCTCGAAACACCATAAACAAAACTTGTTAGGTACTTTGTCATTCGCTCCCCAGCCTGCCCTATTATTACTAGGGTCAAACTAAGGAGTTTATGTACGCTTTGCATGCGTGTATTGTTGGATAACGATTTTTACAATACTAACGTTGAATATATGTAAATATAGCCCACCCGGTCTACTCCGTTTATTGTTCCATTTTCACAGAAACGTTCAGCATTTAATCGACAAGTGACTACAATACCTAATCCTTCTCAATCTGGGGGTACCTCAACGGCCTTGCTCTTTTGAAAACTCAATGCCAAATACCGAATTCCAACTACAATGGGGTAAATTTTCATGAATTTTGAGTTTGTGGTAGTCCGCTTCCAAATCGGCTTTGCGACAAAAAATAAGTCACTTCCTTCACATTTTAGGGAGGTAACTGTTCTTATTTTCAACTTCGAAAATGCGTATTTTGCATTTGCTATATATAAATATTATACTCTTCT
This sequence comes from Leptopterna dolabrata, assembly GCA_954871275.1. Taxonomy (NCBI): domain Eukaryota; kingdom Metazoa; phylum Arthropoda; class Insecta; order Hemiptera; family Miridae; genus Leptopterna; species Leptopterna dolabrata. Next base: position 40,598,795 of record OX940981.1, read on the forward strand.
CATCACTGGTATCGGTAATGATCATTCAAGATGCGAGTACCTATATGAAAAAGGAGAAAGTAGAACCTAGAGCATTCAATGATAGTTATTGACACAAAGGGAAGAAACAGAAATCTCTATTACAGGGAATTGAAAGACTAATTGAGAAAGACAGCATGCGGGCCAAAAGGTCCCACCTCAATTTGTTCCAGGACGAGGGAAGACGAATGTAATGGCACCAATTTAGGTATAGAAACTGTTTCTCTATAACAGAAACTGCTATTTCTGAATCCAAGCGATATTGAAAAGGGATGACAATGAGAATCAACAATATCACCAATTTCAACTTTAGTTACAAAATTCGTCTAAATACTTTACCAGCAATATTACATTAAGAAAACTTTGATTTTGTACCTCAAGCTTTCAACGCGTCAGCAAATAGGTATTCAACTAAAACCTGGGAGGGTATAAACTATAAAGAGATGAGCAGTCAATCAGAGAAGGGCTTTTCCACCTTGGCTTTAGAAATCCCCGACAAAAATTAAGTTTTGGAGGCAATATACAAAAACATCGTTTTTAATGTGGTCAAACTGTTCAGACAACATCGTAAAGATGGTTTAATTATTAATTAAACGAGTGAAGAACTAAAGCGAGTTATACTACAACAGTAAACTTTACTTCAAGTTATTTACAATATGCTAGAAACAACCTAAATATAGACTGACATAAACGTGATGCATTCAGGTAGGTCCTCAGCTATATACATGGTGATGAGGTGATGTGATAAGGATGTAGAATAAAACAAAACAAAGCACCAAAAATTGAGAAAAATGCCGAAACATCGGATTTTTTTTACTTTGAAATTTAGTGGTGCAACAGATTTGTTTTGGTATTCCACCAAAAACCGTTGAGTAGGTATTTCTCACGGAAACTGCATTTCCTTCGCTAACATTTCCGAGCTTTTAACCTCTTCTTTTTTTTTTAAATCTACCTTGAATTTCACGACAGATACGAACAGATGCGTTCGCAAGAGGCATCAAAATGCGGTTCCGTAAGGAGCTCAAAAACATGTTCGACTGGAAAATCCTAATTGCGCAGAATATTTTTCAATGTTTGGCGTGCATATCAAAAATTAATGAGGAATCTCGGTGGATTGTGGAAATGAAATTTTTTTTAAATGGAAACGCTCCATGTCCACATGGACTCCCCGAGAGAGGACAATCTTCAGTGGATAACTGCAGTACAAAAATCAAGTTGAATGGAGGGAAATTTGCAGAACAGATGATTGATGCATATGATGACATGATTCATCATAAATATATGATGATGCATTATGAACGTACATAAAAATGGCGAAGCGATGATACTATGCGAACGCTCTACCTCCAATTTTCAAACTAACCCTGGTCCATGACTTTTTTAGGTTCTCAGAGAATGGAGGCCAGGTTTTGAGTACTTGTACCTTCTGGGTGGTTTCGCTCGAACTGATTCGTCCTTTCTCGAACACAGAAAGGAATTCCAGTCGTATATCATATTTCACTGGATTTCTGATGCATTTTTTTACAGCTTCAAAACCTCATCTTTCGTCCTCCCCTTATAAACCAGCCCACGGGCTTTCGGTTTTATTTGACGACGACGATCCCAAAGCAGATATCGGGGTCAGCTCTTCCCTTCCACGCTAATTTTAGAATCCCCTTCTCGTTCTGGATGGACTTCAAGCGCGTTTTTTCCCTCTGCTGGCCGAAGCCTCCTACAGATAGACATCTTTTCGGCCGCTAAGTTATGAAACGTAACACCTATGCTCGTTCCACCTAACGGTGATATAGGATACGATAATTCCTTCCCTCATTAAGTACAACTAGAATAGTTTCTGCGGCACATACTCCTATTCATATACCTACATTTTTTGTAAGTAACCAGTAGGTATCTAATCCTTCATGACAACAACGAAATATATCGATATGGGCCATAAATAAATCACAGATAAGTAAAGGACAGAATTTGAGTCACTAGGTGATTACGGCTAGACGGTGATTTCCAGGAACAGTCCAAATGGAAAAATTCGAAACATTTTTACCGAGCACATTTTCAAATCTTCAAGTGGTGGGGACGATTGAAGAAACTAAGCGACCCTCACAAGGCATTCATTTCACCGCTTGTGGCTACCATTCAAAGCTCGCATTAGTAGGAATTTGATGAGATTTCACTAATTTTAATATAGTTGGATATTAATTTCATTAATTTAATATAGTTGGATAAATCAGGTTTTGCAGCATCCACAAATGGAGGGCGAAATGTGCGTTTTTTCTATTGATTCAAGGCTTGGAAAATCGGCATCATTTTGCGATTTTATCACATCATCGGGATTCCACCACAGACAACAACCCAAAACTAGTTAACAGTGGTTTGAAGACGGAGTAAGCCACATAGCGGATAACCGAGTACAGGAATCTCAAGAATTCACAGTTATATGATGATCTGATCCAATAACCCATTCCTGAGATGAGATACTTTCACCAAGAATGTACAGTGTACACCTCCCAAGAGGTTATGACAGGGGACTCGTGGCGGAGAGCGAACACGGGCGAGGCCGCGCGTTTTGGGAATCCTGCCAGGAGGCGGCAGTTCTAGTAATAGACTTTCAGCTCCTCACCACATCTGACTCCCCAGCTACCCGTCTTTTCCCAAACCTTCCACTCCCGTATTAACTTTCTCCTGCTCCGGAATACCAAGGAGATATCCCTCATTCAATTGGAATGAACACGTGAATACTACCAGCCATGGGGACACCGAATGAGTCACATATGACATACCCAGCTACCTTGATATTGACTGAAACCGGTACATAATTATGTACGTATTAAACCAGACTTTACCCCGTGGCTAACTGCGTTTGAGGCTGAGGGTCAATCGATAAGTTGTGCAAAATACGTTTTTCATAGTCTCAGCACTCCAAAACACTGACCCAACAAACATACAGGGAGCAGAACTTCTCGCTCGATTTGGAACAGTCAGTGGATCAGTTAGGTTGGGGGCCATTTAGAATTTAGTACCAAATCAGAATCGCCTGCAAGTGCCATTTGAACATTAGTAAGCCGTCTGGTGAGAAGGGCGATTTGGGACCTCAAGTCAGCAAACAGCAGTTTGGACCTGAAGTCAGCAGTCACAAGCATTTTGCAGTTCTGAGCTCAATCAGATTCAGCACCACCAAAAACCCTAACAAGGTTTCCGATCCAAATTCCTTCAAGAAGCTCCCTGAGGCTAGTGCGCTGATTTCAATTCCGATTTCCCTGTCACCGGCGACACATGACAGTTTAGGGTAGCGAGTCCATCGAATTATACAGAGTCACACTGGGACGAGAGGTATCGTTGTCTTCAGTATGTCACCACTCCCCACAGCTCAACTGTCGCAATAAGGCCGACTCATTGAGCGCAAACTCTACCAAAACTATTGAACTTTTAACCACCAAAAACTCAAATTTCACCCCTCTTTTGTGCTAATAGGGTGCGTTTGTGCTTATTGTCTATTTCTCCCTTGATTTCGACCAATTTATAAGTTATAATCCAAATACTGTTTACATCGGAATCAGATAGTTAGGTATTAATTCACTTGAAATTACCACCGACCAGAAATCATGTAACCACCCCGAGCCATTTGCGTACTAACCGTCTCATTTATAGCCCGAAGTCTCGTTTTCGCTATCTCTGGGAAACCGAAATAATTTATTTCAAAAAGTCATAATCGTCATTGGCATTTTGAATTCCGAGGATTGTGGTCATTACTACTTCTACTCGCCATCATTTTACAATGGGGCTCACGCACAACGTATCATTACAACTTACACATGTTCAGTAGGAACAGAAACAAGCAGACTCCATGAACAATACAAGAGGTACACTGCCATGTACCGCTGTGAACGGTTCCCGAAGCTTTCTATCGAACCTCTAATTGATTGCCAACGGAAAAGTTGGTTCTGCTGCTTTCCCCGGGAAGCAACTGGATTGTCTTCAGGTAAGTTGTGACGTTCCACTAGGATCAAAATGACAGAAAAGTAGGGTACCCATGTACCTACTGGACAAAAACGTGCAGCTGGGCAGCGGAGTGTAAGCAGCGTAATTACTACGAGGTCGTACTCGTATTATGGTAAAATCACGTAGGAATCATATTCCTATTATGATTCCTACACTCACTGCTTCAAATTTGACGCTAGTACAGCAGATTCTTGCTAGCACTACAGTAGGCAGATTCGATTATTCACATTAGATGTCGCAGGAATATCTAGTCAACAGGACATCTGTGATATTGTTATTTATTAATATTGTGTTTTATTAATATTGTGATTTATTAATACTTTGAAGAAGTTTAATTCACGGTTTCAAGTTGAAATTGAAAGAGATGTCCCTATCAGTTCCTCATATCTGTCAGATCATACCACGATGTTTGCAATGGTTCATATTATAACTCGATGAGTAGAGACCGGATTTTTGTGCAGCATAAATAGCCCATATATGCCATACAATATTCAGTAAAAAACCAGTGAAATATGCAGCAAAAATATGTGTATAATATAGTAGCGAGATAAAATTCAATGCTTGGCAAAACGCTCCTTTATTTGCGGTTTGATAACTACCTACATGAAATTACACTGAAAAAATAGTAGTTTTTACAAAAATTGCCTCATTTTGAAAATAAACTAGATTTTTCTCTTTTCATAAATTATATTAATGAAAATGATTCGTAGTTTTCATTGTGATTGCCCGAATCATTCGACTGCCTATTCGTAACGAGTTCGCCTCAAACCTGGGCACGGAAGGGAAACACTGGGAAGAAAGGAGAGGCGGAGAGAATTTCTATGTTCTATTCTTCTGTTTCTACCTAAGATCCTCCTCAAATCATTCTCCCATTCTTCGTAACCTAACAGTTACGAATTACAGCGCATTTAGACGTAGGTAACTCAGTGAACAGATATCCAACACAATGTTCATTACTTAATTTAAAACCATCAGGTAGGTACACCTACCTAATTAACTAAAAACCACAATAATGAGTGTAAAATAGTAAAACTTCCTTAATTTATCAATAAATATGCAGAATCACGAATCTCTTCCAGAATGTATGCAGGAATGTGAATCTTTAGTTCGAATATGCAAAAATATCCACTAAGTATAAAATTTGAACAACAGCATTTATTGGTCAATTCGAATAATGATTCAACTTCGCACGCCTCCAATGAAGAGATAAATAATATGCAATATCATAAAAATCCTGTCTATACTCGTGAGTTGATTGGTTTAAGAGTTCCTCAACCACAGTTCCTCTTGGAATATTACGTTAAATTAGAAAAGAAATAGCAGTTAATATGTAGATATACTAGTGCTTATTAGGTTGACCACCACAAACCGACGAAAATAGTCAACTTGGAAAATAAACCTATATTCAAGTAGGTACTTGAGTGCCTACACAAAAACAAGGACCAAGGACTAAACTGGGTTTAAAAAAAAAGTTAAACCAATATATTGAGCCAATAGCCTAGGCAACCTACGAAAGATTAGCTGACTGAGAATTACAACAAAATGCAACTCGATGTAAACAAGAGATACGGCGCAAGCAACTTGTGGACGAAATTAGAAAGGGAAAACAGACGGTACGAATCCGGACGAACCGCCCAGCAAATTGATGGGTACCAGCAACACGATGCCGACACTTATGGTTTCCTGGTGGATAGAAGGTGAAGACATTAAAATCCTATCGAAATCGAAAAGCTGCCCAGGGCGCTCAGCCGGTTTGAAGGGAAAAATGAAAGTTACGTTAATTTCAGATGCTGCGGCATCCAAACCAGGCATCCACATTTTGTTTATTGTTGACTCAGTTGAACGTCCTCAAAAACTCGTAAGAGAGAAACAAAAAAGGTTTTATTAAAATAAATAAAGTGAACTGCCCGACATTCGCGGATTGCCAATGTACACAGTGTATATTATACCTTTACCTTTACGTCGAACTCTTTATTATTCAATTTGTAGCTTTTGAAAACAGGATTAACCCTTTTCACAACAGAACATTTTTAATAAATTTAGGAAATCGTTCAGGAAACTTTAATAGTACGTAAATTTAACAAGATATTTCATTTGGAAGGTTGGGAGCTTGAGCAGACAAAACCGCACCCAACCCCTCTTCATAACAACATTACCCATAACAACTAGGAACCAGTCAAACAACCAGTATTAATCACAAAGGTAGCTACTAAAAACACAAATCGTGAAAACTAACACAGCGATAAGGTAAGAGCGAAAAAAATAGGAAGTTTTATCTGTAGATAATTGGTTTTAAGGTTCGCACATGCACAGTGGCTGCAATTCATGCGATTGTTATGAAATGCATTCATTCTTTCCGAGAGAAACTTTAGAGAACTGGCGCATTTGGTTCGCATGTAGGGAATCGGTACATCGGATTTGTTTGCGCATGCGCAGTAGCTATGAATCATCCCATCGCGACGAAACCCACAGAGGACTATCTGGAAGCTATACCCCCAACTACCCATCGAATTTGAGCGAAATAAGATGAGAATTTATTGGGAAAAAAACAGTGAAATGTACAGTAAATATCAACACAGCACATGAAGTGATAATGAGTGGCATAGTATGGCATCGGGAAGCCTCACAAAAAAGGATCTATGATTTGCCCACCAATTCTCAAGTTCAAAGAACTTGGTTCTTAGGTTCAAAGAACCTATTACTTTATGGTGGAGCCATAAAGTAATAGTTACTATCGATATAGCTGTGTTTTTTCTTTCATTTGCACCCATACGAATTTGTCAGCACTAGGTACATAAACTGGACCATTGGTTCGTGGGAAATTTAGTATGGCCTCAGATTTCGCGTTTGCGCACGCAAACTTGGAGCTCCACCCTAACTACCCACCGAATTTAAGAAAAATCGGGCCACTGACTCGAGAGAAATTAGTACAATCGGATCTTGCATTTCCTCATTAGCAGTGGCCACAGGAATGATCCGATTGCCCTGAAATCCATAGGGGACCATCTACCTAGGGCCCAACCCTCATGATCCCTGGAAATTTCAGCGAAATCAGACTTGAATTTAGGAAGTTATAAACGCGTGTGGCACAGACGGACAGACACCGAATCAAATTCGTACCAGAAACCTCTAAAACGTAAAACGCGAGTAGAAATTATGATTAAGAGAACAAAAAAGAAAAGAAAAAATGTTTTTCTAAATGCGAGAACAAAGCTCCCGCTATTTTGATAGGCGCTTGCACTCAACACAAAGTAGAGACAATCGAGAAGACATGCCCAGGAGGTACGTAAGTCTCTCCTCAATGGGGATGTTGGTCACCTTCCTTTCCAGTTTCCACTATTCCACAATACCTACTAGCTATAATTTCACTAACCATGATGTAATATTAAACGTTCAATTCTACTGTGATAAAGATCATTCATTTTTCAAAAGGTTTAATATGAAAAACGAAAGGTTTACTTACTCGTTTATAGGTAAGTTACAAGCTAAAGGTATACGTATCCATTTTGTGTTGGTTCCTATTTTCAATTTTTTCCTAGTTGCTGGTCTTAAATGGTTAATACTGAATAATGTTCTTTCACATTCCCCTTATTTTGCTCGGTGTATCGAAAATTGATACAAGTAGGTAACTAACTAACTACTTCGTATTACGACATAGATTCCATGACAAGGATTTGTTACTAAGTACGTGCATACCAACTCCCCTTATATCAATGTAACTGTATAATTCTCAGTTATCGAGGAAGGAAGCTGGAATGGATGGTAATGAACCTTCCTACTATCTCCAACACTAAGCTTCCTCTTTAGGCTATCAGCACAGAAATGGTAGACGTCCTAAAAATGAGTAAGTACCTCGAATAATTCACGATAGGCGAGGTTCCCGACAACCTAAATAAGTACCCTGATTACGTATTAAGAACGTACATGCCTACGAGTAAAACGCACCGCAGTAGTGCAAGTATGTAGGTACCTACGAGGAAAATGAATCCAACGGAAAGTTTCTGGGAGGTAGATACCCCACCACGAACGTTATTTACTCAGGATGTAGAAACCTGTCACCTCCTATCAATTTACTGCACCCCATGATCGTAAACCCGCATTTGATGGACAAACAACATGACAAGGCTCGGGATAATTGATATTTGACGCCTTTCCAATCACTTAATCACGCCAAAATAAAAATATATGAATCATCGAGAAACTATTACCCTGAAGAGCGGCAGGTAATTTACTACCTTCTATCACTTAGCTGTGTATTTTTTTAGGGACTTGCTCGTAAATTTTTATTCAATGGATCGTAAAACTACTCAGAATCCTCATCTGAGACCATTATCTAGATCTTACGTTGTATTCCTTAGGGCTGTGATTTTTGGCCGAAATAGTGAAAGTTTAACCGCGTAGGCAGGTACGGCATGTATTCCTTGCTTCACTGGGTACTTATATAGAGTAGGTAGATAAGTACTTAAGTAGGTATCTAAATAACATCTGCAGTTCTATAATGTAGGTTTGAACCTTCAGAGTTAGGATAGTTGAATAATTATGATAATTTACGCCCTTTATGGGCCTACTAAGACTATAAGGTAGGTAGGTATTAAATTATCAAGACAATATTAAATAATGTTCCAGATAGGTACCTACGAAGAATGAATACCAAACAATAAAACGGTAAGTAAACCTGTTGTTTTCACACCAAACACACCAAAACCGCTGAGTGTTTAGGTTATGTCAATGGTTTACAACTCCCATCAATTCAAATAAGGATTCATCATCATACCAAATGCTACCAGGTACTTAGTAGGCAGTATGTAATATTCAAATAATGATAAGCAGGCACACAGTAGGAAGATGTCATTCAACTTAGGATGATGCGTCAAAGATAAAAATGAGGAACCTGGTAGGTTTTCATTATTATTTACGATGAGGCAGTTCGTAAAACGTTCGATAACAACATATTTCTTCAATAGGTAAATAATACTCAGTACCTTGCAGGTTGGATACGTTTACATCTACCTACGGAAAGTTTGTAGATTCTACCTGGGCTTACTGCAACAGAGCCTAACGAATGTTTTAGGTCCTGCATCATTTCACGAATAATATTATGGTGAACCGATGGAAAACGAAGGGTAGGTGTTCGAATTTTAGATCAGTTCAGAACCAAACATGGATGTGACAGAAAACTTCAAAAAACCTTCTCCCACGAGTTGTACCTAATAGGTAAAACGTAGGAAGTTATCCTCAGGAACGCAACGCATCAAAACAAAACAACAGCTCGACACCTGCGGCCAGCTACGAGAGACGTAGGTAATTCGATATGGCAAGTTGGAGATCGTGGCTCATGTTACTAGCATTTCGAAATAGATTTTACAGCTACAGGAACAATCACGGAACTCACCTTTTTCTGTTGTTTTTCCCAAGCAGGGTCAAGCAGTCCCTCTCGCTCCCATTCCTCCTCCGGCTCCATATAACCATCCCCGTACTGGTCGATACCGTTGTTCATCATTTTTTCTTTTACTTTCCGCCTAAATCAATCGACGAGAAATTTGAAATGAACTCGAAAACAAAAACGAAGTCGGCTTTTGGCAAAAACTGACCACTGTCGGTTAATACCGTCGCGTTTGAATGAGTCCAATAACCAAAAAGTACTCTTACAAGTTCAGAAGTCGGTCACATACAAAGAGAAAGAACCCTGGCCAGGGTCCGACAGCCACTGACACAGAAAACCCTACTATACTACGTACAGAAGGGACACTCAGGGTGGGGGGTGGTTGCCAGCATACAGCTGCTGCGACGCGGAAATTAGTGGCCAAAACCTGAACTAAGACCCCCCGAATCCTCGCGCATGCGCCTGACACCTTGGTTACCGCCCCACTCCTACTTCGTTGCTACAACAAACCCCCGCCACCATTCCTCAACACCATCCCCCCTCCACCCCCCGACCCCATTTCCATCCGCCTCTCTTCCACACCCTTGGTAAATGTACGAGAAAGGATGAAATTAATACAATTAAAGCAAATGTACGGTAAAACAATATTTATTCAACAATATGGATTGAACAGTTATTACAATTCGAACATATGACATCACAGTTCGTGGATAGTTGATATCATTAATTTAATTGCATTCTAATTATCTATTGTCTTCAGTGGCGTAGCCAGGGGGGGTTAGTGGGGGTAATACCCCCCCCCCCCCCCCCATTGGCTCGAAAACCTTATCACAAATTAAAATTAAATCTTAAGAAGAGTCCATCACAAAAGTAACAAACAAATACAAGAATCACATTAAACGGTAATTCAAAATATGACTGAAAAGCTAAATAATATTACGTTTATTTGACTCCCTTCGAATTTTTGAAAATTGTTCATCCTTTTGTATGGCAATAAGATCATTTTGGCGAAATTTGGAATTTTTATAACATACCCAAGGTCAGATATCGTCTGGAGTGACACATACGTATACATTTATGTTAAAATCTATCTATGATTGATATCATTAATTTAATTGCATTCTAATTATCTATTGTCGTCACAATGAAATTGTTAGACCATCGTCAATATTGATAGACTATTATTACAATTCGAACATATACTGACATCACAGCTCGTGGATAGTTGATATCATTAATTTAATTGCATTCTAATTATCTATTGTCGTAACAATGGAATTGTTCGACCATCGTCAATATTGATTGACTAGTTATTACAATTCGAACATATATTGACATCACAGCTCGTGGATAGTTGATATCATTAATTTAATTGCATTCTAATTATCTATTGTCGTCACAATGAAATTGTTAGACCATCGTCAATATTGATTGACTAGTTATTACAATTCGAACATAACATATTGACATCACAGGAAAGCAGTTGGATGAGTCTTATATCGAACGTCACATCCGATAGCGGCGCACTTGAAATTTACAACCCAACTCATACTTATCTAGAAAACGAACGACTTCAGTTAATGAAAAATACGAATTCCGTACATGAAAGCAGTATTTTCAAATTTCACGAGCCTATTACCTACGTAAGTTTTATTACTAACCTCGTCGCACGTTACAACGTAGAAAGTTTCTGTAAGAAAGTTTGTGTGGTGAATTAAATGAAATGAAATGAAAAACAATGGAATGAAATGAAATTAAAACCTCCTCGCGCGTTAAAACGTAGTTAAAACGTAAAAACTGTAGTGATGAATACGTAGTATACTAGGGTTTTCTGTGGATGAAATCGTAGGTATAATATTATTGTCATACAAGAAAATACAAATGGCGGAACGGAGTCGGAGCGTCTACATGAGTTGGTGGGTGGTAGGGTGGGAGAAGACGTGCGATCGCAGCGATAACTGGAAATTAGTGCCAGAACCGTGAACTAGCACCGGTGTCATGGGGCTGGCCACTGATCGCAAGGGCCGGCTGAGCTTTCCGGAGAAATACCTTGATGACGCCCGTGTTGCGGCACCGTGCCGCTGGAGCGCTAGCGTCGCCCTTCTCCCTCCAATTTTCCCACCTTTTTCACATCTTCCCTCCCGCGAAGAGCAACCTGCGAGTACTTTAGCGCTTTCTACCGGCCATCCATTCAACTCAAACTCACCTTTATTTATAAATTATAACGTTAACGTTCCTCTCAGCCTGGGGAATTGCCAAAAACGGGACGAGTGCCTGAATGAATATTAGGATCTATTCGTCTAATGATATTATATCCATCGTATGTTCCATGACAACCGAATATACAACGTGGTTTTGTATGAGTTGTATGGAGGCCTAAATGATCTCTCTATTCCTACCTAATTCGTTAAGACAAGTTCAGAAAACTTCATCGCATCTTAGTTTTCTAAAAAGAACCCTAGATAAATGAAAACGGAGTTATTACAACGTTATCTAATTCCACTAAGAACAATTATTACACTGCTATACCAGTTTTGGTAACAAGGTCAAACGATTGTTAGCATAAGTAGGTAGGTACCTAACAATAACTTATTAGTAGAGTCCGGATTTATATTATTTTTTCAGTGCCCATCTATGCATTATTTTATTATTTTTTCAAGGCCAAAATATTCTTTTTTGAAAGTAAAATATTCATTTTATATTCTTTTTTGAAATCACTATGAAATTAAGATTTTACGATTCTATTGAGGACTGGAATAATGTTACATTTTCCACTTAATTACTCAATAAAAACTCGAATAATCATCATCATTTATCATTATCATTTCAATGGTGTGCCACCAGAACCATAGGAGGAAAAGACACAGTGTCTGTTTTTTTATTCGAGTTTTTATTGAGTAATTAAGTGGAAAATGTAACATTATTTGGTATAATCCACAAGATTAAATACATCCATACAACAATCGGCTTTGGGAGGCTACTACTTACTACATAAAATGACTAACGTTTCTCTAACTTAAAATTCCTTCTTTTGTCAGTCAAGACATTTTTCAACCTAGAAAAGGATCGTTCTACTTCACACGAAACAATAGGCAGGAATTTCGGAGCTGCTATGTCGTTGGGATCCGTGAATTCGCATTCTGGAACTATCTCTCTTTTCAGAATTCGAGTCACCTGCTGCACAGTCGTCCAACCCGGGTTTCGTTTCAGGACCGCCTCCAGTTTCCTCCTCAGTCGTTCCCGAGTGGCTCCTTCCCAAAATTTACTGTCCTCATAAGTCGTTGTACTTGTTAAATGTTTTTTTGTTCCTTGAAAACAAACAAATATTCAAAATATTCGAAAAATATGCGAAATACACGAAAATATTCGAAATTTTCTTTTTGACCTCAAATATCCTAAAATATTCTAAATTAAATTGCGTTTATATTGTTGCAAACAGCTTATAACCACTTGAAACAGATTCCTATGAACATATAGTATCAGAATTAGGTATGCAAAAGCATATAAATCCGAACTCTACTTATTAGTTAAGTAGTAAGTACCTACCTTGTGTTGTTTACTGACGATTTGACAACCAAAACCGGTAGATAAATGTGTAGGTACTGGTTCATAGTAGAAAATCGAATGGTAACGTTATAATAACTCCGCTTTCTATTTGGAACGGGTTTCCACGGGTGTGTTTACTTCGTTTCTAGATAAATGTTTTCGAAAAACCATAGCAGGTCAACAACGTATCTGTGGTGTAGGGTTGCCCATGCCTCCTGGTTTCCCAGGACTTCTGTTCATATTACTTTCCCATTTTTAAATGAAAGTAGGTTTCATTCTACGAATTTTGGGATGAACTGCACTCGCCTATGATGAATATTTCTTTTTCTATGAGCTTTCGAATTTTCGACAACAAGTGACGTCACATTATGCGGGATTGGTGCAATGACATCACTTGTTGCCGAAACTTTGAAAGCTCACAGAAAAACAACTAATTCATTAAGTATATGAAAACGAAATTTGATAAAAAAATACTAGCAAACTTACCCAACCTTTGGGCGGAGAAATCAAACTAAATTAAATTAAGTGGAGGCGAAAACCTTCAGTTTACAGTAACACAGTGACCTATGTACTGTAAGATATTGCTCAGGATAAGGACGTGGGTAAATGTTGTCATGACTCGATTTATGCTCGTATAGATAAACAGAAATAAGCCCCCCCCCCCCCCCCCCCCCCCAATCATTATGTTTTGGCGGTGTCCGGTCTTGGTTTTTCACCTGTCCTGGGAAGCGTACATAGGTACCTAACGGTTTTTTCAAATTCTTACATTACCTGCCTACCTAATATTAAACTGCCATGATTTTCACCGCCGCTTTTGTGTGGGGGTTGTTTAAACACAACTCTCCCAAATCTTTTCAAAAACAATTTTTTAAAAATATGGCCATTCATATTTTAATATTGGCTAGTGCTTAAGATACTTGGACGATGTGTAAAACGTGAAATGAAGTTCCTATTATGAAGATGATAGGTACCACCATACCTACATTGTCTATCTGTAAATTATTCTTAGGCCATAAAATACTCATATGACTCGAGTTCCTAAAACAATTGCTCACGTTCTAACACCGTGTAAATTGTAAGTTCCTAAAAACGTAGGTATCTTAGTTCCTTGGATGACGACTGTTCATAAGATGTTTTCAGACTGTCAATATTATATAAGTTCCTAGATATATAAATTGCTCATGTTCCTAAAATAATATATGTATTTGATTTGAAAGGTTGGATCGATGTCTATGAGTCCTGGTTTTGGATTAAAAGCGTCCTGGATTTTGCGTATTACCTACTCGTCCAGGCATCTTTGGGATGGTGATTGCAACAGTCGCCAGGCTTACCATCGAGGCATAAAGTGCTTCCTTGGGAATAACATCAGGCTCCTGCAAAATCATCCAGTAGCTTCAAATTTTAGTCAAGCCTAATGGTTACCTATTTTTTCTATATCTTCATTCTGTTGATAAAAATTAGCATCTCAAACAACGAATGAGATATTCCAAGTTGCAGTTCCAGAAACAGCTCCAATTAATGATGTGTCTAATCTTTTCGAACTCGCCCACAAACCGACAGCTGAATAAGCCGTCAGATCCAACTATTAGGGTCTCGGCTCACCCTAGGAAGAGTACAGTTGTAGAAACTTCAATACTACGATAGCTAAGGATAGGATCGAGAAAATTCAAAACACCTAAACTTTTGCGTTTCCCTTTTTTCAAAATAAGTTTTTGCGCTTCGGAAAGCGCCCCGCCCGCCACGAAAACCGAAAAACTCGAAGCGACTAAGAACAATGTTTACACAAGTAGACCCTCCCGAAACTCGGCCCCCTGCGGGTCTCCGGGGGTTGTCTTTTCATATAGGTATCCATTCTCGAGTGGCCCCCTGAGGATGTGTACCGAATTTCAACCATCGGGACCATCAAGTGCCGATGTTATGAAAATCTAAAAATCGCTATTTTTCCAGTTTGTCTACTTCTTGTTCTTTGATAGGGCTACATCTCACAGGCATTTAACGAATCGAGCTGAAATTTTGCGCACACATTCGTCATGCTCCAAGGAAGTGCTTTTGTGCAATTTGTCCCCCATTTGTAACCGGGGGGGTTAATTAGAGAGGGTTTTAAGAGCTGAAATTTTGAATACACATTTTTTGTTATTTTCCAAGGAAGTGCCTAGTGTGATTAATTTAATTGGCTACTCATGAATTTCTGTGAATAATATATTCATTGCATATACTTACATTGAAAAAAAAGACAGTTGTCTTTAAAATACTGATAATATTACACTATTCATTATTCGTGAGTGTATATCAGGGTAACGATAGCCTAGCACACGTCCAAATTTCCAATACTTGACCTCAAACTGGGATTTGGAATCCTTTCTAAAAATTTAATAACATTTAATTTTAGTACTTGACTATAATTTTACTTATTATACTACTTCACATCTTGGGTAGCATTTGTTGAGAGATACGTATGTCTAGAAAAAAAATTCCTGGAGCGCTGTTGATTTATTCTTGGAAAAAGGCCTAAAATGAGCTAAAAACTACGTTCAAATTTTGATCAAAACGGGTCGAACAATTTCAATGAAATATACGAGTGACAACATAATTTATGGGGAACTCATGAATTTCAATCCCTTTCACTACGACAGCCAATCACAGTGGACCTACTTTTACTAAGCAGTAAATTGTACATTTGTATAAGCTCACCTCTCTCCTTTATACTTAAAAGCACCTATTGTATGCCATCGAAACAAGTACTGCTTCTAGTGGAAATGGGCATCGTTTCAATAGCTTCTCTAACCTCCATTCAGATTAGCCGAAATACTGTTCATAGAAATACGTAAGACACCTGATTGACAGATACATTCGAAGATTCAATTTAACCAATGGTGAGGATAAGTACACGCACAACATAAAATTAAACTTCGTGGTGTAGAAGCAAACATCTTTAATACGTAAACAGTAATTACACCAGAATGAAATAAAATTGGTCAAAAAATGTTTACTTAACAAATTCAAAACACCAAAATTCCTTGTACTCGTATGTTGTTTTTTATTTACATGGAAGTGAGGAGGGTGAGTTTCTCGTTGAGTTGCAGTTGGGTTTTTGTGAGTTGGCACAGCGTCACCACCATCAAGAGATCCTGGCAACAAAGTGGAGAAAATTATTAGGATTGACAATAATTATTAGAGAGTTTTTGCAACACACTCACGACGAAACGAACGAAACGAAAGCAGTGCTGCGCATGCGCACTTAAGACACCGAAAAGTCTGACGAACCGTGACGACGAAAAATACCGGGATCTCGCGGTGTCAGCTTTCGTCGTGTTGAGATGACGAAACGTAATTTAACCTTACATCTGTATAACGCTACCTACCTTCTTCTGTTTTACTTGGAAAATAAAAATGTCGAGCGTATTCACAGCTGCTTCTTGGCGTCTTGGCAGACTTGACGCCATGTGTGGACATAGATTTGTATTAACCATGGAGTAAAATGGATGAAAGAGAGGTTGACATAACGTTAGCGTGACTCCACCAGCCGGTAGACGCCAAAGCTGAATGAAAACTGAACCGAAAAAGGTTAGCATCTGACTTCGGTCGCCCTATCCGCCATTTCCGTTTCGTTTCGTCACGAGTGTGTTGCAAAAACTCTCTAATAGGACTGATGTATTCTAGTTGACTGTTTACCGGTCGAACAGCTGGACGAAATGAGAGTACCGGTTGACTGCAGTACTGACTACATTCTATACTATATTTATTGGACGAAGTTTCAAGCAAGTTTCGCCCTATTTATGCTAGAGAAAACGTGAAAAAATTGTGAGAAGGGGGGTCGCCTAATAATTATTTGACATACAAAGAACTGGAAAGAAATGTATCTTCTTGTTTACTGGCCCATTGTTTCTTCAAAGGCGTTTTGAATTCAATAAATTTAGATTGAAATTTTCTTAAATTCGATCAAAAATATTCGTATTACCTACATCTTTGTCGGGCTGTACTTCACGATGTTAAATAGAGCCACAGTAGATAAACAAACCTTGATATTGGAGTTGAACATGTTCTCAAACATCTCTGGCGTGATGGCTGGCACGCTGTGCACCATGTCCAGGAGCTGCCTGCCGACCGCGTTGTCTGGTGGTACACGTCCAGCCAGAACATCTTCGACGTAAGCCAAAACAGCGTCAAGGAGCCCCGTCAGCTTTTCGGCGGCTTCTCCGATTTGAGCCAAATCAGTCACGGGCTCTATCCCTTTTTTCAGATTTACAGTCTTCTGACAATGCCTCACTGAAATAGCACAAAAGCCTATTGTTATGAAACTAAAGAAGTATGCAATTTGCTCTTTGAAGAGTACCTGTTTATGTAATTCTAATTCATGTAATGAACCTCTGGAATCGAGTATGAAGGAAAAATAATAATATTAAAATAAAATAAAAAATTTGCGTTTGGAAGTAGAACCTGAAAATGAAATAAAAAACCGTGTTAATGACTAAAAAACGGTTTATTCATTCCTGTATTGATAAGGCAGGTACAGATCCATGAACTCCTATTTGTGTAAGAGCCTGAATTAAAAGAGTAGTTTTTTGCGGTGAACACCTACCTACCCACGCACGCACCCATATACACAGACACGACAAAAATGCCACCAGAGTCGGAGTACAAGCTCTCTAACGTTCTGCAATTACAGTTACAGAAATATGCATTTTCTCACCTCTCCGGTGACGCGCCATTTCGGCCCCACGACCCCCCCCCCCCCCCCCCGCACGTCCATTTTAGTTTATTATTCTGTGAATAATAATACCTCAGCAAAAAAATTTTGGAACACTATCTCAAATTTTTTTATTTTACGTTTCAAAATGCGTAGATTCCAAATGCAATGCCCGTCCGCCCATCATCCATATCTACTTTTATTTTCGGTCTAAAAAATTCATTCTTTCGCACACAGACTCCATTAGGGCCCTAGTTATTTCCCGAAACTTTGCAGCCCGATCGGAATATACCCAAGGGTGTTATGGGTGAAAAATGGGTGTAACAATAGGGTTTTCTCGGGTTTTAGTAGTTAAATGAGCTTGTGAGGTTTCGTTTTCCATGTTTTTTAGGGCGAGGAGACCGAATATGAAGTCGATTTTGACCAACAAGAAGAACTGAGTTTTTTTACGAAGTTTCAGCTAGTGATGGGCTAAAGCGTTATTTTCTGATAACACGTTATTCGCTAACAGTTATCGGTCAGTAACCGGTTCCAATAACCGGTTATTCTGATAACCGGTTACCAGTTAAGGGATGGAGTAGAGAGACAAACAAGAATGTTCACATGAGAGCGATGACGAAAAGTTCGTCGTATGATACTTACCTATTGCTTCGTTTTGTGAATCTGTCACTTACACTGATGGGGCTTACATACAAATGCTGACCATAAATGTAATAGAAATAAATTGTTGATAGAGGAATACAAATATTAGAATTTCCTAATCTCAAAAAAAAAAAAAATCCGTCTGTCCTCAGGATCCCATAAAATTGAGTTTAGTAGGTCGGTAACTATGGGTAGGTACCTATCTATAGTTTAATGTGGTAGGTAGATAAAATCTTGAATTAAGTATCGGCAATATGTTTTTGAACTTCCTACATCACAACAAACTGGATTGCGAAACATTATGGGACTAGTTTTTAGACCCTTCAACATTTTTAACGTTATTACTCGATAACTTGAACTGAGGGAATGAGGAATAACTCTTATTTTTTGAAGGGCATTAAGCTGAGAGATACCATCCTAAAATACGTGCCTAGGTAACCTGTTACGTAGGGAGTAAAGGGTAAAGAGTGATCACTACAGGTACGCTGTGTCCTATAGCGAACAATACCACCTCACGTCAAAGGGAAGCCAAAGGTCCTAAGCTGATGGATAACTGTCAGGAAGTTGGTAACCGGTTACAAGGTAAAGCGTTATCAGCAGCAGATAGTTACTCAATACCATCCCCACATCAAAGGGTGTGAAGACAGTTAGGTACCTATGCGTGGTCATTCATTCACACAATAGGTATTAGGTAGTGAACGCAACCACCTCCCTTGCCAGGAGAAGCGAATTAGTTATTCCAATACCGTAAGTTTTCGCGTAACCGGTTATCGCGATAACCGGTTCTTGGTCGATAACCGGTTATTCTAAGTGGTTCCGTTATTCAACGCCCATCACTAGTTTCAGCTTCCAAAATTCATTTTTTATGAGTTAAAAAACCTGAGAAATAGTCTGAAATCACCATATATTTGTATGATAACACAAAGTAGTATCACCAGGTGAATCAAGACAATTGAACGGCACTATCAATGATCAAAGATGATTTGCCAAAAATAGGAGCCTAATTCGAGTTTTTGGGGGCCAAAATTGGCGGAAACCATCAAAAACAGCTATTTCCATTATTGCGAACGAAAGAAACAATAAATTAACAGCCAACATATTATTTGTAGGTTATGTTCAATTGATAATAAACCCACGTGACAAGGACTTTGCAGCGTTTAGAAAGTCTGATGGTCGCTGAACCTATTGTAGGATCCATTTTATTGTAGTAATTTGGATGATCTGTTTGTCGGCGAACAATAAACTTGTACCTATCAACGAACTCGATTTCATAAAGCCATGAGTGATTATAATCAGGTGTTCCCTTGCAATGGTATCTGTGCTGGATGTATACAGTTTCATTCACGATCATGTTGACAGAACTTTTAGGTTCGAACTCCGGAGCTTTCCTGAGAACGAATGGCCTGGACGTAACAGGAATTTCCGTTCACAGTAAGGCCCTGAAGTTTGGACCGAAAACCTTCGTCAACGTGAGTGAGAATCATCTTATTTTTCTTTATTTAGGCGCATTTAACCACAAAAGGTCACTGGTACCATAAATTACTATACACAGTGAGAATCATACGTTATACATTTTCAATTCTTTACTCAATAACATATTTAGTCATGTACAGAAGAGTACAGAAACATGAGAAAAGCCATGTTCATGAACGGGCCCTTAAGGTCTTGACGACCCGTCCATGGGCTGGTTGTCACTGAACTAGCTTATTAGTTCATCATCGCTACAGAATATCTGATTATAGTCACAGCATGGCTTCATCAAATTGAGCTTGTTGTTCCATGATGTTATTCAACTGGAAGAAGGACGGTTATTTTGGATGTTGTTGATCTAACCTAATTTATTGTCTGTTGTTTACGGCCAAACGAATCATCCAAATTTGTGAAAACCTGGGAATATGTCGAGTCATACTTGGGTTTGACCACAGAAAACAGTGATCTACGCAGAAGGGGCTCTACAGGTAAATAATAAATCCTTGTGCAATAATGGGGATTACACTGTGTAATAATAAACCCATGTGTAATAATGGGAATTATATTGTGTAATAATAAACCCTTGTGGAATAATGGAAATTATGAATGTAATGATGGGAATTATTTGTGTAATAATGGGAAATGCTTTTTAATATTTATGTAATAATCGGAATTGTTTTTAAATATTTCTTCCCATACTAGTGTCTAAACACAAGTACAAAATAACCACTCACCAGTTCTGGACTATTATCATATCCTAAGCCATTTCTGTTGAACTCAAAATTATAATTAGTTGTCATGTTGTGTTTGGCCCAAGCCTTCACCTGGTGTTGGATCTACCAAATTATTGTCTGGAGAAGGTATATGCAACAGCAGGGTAAGGATTTGAGTAGCATTTTGTCATGACTACATTTTGGCAAAGCAAGATGAGATAGCAATCCCAGTGATCAGTGTTTTCTCTCGACAAGTAAGCTGAATACCAGCGTCACGAATGTGAATGACTTTCCTCTAAATTTGATTCGATCATTTTGCTCAAGATTATCATTACCTCAATCAACCTGGGTTGTGACAAGGAGGCGGTGGGATTCAAACAGTTACTCTTTAACTATTTGGGACAACTAGGTATCAAATTAATCTACTCACAACAACAGGTAGTTTGCCCTCATGTCGCTCCTTATCCTTAATATCTCACTTCACTACAGGATCATGGCCAGATAATTCAGTAGCCATTTTTGTCCTCACAGAGAAATCCGATACCGTATAGCCCCCAGCTTTTACACGGATTTACCAAGTAAGCGAGTCCCAAACTTCACCTAAGTATATTTCTCGCGAGCCTTGTACCTATCACATCAGCATCAGAAAGGAGACGGGAGCACTCCCAGGAAGTGTTTCCCCAATTCTGCTAGCTGTAAGTTTTCTCCATTTCAACTTTCAACTTTCTCCTTCTCCCGCAACTACCTCATCAATTTCATGTTCACTGTGCATTCTAACTTTACAACTTTCCATATATGCAATCAACCCAAAAACTAACGAAGTTACTAACTCTTCATTCCCAGTCACCAATAATAGGTACCTCACCAGGAAACACGAAATAAACATCCATTTCAGGCTGGGCACGTCCGCCTGCCCTGCCGGCATCGTGGAAATGATCGTTAGTCTTCACAGGCGACTACACTAACTTTGTCTCATCACCCCCATGTTGGGACAAGGGACATTGGCATTTGAACCGACGGACCAAAGTCCTCGTCCAACCCCAACCACCAAGTGACAAAGTGGTAATGCAGTCACTCAGACATTAGACTCCATTTTCCAACCTCCCCGAAGGTTGCTTCCACTATGCAAATTCGCTTCACACCTGTCGAAGGCCTCAAATTGTGACCTGCTTGTTCAAGAAAATATTGATTACTGACTTCATGCACGTTCCAGCAAACGTGAGTTTTGAATGAGTTCGGTGCACAAACCCACTGCGCGCAAAAACTGTGTTCCAACCACACCAAGTGTTGAAAAGGTTTTAGCTATAAACTTAGGCTTGATCTATAAACTGTTTCAAGCATCAGGTGTGGGAACTAGGCTCTCAGTTTCGAAACTTTTCGCACCCAGGGGATCCCCCCCCCCCCCCCCCCACCGCCTCCCACAGAACTGAAGCTAAACCCTCTGGAACCTTCCGAAAACCTCATTTCCCTCCAACCTTCACGCTAAACGGATCTTTCATCTCTGTGGTACCTACTCAGCTATTTTTCGGCCCTCAAGTCACCACAGTTGTTTGGCCTTCTTTCGAGGTGTTCCAACCAATGTGTTCTCGAACTGAAACAGTTCTAAAACTCATCCACACCCTTGAGAAAAACGGGCTCTGGTTTTGGAACTTTTTAAAACCAGTGCTGGTGGCTGGACCATACCAACTGTTGTCTCTACTCCCAGTCCACAAATGAAGTCATGACACATTTCACGACAGCCGCAAGCCAACAGTAACCTGCACTAGATCGTATTTAACAAACATTCAATCTTGGTTTATGACACATGTTCGAAACCGCTATATGAGCAGAGGTAGAGGTACTTACAAGCTACGATTTCTGGCTCGTATGTGATAATTTCAACAGGCACAGGTGTAAACATGCTGCCCTGCTTGCCTCCTGGGACGCCCAAAGAAACACTGAGGAAAAACAAAAAAACTGTAGATTTTCTATAAACTGCGCCAATTTAATAACAATTGTTAACCACAGAGATAATATTTCTCACTTGAACGTCGGTCACACAGGCTCTCAAGGTGCAATTGTACGTCAAAGATATCATAAACCAATGTTTAGGTATCGGTGGACCAATATCTTTTTGGGAGGTTTCAGAAGACCTGGCTGATCCCCTAAACCAACCATCTCTGTGGTAACCAAATACATTGTTTGCAAACTGTTCAGAATAGTTGTGAACGTGCATGCACGAAGTTTCTCCACTGCACAAAACTGAATCCCTTTGATGTTACTTAGTCCGCAATCAACATTTGGCAGATATGAGTTTACACACTACACTAAGTGGTCATCCGGTTTGTAGCAAATAATGCACATTTTGTGTGAACCCCTATTAGGTTCGACCAGCGAGATGGCTGGATCGGGTTATCAGTAGTTTGCTCAAACCCCCGTTTTAACACAATTTTCTTCTACTTTAACTAGACAAATTCTGATACAAAGTCTGAAAGCTAGAGAAAATTTGCTACAGGGATAATTCTAAAAAGGCAGAGCGATGAGGCATGGCAGAGAGATGTAACATTTTCTATAATTGATGGAACACGTTTTTATAATACAGTCCTTCTACAGAGAGTCACATGGAGCAAATGAGACTGTTATTCTACCATTTGTGTCAATACATCACACATGCGTTTGCTGGGAATCAAGAAAATTCGAGTGAGCGGACACCAAATATGTAGAATGAAAAATAAGGTGTCACTAGCACGCCTCAACATACATAGTTATTAATGACTCTTTAGTACCAACCAATTCACAGGAAAAATATGGACAAGGTGGTGAAATTCATCTTTTGCTTGTTTACTTTGAATGAGCAAACAAGCAAGAAGGCTGAGGAAAATTTCGACATGAGCAGTAATTTCAATGTAAACAAGCAAAAGAGGAATTTCACCACCTTGTCCATAAATGACTGGTCCTGCACTTTCCAATGATGTGGTTGACAGGTATACCAATAGGTACCTGGGAGTACCAATAATAGGTTGACTCCCTCTCCAACAACTACTACTGGGTTGGCCCTCTTCTGGCAGGCCCATTGCTGTGCTGCAAATAAGTACGTACATCTGCTTCCTCTTTTGCTTGTTAACACTGAATACCAGCTGAGGTCGACATGGGCATTTGTATCAATTTTCGTTTGTTGCCTGAGTTAGCCAAAAAGTGTTTCTGTGAAATGGTTGACACAGTCATTAATAACGATATGTGTTGGGGCATGCTTATGAGATCTTTTTCATTCGACATACTTGGTGCCCCCTCACTCGAATTTTGTCGATACCGTTACAGTACTACCATCATTTATAACCACACAACCGTTACCATCATTTGTAAGCGAAACCGTGACAGTACTACCACCATTTGTAACCACACGTGTGATGTATTGACACAAATGGTAGAATAACAGTCTCCTTTGCTTCGTGTGACTCAATTCAGAATGACTATAATAAAAACGCTGTTCCATAAATTACAAAAAATGATCCATCTCATCGCTCTGCATTTTTTTAGAAGTACCCCGTAGTAAATTTTCCCAAGCTTTCAGATTTTTCAGAGATAAAAAAATCATTTTTTAAAAACGGCGAAAACCCATGATTTTTCCAATTTTTTCTAATTGAAAATAAGGTAATTCCGTGGAAACCTTGTGGTGCCCAAATATTGAATTAAATTTAGCGTAGTAATAAATACTGTACAAGTCTATAAATCGTTCTTAATGACGACTGCTGGAACGAAGGAAACCCATGCAGTACTGTAGCAGAGGCTTCTTTTTTTGTAAATTTTACGACACGCAATTTAAAAATCAATGTTGTCCATGAAATATCCCCCATGAATATGTGATTTTTTTGTCCTTCTGTTGTGCATTTCTGGGGAAAAAATGAGGCGGCAAACCTCAAATTTGTGTTAACAACCCTCAAAAAGAAGACGTGCAAATATCAGAACTCCCATAAAAGTTTCCTCGACGCCTGGAGTACTTACTGTAGGTAAGCTTTGATTCCCATGTGGTTGCCTTGGAGGGTGGTGTCCAGGGTCATGTGGACAGGGTTTGGACACTCCCTGGAATAATACTCGTGGATGACGGAGGAGTGGCTCGTCACTTCGTTGCCTGTGGCCCACCATCCAACGATGCTTTCTTGTTTGTACACTTTCAAATTCATATCATACAAATCCGCTGCGTAGACCAACTCGGCTTCCACCTAAAAGTAATTTAATATAATATAATTAAACAGAACACAGCAATTTATTGAAAACCTAAAAGCAGCAGAAAACGCACAAATGCGTGTTAACTATATTAAGTAACCTTAGCTGCCAAGTGGCGAGAATCAGCTGACTTCTTTCATGATAAAGGATTTAATGTTCCTTTATCAAGGACCTTAGAATTGATTTCCAATTCAAACTTTGCAAAACGCTGCCAAGCCCTCGACACATGGGTTTATTATTCCTGACCCGATAAGGCGCGATTGGGACCTCAGTGAAGAGACGCAAAAATCTATATTTGACGGATTTACACTCAAATATTAGTTGCTACGTCTGACAAATTATTTTTGGTCATTGAAACTGTCATTGGATTTTCTTCATTCACCTATTAATACTATATCTCCTGTGTTATTATACAAATTTCTGGTGATTACAGCCATTTTCACAAGTTTTTGACCCATAAGATTGAATTTTGAGTTAACACTTCGTTAGAACCCGAATCCTTCACTCAGCGGTCAAAACCAACTTCATATTTGGTCTCCTAACCCTAAAAATGACATGGAAAACCATAGCGCACAAGCCCAAGTTCACTACAACCTCAAAAATACCAAATTTTGCACCCATTTTTCACCCATAACACCCTTGGGTTTGTTCTGAATAGGCCGCAAAGTTTCGGGACACAGCTTGGGCCCAAGGAGAGACTGCGGAGAAAGAACGATTTTTTTAGACCAAAAATTAAAGTAGATATCGACATCACGTCGGACGGACATTGAATTTTTGGACCTTGCATTTGCACCTTGAAACGTACAAGACACATTTTTATGGGGAGTTCAAAAAAATATTACTCAGCGAGTAATAAACAAAGAGCACACTCAACGGTCAAATAACGTGCTGAACACACTAGAAAACAGAAACAGTGAAAACTCGACTGAAACATTATTATGAAACAAGAAAAATACTGTAAGTGCCCCGCCTGTACCTCACAACCTACTCAACAAGTAGGTGCTGGTAACTGGTGTTTCTGAATATAATTACCATAATTTAAGAGCAAATACGATAAAAAATGACAAAACAGTTATTCTATTAGTGTCTGTGCATTAATCATTTGAAACTTCAGGGGGAATAAGGTTCATCAGACCTCATCCGAGTTGAGGTTCTTTTCTGTGGATGTAGGCACTAAAATTTACTATTTATGCAAGGTATTGAATATGAAGTATAGATAACACAGCGTTGATAAAGTATTTAAATTAACTCTAATACTGCCCAGTTATTAGAGCTCAAGTACATACCAAGTCGTCATACTCTTTATGTGGAACGCAGAAACAGTTCGTCACTTCGACCACTCCTTTCTCAGCAGACCCTGAAATGCATTAAACGTTTTTCGTTAAGCTTCCGCTGAAGAAAGGTGAGAAAATCGATACCTATGTTGTTCAAATTCCATGAGAGAGGAATTTATTCCCTCTTCATCCCAAACGGAATTTCACGAGGGTTTTCAAAATAAAGGGCTTGAACAGTAAGAAAGTATTTCAAGACTGAACCAAGTCAACAAGAAAATATTTCTTCTGGGCAATAGGCACTCAATTCTACATGAAGGTTCTTCATCTACCTTTCTTGGCGTCGAACTGTCTTCGTATGAGGGATTAATTAGACCTGCTGCAATATAATGCATTAGGCAGTAACCAAGTACCTACTTGCCTACCTAATGATTGGAATGTATCGGTGTCTGTTGAAATATTTTAATTGATTCAACATAATACAATAGTAGGTATGTGAGGGTGTAGCGAATTTAAGAAGAATAGCGAATTTAGTGATGCTTGCGTTGTAAAGTAGGTTGTTTTTCTATACACCGTTTAAGTACCTATACACCTACGTAATTTGATGACATATAATGCTCGATAAGCAAAGCAGGGAAACTTCCACTAGCCATAATAAATAATTCTTCTAAGAACATCAATAGCAGCCATTAACATTTCGCCTCAACAAAAACACTGAATTGCGATTAGATGAAGTAGATGAATTATGTAGGAATGATGAAAATACCTGCCATACTTCACAAACTTCGGAAAAATCTACAATCCCAGACTCACCCAGCATGGTGCCAATGACACGGTCAGCATCCGCGTTTCTTCTTTCGTAGGCATCCACTATTTGGAAAAGAACTACAGGATGAATTCTAACCACTAGATTCAACGCCATTCTGATTCGATTTGACGCACAGTAAATCTATGATGATTACTCGATTAAAATCGCGAAAATTCGGCGAGAAAATAAATTACTTCCACAATGGAAATGGAAATGATCGATTGGAACGGAAGTCACGCGAAACGTGATTTCAATTTTCGGGAGTGTATAAGAGGTTACCCCTATGGATGTAAGCAAGAAATCATGGATGCTATATACTGCTCTGTGATGCCACAGGAAAAGTGATGTAGATCACAGAGTTTAATTAGAGATAGAGAGGGCATAACATAACAGCTTTAGCCAAAGAGAGCTTTTGAAGCCAGCTACTCTTTTAAGGCGGAGCTTCGTCTCGTAGGAAGTCTTCAGCCGTGTATGGAGATAGAAGAGATGGATCCCGTTCCTATGGAGAAGATCCCGTTCCACCTCCTTGCCATGCCTTCAACGCTTTTATAAAACCACTTTTCAAAACTGAGGACTCACATAGAATACCTACACTTCAGGTAGGAGGTACACAACCTGTACGTCAGGCCTGCCTTCATGTTCCAAGCATTCCAGCCAGAATCTCATTCAATCCCCCTTGGTGCAGAGCAAGATGAACTGTGACATTACGCCAGATATTCAAACTGATCAACTTCGAGGCTTTACTGTGTTTCGTTCTAAATAAGGTATATGTAAGCAGGTAGGTACCTATATTAAAATTTAATTTTCTATGTAACACAACGACTATAAAATACCTAATTATATTCTATCGATAGAAAAAAGTGAAGATCATGACCGAAAAACAGTCTACGTTGCATTTCAGAAATTTTACAGAAGAGCTAAAAAAAGTTTGCAAAACCATAATAATTATGATCAGAGAACCAGTGGCTCTGATATTTTTTTTTCGCCGTTTAAATTCATAGCAACGGTAAATGGTGGACGTGGTGCTTGAGCGCTTGTAATAATATTGTGGTAAACCCATACTTTATAGTCATATGTTTTGTGTTGACCCAGTTGTTGGGCTGGAAAATGTGTTGTTGTGTTTTGAAAATTGGAGCAGAAATATACATCGAATAACCCGTGCTGTTTTGTGGTGCTTTCCGTCGTATATATTACAATATATTTATCTAACATAGACTGTTTTTCTTTACAATCGCTAGCGCAGTTTTCTCCACTATCATCATCATGATATTCATCATAAGATGATGAATATACCTATTGTGGTAAAATTGGGTTTTTTATCTTACTAATCAATAGACGGGACCTTGTAGAAGATAATGACTCTTTGAACTGAGTTTTGAAAAAAATGTAACAGACTATTTTTCAGCCGCCGTCTTCAAGTATGATGAACATTGATATTTTTGTTCGCAATGGCCTTTTCTGATGCTTAACCGTAAGAAACCATCCATGATCCAATGCTGTCTTAAGTTGCGTTTGAGAAGGGTTTGAGTGTGATGATAGTCGGGAATTTAAAAGGCAGTTAAAGATCAGTTTCTCGTCCGCTCTATCTTCTGTGTACTGGAATTACGAGCAGAAAACTGGCGTTGGATAGTCAGGAAAACACTGCAAACAGCCGGTAATGGATTACTATACAGTAAGGAAACAGTCCAGAATAACTGCGAACGGTAAACGCCTTTCTGACGGTCAGATAACCACCAGATGCACACTAGGAACAAACCTCATAGGTACCTACTGAATTTTCTTTCCCTTTTTGGGGCGGAGCTTAAGCTTCGTTCGCAGTGGAGTTCCGTACAGTTCCAGACAGTTCTGACAAGTTCCGCGCAGGCGCCCTAGTGGTTATGGCGTTCGCAGAACAGGCGTTCGGAGTTCTAGTTCTGAGTCCGCTGTTCGCAGTAATTTTTTCTCCAAGTCCCGAACACGTTCCGAACGCAGTTCTGGAGTTCGGGATTTTTTCTCGAACTGTGGGGACAGCTACGCAAGAGCGCTCTGGTGAGAAGGAGGGAAATGGTTATCATAGCTAACCCCGCCAGATTTTTGGTTTATTATCTGTGAATAATGCACCTGTGTATTCGCTCAGCAAAACAGTTTTATAACACCCCCTCAAAATTTTTTCTTTTACGTTTCAAGGTGCGTAGATTCAGAAAATGCAATGTCCGTCCACCGTATATCCTGCTTCTTCATTTTCTGTCTAAAAAAGTCGTTCTTTCGCACAAATGCTCCATTTGGGCCCTAGTTGTGTCCCGAAACTTTGCAGCCCGATTGGAATATACCCAAGAGTGGAAAATGGGTATAAAAGTAAAGTAGGTATTTTTAGTGTTTTGGTTTATTATTCTGTGAATAATAGGTATACCTATGTATTCGCTCAGCAAAAAACTTTTATAACCCCCCCCCCCCTCAAAATTTTTTCTTTTACATTTCAAGGCGTGTAGATTCCAAAAATGCAATGTCCGTCCGCCGTATCGTGCATAACTTCTTCATTCGTTCATTTTCGGTCTAAAAAATTCGTTCTTTCGCACTCAGGCTCCACTTGGGTCTTAGTTATGTCTCGAAACTTTGCAGCCCGATCCAAATATACCCAGGGATGTTATGAGTGAAAATGGCTATAAAAATAGGTATTTCTTGAGTTTTAGTAACATGAGCTTTTGAGGTATCGTTTTCCATGTTTTTTGGGACGAGAAGACCGAATATGAAGTCGATTTTGGCCGAAGAGTGGAAAACTGAGGTTCTACCAAAGGTTTAGCTCCCAAGTTGATTTTATATGAGTCAAAAACATGGGAAATCGTCTGAAATCACCATCAATTTGTATAATAACACTAGAAAAAGTGTCAACACGTGAACCAAGACGATTAAATGGCACTTCCAATGATCAAAGATAATTTGAAAAAAAGGGGGGTACCTAATTCGTGTTTTTGGGGACCGAAATGAGTGGAAACCACCGGAAATAGCTATTTCAATTATATCACATGAAAGAACCAATGAATGAACAGCCAAAATTTATGTAGGTGTGTCCAGTAGAATAATAAACCCATGTGACAAGGACTTTGCAGCGTTTTTTGTCTTTCATTCACGAAAGACGCAGGTTATCCTCTAGTAACGTTGACAGTTCCAGATTCGATGAGCGTTCGCAGTGTTGCGGAATTCGGAACCCCGTTCAGAACTTGCGGCGGCCATATTCCATAACTCCTCGAGTTCGGAACAGAGTCTCGATTTTTACTGCGAACGAACCTTTAGTGTCATCTTTGCACATTTTCATTGAAAATACGCTTTGAGTCTTTTGTTGTCTCCGCTAGGAGGGTTTTTTAATTAGGTAGGTTGATAATTACTATTGCCTACTGGCAGTCTAGACTGATTCCAGATAAATACGTAGGTAGTTCTAAATCTCAATCTTCAAAACCTACGTCTACTGTTCGTACCTACCTATTAGGTACATAAATTTACTCTTAAGAGGTATTTGCACAAGTACCCAGGTATGTATCGTTGATTATTACCAACATGCCTTAAACCTAGCAAACCTAGGTAGTAGGTAACTGCCTACAAAGGTGCATAATTCTGGTTCCAAAGTCGAAAACACCTCATCAGAGGAACATGAATCAGACGATTAATTTCAGATGAAATCTATTAACATGGAGGGAATGCAACGAAGAAAAATTGGTTTTACGAATTTTTCTTGTACCTATCGCCTCAGTTTTGTTCAGTATTCAATGTGTGTTCGTGTATTTGGTGCCCTCACCTCCAAACCGTTTGCTCAACTATTAAACTAAATTAGTACCGACCTACTTACCGTTGTTACTTCCGAGTCTACCATTGCAGACTGACAGTTTATAGGTAACCTTGGGATAAGTCAGTGAAAAATAATCCGCTAGTGTTCTGCGTTTTAGACTTCTCTTAACTAATAATTAATTCATTGTCCGTCTGTCTGTCTACCCATCTGTCTGTCTGTGTCCGCAAATTCTTGCATATGAAAAGATTGGGAGTGATGAGCCGAAATTTGAACGGTATGTGTGTGGGTCGGACCCTAGAGGAATTTCCCTTTGTGAATTTCTTAACTGTCATCTGCAGATGCTCATGCATGATTTTTGAAACCCCATAACTATGGGCTTCGCAAGTGAATGGGCTGAAATGGTGATGGTACCTACTATAATATGAATTTATTGTCCCTTACATGAATAATTTCTTTCCTTCCTCAGTACCTAGTGATAACAGCTGAGTTATTCCGGATAAGAATATTTGAGTTTCTAATTGGTTCAAATGGAACACTGAGGAGCCACTGAGTGGGGGGTTACAATCGTATCAATGAGCCGAGTTGAGAGCTGAGGCTCACCCAGTGACATACGAGATCCGTCATAGAACTCGGACGAAACATCGGACCAGATTTATATCTGCACACGACCAAGGTTAGTTTCAATCTGTCATAATGTGCTCCACTTGAGACAATACCCCTCTTGCAATTAGTCGCCCTCCTCTCGCTTTCTAGATGACGATAGTATTTTTGAAGGTGGATGAGAAATCAGTCGATTTAGAATGAAATCTCGGGAACTACTCAAATTGATGAGTGAAAAACGCTACAAATCCCTGCACAACGGTTTATTATTTTGTACAGAATACCCTTCTTTTACAGATCACAGCTCTCTGTATAGATAACCCGTCTATATTATGTACTAGTAATACATATCATGTAGATCGCAGACCCTCCATAGGTTAGTACCTAACCCCGTACTCGTTACTAGGTACCTACCTAAATCACGAGTTAAATGTTGCTAAAATAATTCTGTCGATGACAAACAGTAACTAAAATGGCGAAAAGAAACGCAAATAATGAAGTTCTGAAGGAAAATAATTGTTGATGTGGAGTGAAATCGATGCCCCTTCTGCGTAGATCACTGTTTTCTGTGGTCAGTACCTACCCACCCTCTGATCAAGTATAATGAACCGTTGTGTAATAACTGGCCCATCAATAATACTTCAACGGTTGGTCAAGTTGCAGAAGTACCGATCAAAAAAATCCAGCCCCTTCTTGGTATATGAACCGTTGTGTAATAATTTACCGTTCTGTAATAATTTATCGTAGTGTAATAATTTACCGTTCTGTAATAATTTACCGTTATGTAATAATTTAACATTGTGTAATAATTTGCCGTTATGTAATAATTTACCATTGTGTAATAATTTACCCATCAATAATACTTCAACGTTTGTTAAAGTTACAAAAGTACCCATCAACAAAATCCAGCCCCTTCTTGGTAGATGAACCGTTGTGTAATAATTTACCGTTGTGTAATAATTTACCGTTATGTAATAATTTACCGTTGTGTAATAATTTGCCGTTGTGTAATAATTTACCATTATGTAATAATTTACCCATCAATAATACTTCAAAGTTTGTTCAAGTTTCACAAGTGCCTACCAACAAAATCCAATAGTCCATCACTACTTATCAAATGACATAATATCGCAGAACAACCAACTCGACTTCATACAGCCATCCTTGATTATAATCAGGTGCTCCTTAGTGATGATATCCCGGCCGGATTTATACCGCTTGATTCACGATTGTGTTGACGAAGCTTTTTGGGGCACATGAACGGCTGGACGTACAATGCTCCGGGTGGTCTCAAAAAATTGTTTAGCTCATGACAAATTTAATAACGTGAAAAAAACCATACCCTTCAATCGAAAGTTTTCGAGATACGGCGTTCTGAAAATTGCAACCCCTATTTTGAACCCCTTAGAGATGAGTGACAGTAACGCCGAGCTTCGAGGACCAACTAGACCCCGAACAGAACCTATAACCCGAATTTCATCAATTTTTTTTTCATGGTAACTAAGAAAAGTGGCCCGTATGGCGTACGGTGTACGGCGGACAGACAGAAATATTTTTATTGTATTTTCGGATTCTACATACCTTGAAACGTAAACCATAAAACTTTGAGGGGGGGGGGGGGGGGGGGTTAGAATTTTTTTTTTTTCATGCTCGATTCCAATGGTTCATTATTGAAAATAATAAACCACAACTACGATCGCTTCCAATTTTCTCCCAGTGGTTCATTACACTAGTTAGGTACCTACCTTTATTATTTTCTCAGAAATTCAAATTTCACACTCTTTTTCTGCTTTGACTTTCGGACATAAACACCTCATTATGTGGTAAATAATTGTTAATTTCCGTTACTGAACAAAATTTGACGAAAAAAAAAAGGAATTTGTATCCCACGAAAATTGCCCATTCCAGGACTGCGCCACTTTTTGCTCTCCTGAAGCCGGCTGCGCGCAGTGAAAAAAATCATTTGGGGAGTGATTTGTTCATGAAATTTGGTGTAGAACCCGAATCTGTAATTTAAAAAAGGGGGTTTCTCATGCCAAAAAACAAAGTTGCACAAGGTTGCGCAATTGCGCGATGCTCAATTCTGTAATAATAAAAAAAAAAAAAAATAGTACTTGCGTTGGTGCTGGGTTTTAGTGGAAATGAAGGGGGTGGGACACCTTGGTTGGGCCAGTCATAATTAACTTATATGTATATTATTATAACTGTAATATAATATTTTTTTTGCCTATGTGTCACTCCAGATGAAATCTGACCGTGGGTGCATGATAAAAATCCCAAATTTCGCCAAAATGGTCGTAATGCCAAACAAAAGGATGAGTTCGAAGACGAGCAACTTTCAAAAATTCTAATGGGTTCGAGTAGTTTTTCAAGTTTTTGAATAGTTTTTAAGGGGTCACAAATCGTTGAAAAGCGGCTAAAATCGCTAACTATTGATATAAAATCACTGAAAGTGGTTTGGAGGAGTGAGTAGACAGACAAATTCCATTTCAGTTGTTTTCGTTCAGAATAGGGGTCAAATTTGGATTTTGGGGGGTCAAAAATTGGTATCAATGTCAAATCACGAGTGTGATGGTGATTCACGACGGAGGGACTATTTCGATTATAGAAATATTTTCCTCAAAACTGGGTGGGTCAAATTGGACAAAAACTGGGTCCAAGGGTCAAAAATCTATTAAAATGGCTAAAATAACGAAAAAATGACGTAATTTAATAAAAGTGATGTGGTTTCTCGCTCTATCATCTTTTAACGCTGTGATGAATTTAAAATTGCATCACGGTGGTGTGAGGGAAATTGCCCAGGCGGTTATGAGCGAATCACCACCGACATCTGGGACCTTTTTGGAGAGGTAGAATTTTGGAGGTGAGTAGTAGAATTTGCCTAGGCGGTTATGAGCGAATCACCACCGACATCTAGGATCTTTTGGAGGAGATGTGTCCAGGCGGTTATGAGCGAATCACCACCGACATCTGGAATCTTTTGGAGGAGGAGGTTTTGCCTAGGTGGTTATGGGATGGGCTGACCACCACCGACATCTAGGATCTTTTAAGAGAGGAGGAGAGAGAGCAAGGTAGAGGAGAGAAGAGAGAGCTGGTTAGAGGAAGTGTCGAATGAAGCTAAAGTCGCAGGATCCAGGGTTTTATAGGAAAAGGAGGCCTCTCCCTCCAACCCCCTGTTAGGGGTTGGTGGTGGGGCTCCAGGTTGTGTACCCTGGGTTCTGTGGCTTGTCTCCCCACTCGTTTTGTTTATTGACGGAACTAACTTTTGCGTTTGAATATTGGTGCGAACTTAAGTTTACTAGAGGAGTGTTCCCGGGAGAGACTCACGACAAACGCAATAGCGCGATTATTTCGCTCTTATTAGCCATGCTGCATGACTGGTCCCCCCACCCAACAAACCAGTTTTCGCGATGGTTTCTCTTCATGGGTTACCCGAAATCAGACCTGTTGGGTGGGCATTCACCTGAGGTTTAATTTGTCTACTTATCGAACTGTGGAAGTTCGCTAAAATGCAGATAGGTAGGTATAAAGACTGCAACAGGATCAAATAGCATTTTTGGTGGAATTCATAATAACTGGTCGACTAACTAATAAGTCAATAATATATTGACAATAAGTTTATTGAAAAAAGCAAAACTACTTAAGTATGTGGTGGAACCCCTAGATCGGTTGTAATAAAGAATTCAGTGAACATATGTACATGGATGCTGGTATTCGACATATCAGACACTGCACTCCTAACCACGACGATCTGCTAGCTCAGAATGTTCAATATAATAAAATAAATATACCTACCTACCTACCAGAGAAAAATTATGTGAACCACGGAGATGCTAGTGGTAATCCAGAGATTCAAAGTCCACTCAACAGGCTGATGTTTGTGTAGCAATCAACGCTCTAGCACCAGGCGGAAGATAGATGAGACGATCTAGCGCCACCACCACCATTTAAACTCAAAGAATAAAAACGGAGTTATTGAAAGGGGGTGATAGCATGAACGTCCCCGAGCGAGGGGGAAGTTTATTTCCACTAATACACGAAAAATACACTGTTATACCGGTTTCGGTGATCGAACCATCGTCAGTAACAGACACTAACTGAAGGCACATTGGAGAGAGGTGACCTTATAAATAGTTGTAAAAGGTGAAAGGTGTTCGATTGGGATTGATTATGAAGATGAAAGGAGAAGAAGGGAGCAAAGTGAAGGGGGTCGATTCTGATTATGGCCATGGAGGTGAATGCCAAAAATTGAAAGGAGGGCATTGTTGAAAGGTAGGGGGGGGGGGGGGGCTAAGCTGTTACAGAAGTGAACGCATAATGGATAAAAACTTAAAGGAATTCCATCATTCAAAGATTTACCCAACCTGTCACTCTTAATAATTTCGAATGTTTCAAGTACATCCAACATGCTCCCTTTTGGGCAGAAATGGAGGAACTCAACAATCCGTCTATCTGTAAGATCAAAATTGAAGCTATGACTGGATTCATTAAGTGAAATGCAAAGGACGAATCACCCTTATTATCCCTTAAATATTTTTCATGTTCCTTTATCCTTTCTCTAAACTTCCTACCAGTTTGACTACAATAGTTGAGTCCACAATAACACTTTAATTTGTACACACCACTTTTATGTTGAACATTAATTTGATCTTTAACTGAACTTAATGAAGACCTGAGATTATTTTTAGTTTTATATCCTACTTTGAACTCTTTAGAAGTTAATATTTTCCAATTTGTCCGTAAATTTTCCTTGTTATAAATGATGTTATTCCTTTATGTTTTTGTCTACGATTTCGTTACGAGTGATTTAGTTCGTACCATTTAACCTTGTGTACAAGCCCAGCAGCATCGAATGTTGCGAGGATTTTTCGAAAAATAGGTAGGCGAGTTATACGTAGTGAATTATAAATTATTCACTAGGAACTTAGTGAATATGCCAGTGTCACGAAACGTTCGCGTTTTGAGGTGAGGAAATCAGTCTCTGTATCCCCTCTGGTGATTTCCCAAGCACAAGGGGGATGGGGGATGTTTGGTCGGAGTGGAGGGAATCGGGACTACAAGATGAAACCGGCCGAGAGGCTCGACCTGAGCTCAGAGCAAGTTTAGGTGACTGCGCAAGATGTCGATGACCGTCGTTCTACAGCCGAGGAGGCTGGTCGCCAAACGGCGCACCTCAGTTCTCCAATATGCCAAAGTAAGATGAATACTCCCAATGGATATGTAGGTTTCAAAATCGCAGGGAAGGTACTGCCAGATATCCTGTAACAAAATACATTAATGTATTTAAAACTTCTGCAAGAAGGTACCAACCTACCTTTGCCTAAGAGGCCATCCAATAAATGTACGAGGAAGATATCAACATTAAATGATGAAATTCCTTCACTCACTTAACTTTGATGATAGGTCGCTTCTAACGTTCATGATTGCTTTATGATTCTTCTGAGCTTAGGAAACTACCCGATACTTCTTCAAATTTTGCTGTGGTAAAATGACCTAAAAACAATATTTTAGCCAGCCATTTAATTGAGGGTATACACTGAGCCATTTAGTTGACTGTTTACACCTTTTAGAGCAAACGTTTTTAGTCGAACCTATCCAAAATATAATCAGTAGCTACATGTGCAAACAGTGCATCATATAAATATATACAGCAGCTAGTTTTATAGCATTACAAAACTGGAGTGAACCTTTTTTAAATAGAATAATATTGAGCTTTTCATGATTTGAATTGACCCTTTCGCAACTCATTTATACTTTCCACTGATGAAATTAATCACTACCTATTAATTAATTACTAATAAAATTAATCACAAACATACCTAGGTACCAAAATGTTTTATGTCTGTGACTTGAGGCTCCAAATGAATACCTTTTCTATGTCCAATGTCAATACCTTCTCATGATATGTAGTGTAGGTACACATACCTACCTACCGTGTGTCGATACCTTCTCTTCGTCGGCAGAATGATTTGCTTTCAATTCAGTAGTCCCCATTATTTATTTTGTATTTTGTTCTGTTAGGAGACATACTTTAAATGTTTTATGTCTGTGACTTGAGGCTACAAATAAATACCTTTTCTATGTCCACTGTCAGTGCCTTCTCATGATCTGTAGGTACACATACCTACCTACCGTGTGTCGATACCTTCTCTTCGTCGGCAGAATGATTTGCTTTCAATTCAGTAGTCCCCATTATTTATTTTGTATTTTGTTCTGTTTGGAGACATACTTTAAATGTTTTATGTCTGTGACTTGAGGCTACAAATAAATACCTTTTCTATGTCCACTGTCAGTGCCTTCTCATGATCTGTAGGTACACATACCTACCTACCGTGCGTCAATACCTTCTCTTCGTCGGCAGAATGATTTGCTTTCAATTCAGTAGCCCCCATTATTTATTTTGTATTTTGTTCTGTTAGGAGACATACTTTAAATGTTTTATGTCAGTGACTTGAGGCTCCAAATGAATACCTTTTCTATGTCCACTGTCAGTGCCTTCCCTTTATCTGTAGGTACACATACCTACCTATCGTGAGTATCGTGCGTCAATACCTTCTCTTCGTCGGCAGAATAATTTGCTTTCTGTTCGAGTAGTCCCCATTATTTATTTTGTATTTTGTTCTGTTAGGAGACATACTTTAAATGTTTTATGTCAGTGACTTGAGGCTCCAACTGAATACCTTTTCTATGTCCACTGTCAGTGCCTTCCCTTTATCTGTAGGTACACATACCTACCTATCGTGAGTATCGTGCGTCAATACCTTCTCTTCGTCGGCAGAATAATTTGCTTTCTGTTCGAGTAGTCCCCATTATTTATTTTGTATTTTGTTCTGTGAGGAGACAACCGTTGTCGTTGATACGACAAAAATGAGTGATCGGGATGAAGTACGCTATCTATTACAGTATTAACTCGGATCACTAAAACCGGGCTACAGTTGGAATTGACGGAAACCATGAAGCCCAACGAAATGAGTGAATTCTCTGAAGTTGATAATAAGTATACTTGTTTGTTAAAAGGAGAAATTACATTAAAAAATTTCAGTTGCCAGTATAGTTTTACATTCACAGAGTACAATCGGGATTCTTATCTCGACTCCGGTGGCAAACGATTATTCACCAAAAAGATAAGCGCGTTATTGGATTGGTTGGTAGTCACGTGATGTCTGACAACAGGGTCGTGTGAATTGTTCCCCCTTCGTTCTGTTGTCTGTGAGCGGGAACTGATTGATAGCACTTGATGTTTGATGGAGCGTGATAACTGAAAGCGATAATGCAGTCACGACCTACGTCCATACTTTATTATTATTATTACTATTATTGAAAGCGCTTCGTAATTGCAATCCTTTGCGCTATCGCCTGTGTTCAGTGTGCAGCTAGTTATAGGCAATCGCTGAAAATTCCAAGGCATTTGAGGTTGATCTGACAACCCGTATAATTCTCATTGAATGCACATTCAAGGGTTTTCTCGATAAATATATTAGTTTTGGGAACCTGCCGTGAACATACAGTGAAACCTCTGTATTTATTAACGTCTCGAATTTCATTGTGGGCATGAGCACACGACGACGAATGGAAATAGCAGACTGGCATAGACAACACTGAGATTTTGGGATGTTCGCTGTGTGAGCTCAGAATGATTGAAATAGAAAATGTAATTATTAGTTTGTTATGTCTCTAATACACAAAGTGTATTAATGAAAAGTTTTAAATTATATCAACCGAAACGGCTCTTCAACCTTGAGTACCTTGCAGTGCGGTAGCACTGACAGGTTAGTAGTGAGACGCGACGTGAATTTTTATTAGGTACCTAACTCACCACAATCGGATGAAAACCTTTGGAACGCTTGTAAACTGTAGAACTAATATTCTTTCCTCTTACTCAGTTGCCTGGTTGCTACAATCTGATTCTTGATACGTACCTGCAGGTAAGCCAGCTAGCACTGTACTTCTCGACATCGCCTTGTAAATTTAGTGCTCCTTGGCGTGTACGTACCCTACATACATAATATGTATACTAGCTGTGTTGCCCGTCGCTGACGGGTAGAACTCGGGGTGGGTCCATCTGACTTTGTTACCTCTCGCAGAAGTAAACCTCCTTATGTCCTTACCTGGTCATAGAAACATTTAAATACGCGAGATGGGTTCGATCCATTGAGCTGTTTTCGAGAATTTAATTTTTTTATGTTTCGGCTTCCTTATAAACCCCCACCCCTATCCATCAGATCCGGAAGTAATCCCCCCTATGTCCTTCCCCGGTCATAGAAACATTTAAATACGCGAGATGGGTTCGATCCATTGAGCCGTTTTCGAGAATTTAATTTTTTTATGTTTCGGCTTCCCTATAAAACCCCACCCCTATCCATCGGATCCGGAAGTAAACCCCCCTATGTCCTTCCCTGGTCATAGAAACATTGAAATACGCGAGATGGGTTCGATCCATTGAGCCGTTTTGGCGTGATTGAGACACAAACAGACAAACAGACAGACACCACGAAAGTCACCTGTAAATTTAGTTATATAGATACATCTACATGTTTTCATATCGCTATTCAAGTGGGTAGTTGGTACTTTCGTTTCTCCTTTTATTTCGCGTCACATATTCGCGTACAAAAATACATTCAGCCTTATTTATGGGTTACATCGTTAGAATAGTGGTCATGGAGTTGAATAAATTATAGCCCTGATAATATTTAGAATGGAGTGACAGTTCTTTGGCCTCAATGTGCCCCAATATTGTCGAGGAATTCAACAAAAAATATTAAGTGTTAGCTAGAGGTTAGAGTAGTGGTAGTACCCCTTTTACTCGGAGTACAGTGGGAAACGCCACATGCAAATTCATCTTGGGACAGGTCGGTCCCAAATAATCGTAAAGATGTACATCCTCTTGTTTTGCCAAATGTTAAATTAATACTGAAACTACAACTCATTTTTTTTGGAGTAGTGAAAGAGAGAATTGCTACTACTATTTGAATTAAAGCTGTTGTTTCACTGTGCCCCATGTTTCAATGAGCCCCACGTTCCCCTACTTACAAATAAGGTAGATACCTAGGTACTCACTCGAGACGAATTAAAAACTTGACAATCACGCACAACTTCCATCTTTCGTAATCGTGCTATACGTAATAC
This sequence comes from Leptopterna dolabrata, assembly GCA_954871275.1. Taxonomy (NCBI): domain Eukaryota; kingdom Metazoa; phylum Arthropoda; class Insecta; order Hemiptera; family Miridae; genus Leptopterna; species Leptopterna dolabrata. Next base: position 40,639,015 of record OX940981.1, read on the forward strand.
ATTTGAATTTGTCGGCAGATGTCTCTGAGGTGAACCCAGTTGCAACATTACGTAACGATGTTAAAGTTATCTCGACTCCTATAAGAACACTAAAAAAATACAAAAGTAGCCAATCAACAGTAGATAAAAAGGCGTCGTTAGGACATTATAATTATTATAGTGATTACTTGACTGGTGTCACTTCCCAACTAACCTGCTCACTAGGCCACCAAGTAAGTAAGGTATGTAGGTGTACATTTTTTATACCAAATCTGGCACTCGCTCTGACGAAAATGGGAGGAGGATTTTATGAATTTTATCTGGGAACAACTGGAGACATTATTTGTTCTTAAGAATATTTCAGATCGATACCACGCCATCGAATTAATTGGAGATGCAAAGGTGACCGGTGTGTCGAGACGGGTTCAATGAGCTCGATCGCATAATCGAATAATAACAAAGGGTTGGGTCATTAGCAGTGTTCAATGGTGTTCAGAAACGCTGCAGAGACAACTGTTCATTTATATATTTACCTGTACAGGTCACTGTTTTCTGTGGTCAGTACCTACCCTCGAGCACCCCTCCCCCCCACCACCAGGAAAGCCCTAAATCGAATAATGGAGCCGGCCCGGGAATTAAAGTTTAATAAAAATGCGCGGGATCCAAGAATTCAATCATTAATTAATTGTGGTTAGTAATGAATCAAGTTAGAATAATTGTACCTACAAATAGGTACGTATTATGTATGCTGTAAATATTGATTAAATGCAGTCCGTGATTATGATCAGGTGTTCCTTAGCAATGATATCTGAGTCGGATTTATACCTTTTCATTCCCGATTATGTTGACGAAGCTTTTTGGTGCGAACAAACGGCTGGATGGACAATGCTCCGGGTGGTCTCAAAAAATTATAAGTTCGAGATCAACTTAAAACGTGGAAGACGATAACAAGCTCGCTTTCACTAAAATCTCAAACAAACCTGAAACCCCTGTTTTACACCCTTTTTCACCCATAACACCCTGGTGTATTCCGATCGGGCTGCCGAGCTTCGGAGCACAAGACCCAAATGGAGCCTGTGTGCAAAATTAACGACGATTTTAGACCAAAATTTAAGATACATTTAAGGCTGAAACTTTGTTACCTCAATTCTTTGCTTGTTGGTCAAAATCGACTTCATATTCGATCTTCTCGCCCTAAAAAACACGGAAAACGTAGTACCTCATAAGCTCATGCTAAAACCCGAGAAAACCCTATTTTTACACCCATAAAACCCCTGGGTGTATTACGAACAGTCTGCAAAGTTTTGGGACACAAACAGGGCCCAAATGGAGCCTGTGTGAGACAGAGCGAATTCTTTAGACCAAAAATAAAGGTAGATATGGATGATACGGTGTATGGAGGACGGACATTACATTTTTGTAATCTACGCACCTTGAAACGTAAAAGCAATTTTTTGAGGGGCTGTTCTAAAAAATTTTCGCTGAGAGAATACATAGGTGTACGGCGGACGGGCAGACATTTTTGTATTCCATTGTATTCGGATTTTGCGTAAGTATGTACCTTGAAACGGAAACCATCAAAATTTGATGGGTATTTTTTTCCATGCTCGATTCCAAAGGTTCATTATTGAAAATAATAAACCGAAATGGGTGGTTTCTAGTTTTTAAACACCTAGAGACGTAATAAATTGCATCAAATCAATGATAGTTGCAATTGTAATTGCATCAAACCAATTTTGTTGTTCTCTGTAGATGGCGCCTGACCCGGAAATCATCGAGAACGATCCCATCATCAGCGAGATGGTGAAGCTGACAGAAGGTGGGATGCCGACCGCTGAAGTGAAGTTTAACAAGGACGGATGGATGCTCTCCAGGTCCTTCCTCCCGTACGCCGAGAGGATCAGGAAGTTCAAAGTCAGGGCCGACGACGTCTGGATAGTCAGTTATCCGAAGTGTGGTACGTAGTTAGGGAAATCGCTGTGAATAGCAGTTGCTGTTGTAATTGTAATATGCTGTGGTACAAGGATTGCTTTTCCTCACTAGGAACTACATGGTCTCAAGAAATGCTATGGCTCTTGAGGAACAACTGCGACTTGGACAAAGCGAAGAGCACCGATTTGTATGCTAGAGCACCGTTCTTGGAGTAAGCTCTCTACCCCACACATATATTTATGTTACCTGTGTGACTTTAGCTCATATTTCCTCATCATGATCAGCCCAACAGCGTGATTTCGTCCTATGTTACCAAGTTAAAAAAAAGGCAAGTTTGGCAATTTGAAAACATCGGTAGTTCTTTCGTCCCAAGTTTAAATTTACAAAAAATAACAACAATTTACACAAAAAAACTGCTGGTTATTTCTGATAAGTGTTAGTGCTTACATATTTATTTCCATCATGGGCACCTGCAAGACGCGTGTTTAATGGATTTTACAATACCAGTAACCATTTCCTATACCCCCCCCCCCCCTCCCCCTGCACTCGGAGTCGTTTCAAAATATCCCAAGGTTACACTTACTCGATTTGGATTCCAGCTGAACATGAGGTTCATGCGCTGGAAATTCAATCTGGCCAGCAGAGTCCAGTCCTGTGTTGAAAATGAACTATGATAAAAATCGTCAGATCAGAACACCATTGACCAGTTTCAAAATGTTTAAATGTCACAATTTCATCACTTTAACTCGATGGTACGCTCCAACATGTTTATATAGGCAGGTACTTGATGTGTTCTATCAACTTATGCTCTAACGCTGAAGAAGATTTTACTTTCCAAGAGTGGTATATTCAATAAATCCCTCGATATTTTCAATGACGAGAGTTCTAGGAGGGTGCAATCAGTCCAATCCAGAGTTCTGCCAGATAACTAGGTACATATTTCGTCTCCCATTCTAGCTGGTACCTGTCACTGTACTTCAGATTTTCTTTGCATCTAAATTCCGGAAGTGGTTTCTATAATGTTGTTCTACCTTGATGAACTTCAGCGTATGTTGATTCATTTTAAACGTGGAGCAATGGAATTATGACTACTAAGTTACTCTGTTTCAAATGTTTAACGGCAGTTACCCCAGTTAATTAATGGTAGCTCCTTCGACTCTAACATACAAATTTTGAACGTATTTCTTATTTTTCTCAGGCTGAAACCGATTATGGATCCCACGGTAGACTTGCCCGATACGATTGAAGCCGCTGAGAACCTCCCATCTCCTCGTGTGATCAAGAGCCACCTCCCTCCCGATCTGTTACCCGAGGAAATTTGGACAGTTAACCCCAAAGTGAGTCGCAGCGATGTAGAAATTCCAAACATAGATGATCTCATCTGTCTGTGATTGTGTGAATGTATCGACGATTATGAACGAAAGAATATAATATTGTTTGCAGTCTGGGAGTAAGCATTTCGTGAGTATCGCGCTGCGCTCTACTGCTGGAGACAGCACTTTTATTTATTAATATGACGCATGATTACGCTGCGTTTCTATTAACATAGTGAATGTCATGAACGTGAAGTCAAAAATAGTAAAACAATTCATGATAAAAACCATCCCTTCGTTTGAAATTTATTGGTTGGCAAATCGCAGAGCCTTCTGTCGATGCTTCTGCCTTCTTTCATAAAAAGGAATACGAAGCAAAAATTCAATATTTTTTTATCCCAACGTTCCGTTTCCTCGCTTCGAGGTAAATTATTCTATATGAGATGGGACAGCATTCACTCGCGTTCGCGAGTAAGAACCTGCAACCTTGACTGACTGGAGATTGCGGAACGGTCCATGCAGAAGATATTGGCTTTACAGTGAGTGACCTTCCGGCTTTACCATCACGTCTCGAATTCACCGCTTCCCGCAACGGGCAGTTTGTCTGTGCCGGAAGCACATTATACCTACCGACTGCGGATGGGTCGCTCAGAACCCCTAATATACCTCATTATTTCTGTCTAATCGAAAACCATGCTCATACTCACGACTAACGGATTCCCTACCGGGTCTGACTAATGCCGAAGGTGGTAGGTGTATTCCCAGGACCATCAAGGAGAGATTCATTCACTTCCTCACTTTGACGATTCCTGTAAAAAGGATAGGTACTAACAAATGTCTCCGAATTCCTATTACGTGTAATTTGCTATATTTGGCTGCAAAAGAAAGGGAAAAGCTGCAAACGCCCTTTTGGGTTCTGTAATCCGTATGACTGGGCACCTTATGAATGGACGATAATATTCAAACATTTGTCTATTGTAGGTCACATCACCGTTTAAACTATGGCAAATAAACTTGATTACTTTTAGCTTTAGGCCATGAAATTTAAAGTGTATTCATTATACACCATCTGATACCTTATAGTAATTAAATACCTGGGCGCCAGATAATTCAGACTATCCATTCAGAGGAAGGGTAGTAATACAAAACTGTCGCTGATAAAAGTTTGATTTAATTTGCTCAAAGTCCAATTTCAACTCCCACACCATATTTAAAGCAATTTACACCTAAAATACCAATTCAGTTTTGCTACCATACCTTCCGGAGGCCGTCGTCACCAGCTGGTAACTAACTGGAGGCACCTCCAGTACTCGACCATCTAGTGACGATTCTTCCGGAAAGTATGGTAATTTTACCTCAAAATCCAGCTGAAATAACCCTTTAGATTTAATCCAATTTTGATCCAAGTTTTATTACTTTCGCCTAAAGTTGATACTATTCATTTGCTGGTAGTCAAAGTCATTGGTAGTTTAATGAATAAGGTACCTAATTAACTTTGCCAGTATATCACTTTTTGCCAAAAGTTCTAAATCTAATGTGAAAATATAATCATTGCATAAAGACACTGGGTTCCTTTAACAATAACATTACCGTTGAAATTATGATCAATTCCTCTAGAGAGACAGGTGGCTACAATCCCACCACGAGTGCTGTCTCAAACACTCCTGGTTTCTTATCTCTGAACGTTTGATTTTGGTTTATTATTTTCAATTATGAACCTTTGGAATCGAGCATGAAAAAAAAAAGTTACCCCCCCCCCCCCCCAAATTTGGTGGTTTACGTTTCAAGATACGTAGAATCCGAAAATGCCGTACGCCGTACTTCGCACTTTTCTTAGTTAACATGAATCAAAATTAATGAAATTTGGTTTGTAGGTCCCGTTTGGGGTCTAGTTGGTCCGCGAAGCCCGGCGCTACTGACAGTCATCTGTAAGGGGTGAAAAATAGGGGTTGACATTTTCAGAACGCCGTAGCTCGAAAACTTTCAATAGAAGGGTAGTTTTTTAGCGTTTTTAAATTGATCTTGTTTTTGAGACCACCCGGTGTACGACTAGCCGTTCGTTTGCACCGAAAAGCTTCGTCAACATGATCATGAATCAAACGGTATAAATCCGGCCCAGATATCATCGCTAGGGAGCACCTGATTATAATCATGGATGGCTGTATGAAGTCGAGTTGGTTGTTCTGCGATATTATTCCATTTGAAACATGATGGCTCTTTTGGATTTTGTTGGTAGGTACTTGTGAAACTTGAACAAACTTTGAAGTATTATTATGGGTAAATTATTACACAACGGTAAATTATTAGACAACGGTTTGTTATACTATCTACGCACAAGGGGGCCTACGCACAAGGTAAATTATTAGACTACCGTTTATTATTTACCTTATGCTTCATGAATAACTACAAATAATTAATGATAGAATAATTGAATCATCATCATTTGTATGAAACTTTAATTTCCGGGCTGGCTCCAGTACTCCATTTAGGGCTTTCCTGGAGGGAGCTCGAGGGTATTGACCACAGAAAATACAGGTAAAATAAACAACCTCCTATACTTATTCCAGCGGTCAAGAAACTCATCATAGGTAAAATAAACCGTTGTGTAATAATTTGCAGCGTTTTTTCCTACGTGTTTTTCGTTGCCTGGCGTTATTTAGAGCGGCGAGATGCGATCACCAAAGTGGTAAATTAGTATGACTAAATTCCCGTCACCTAAAATACTGTCACTCGCTAATTACCTAATAGCGATTGATGCTGTTAGATAATTAGTGTTAAATCGCCATAACCTATTCAGCATCCTCCTGTACTAGCGCTACGTTCTGTTGTTATCAGGAATAAGTTTCCCTCAAAAATCCCCAACCAACCTCTAACAACATCTCCAACCTCTACAAACGTGGATCGCTTGAGAGGTCTGGTTGTAACGCATTTTTAAGGCCTTCTCAACTTAATGAATAATTTTTTGGTACTCCAGATTTTAATGACAATAACTTCGAATTTAATAACTAGGTAATTTAAACGTCAAATTGAAATAAGTATTTCTCATGACCGTTTCGCAGCTTGTCTACGTGTACAGGAACCCCAAAGATGCGGCCATTTCGTACTGCAGCCACTATCGCCTCTGGAACGAATACAAAGGAACGCAGGAACTATTCCTTGAAGCTTTCCTTCAAGATAAAGGTACAGTCCTGTATGCTCGAAAAATAAATTCCAAACTTACCTACTAGTAGCGCAGGGACTACTTCACAAATTCAAATTGCACTTCCCGACTTCTGATGCATATAGTAGACCTATTCAAGTGAAATTCCTATTTAAGCAGAACCGCAATAAAAAATAAAATAAAATCTTGAGTAAGTAATTATGTAATAAGGCTATCAACAAATATTCGAGGCCGACAACTGAAGCACAACTGTGGGACAACATGCAACTTACTTAATTGTGCATCGATTCGGAATTTGTGATGCCTGCAGCATTTTGCAAATAAATACTGGTTCCGCTGAAGGGCGCATTTGCGTCCAAACCCTCAACCATAAAGTACTGAAAAATGAAATTGTACAAGCTATATCGCGATTCAAATGACTTATCCCTACTATCTGATGGCATGGTAGGTTTACCTGTTTGAATAGAACAAACACCTACAGAGTTCTGCTTCAGAACAGGTAGGCAAGCCCACAACACAGAAGTCATGATGGTGAAGTATACCTTTCTCATGGAAGGCTGCGTCGAAGTACGGGCATATAGGGGACTGAGGAGCAAATAATTTACTATCGAATTACCAAAGACAGCGAAGATTTGCGTTAGTTTTCTTTGCATTCTAGCATTTGTTTTACAGAAACTTGAATGTACTCACTGTACCGAATGTTCTCCACCTTCTAACAAAATCCGCAAACGAAAGGAACTTGTACCATTGTCCATTATACGGAGTGTCCCACGAGACGTCCCCCACCACCCTCTATTTTCCTCAGAAAGCGAGCTGGAAAACAATTTCAAACTATAACTCCTCATGATTTTTTTACCTAGATCTCAAATCCAAAAGCGAAATCGCATGAAAATGTTGAAAAAGTTGAAATTTCGACACCAGCTTTGTTTTTCAAATGGGAACCCCTTTTTTTAAATTGTAGATTCGGATTTTACGTAAAATTCGGGAAGAAATGACTCTACACTAATATTTTTGAGTGGGCAAAATCGTGATACATTATGGGGTATTTTTTCGTGCTGAAGTCAAATTTTCGTTACACGCTCATGATGAATGCATTCTTTACGATCATAATCGAAAATTGTATTTAAGTTAACTTACTCAATCAATAATCGAATTTTGCAACAAACCACTAGTATTTGGGTGTAAGTAATGTTGATACTAAAGCCTGATGGTAATTGTTTCGAAACATCTCTCCAAGCTTCCGGTTACCTTCTGCAACGTGGAGGCACTGAGCACTGCTTTTGGCTCATTATCTTCTATAGAAATGGAACATGTTAGGTAGTTTTGTTGTTGTGTTTTGTGGTATAGTTTTGTTGAGAAGGCAATTACCTAAATTGATGGATATAGTGTCAGTATCCCTTTCTTTTCCGTGGTTAAGTAGGTATTAAATACTATTTACTAATGGAAACGTTGGGTAGGTATCAGGTATACTGTAAATTACTGTAAATAATTTTACTGAACTATGTAAAATATGGCCTTAGGCTACTCTAGTTATTAGGTATGTAAACCATTGTTGGACTACTGAACAGATATATTTAGCAGATATTCTATTTAGAAGTAGTGCGTGAGGTAACAAAAAAATGAAGTCACATTTAATAGTCTAATCCTGATGGGGTTGGCAGGGCTGGCGCTCGACAGGGGCGCTCAAGTTTGTTCAGATCAAGTCAACGGGCACCCCCCCCCCCACCATTTTGTTCACCTCTAATTTGCTCAATCATTTAAATATTACAGGTAGTTAGGTACATCTGAAATTATTGGACTGGAAGATGGCTGGACATAAGAGAAATGGGCAGTTCATTCTCTCGCAAAAAATGCTATAATTATTACCCGTTTTACAAAAGTTATTCAACGATAAACATGAGTCAATGAGAAACCTGGCACCGGATTTTGCTTGTTATTAATTTATTTGAAGTCGGGTTCATAGTTCGTGACTGCAACTCTTGATCTAGATTTACTCATCTATTTTATTAAGAAAATGTAGAGAACAGTCGACCTCCTTTTGATTTATCCTCCGCTCTAATGAAAGCTGTGTAAATGTGTTTCAGTGATGTACAGCCCGTTCTGGAAGCACGTGCTCGCCTACTGGAACCGACGGGACCTTCCTAACCTCAAATTTATCACCTTCGAAAACATGAAAAAGGTGAAAAACTGATTACAGATATCCACTACCGGTTCCATTAGCACGAGTTGAGTAATCCACAAGTCGAACGAGACGGAGAATAAAGTACCTACGAAATGAGTGGGAGAATTAGAGTCGCCCGTAGCTGTCAAAATCTATGAACTTGGCGCTCGATTTTAGAGACTATATAGTGAAAAAGGGCAGATGATATTGAAAAAGGGCGGAGGAACTTTTTTGTTTCATCCCCATACATTTGCCTAACTCAAATTCAATAAGCTGAAAGCATATCGGGGAAGATCCAACTCTGATCAAATCGAAGGAAGTTACGAATCTAACCCAATTAGACTGTGCCTACGCCCTCTCGAATGAGATCTAGGAGCTACACGTTGGTAGATTCACTGACGTTTTATTTCGGTATTGACATATCGATAAATATAAAATGGTTATTCGATTCATTCAAGTTAATAAAAAACTTGGCTAAGCCCACCGAAGATTGTGTAGAGATACTAAGGAACAAGAATTTAGTGCTTATGCGTACAGCGTATGTCTGTACTCAATTTTGTTTATACATAACCAACGTGTCATTTCGAAATTAACAAACGAAACGAGCTAAATAGGCGGCCCCTTAAAATATCTATTCCACTAAAGCAAGAGTAGGTACATCCTACCAAAAACATAAAACCTGACTATCAAAATTTAAACTGACTGATAAATTTATTTATTTTTTCAGCCAGTCTTTTATCTAAAATTGAGTTTCAAGTCGGGTACAAGTTTTCTGCTGACGGCCAAACAAATCATCCAAATTAGGTGACATTTTGGGAATACGTCGAGGGTCCTACTTAGGTTCATCGACCAGGAGAATTTCAAAAATGGTCGGGTTCGTGTGGCGAAAATGGCGCGTTACAGGATATTATGGTGGGGTGCGAAAATGCATGCTACTAATTTATGTAACTGTAATTGCCGAACGTTGGACAGCTTATACTTCGGCTCTGGTGGTATAATTACTGGAGTTAGGGTTACCCTAGGGGAAGGACGAGGGTAGGCACAAACCACAGAAAACAGTGATATACGCAGAAGCGGTAGGTATCTATGCAGGAAAATATTATACCGTTGCGTAATTGTTTCCAGCGTTCTACTGTAAAAATACAGGTAGGTACACACAATAATATTATAAAATCAGCAGTCCCACCTGCGCCATTTTCATACTAGTGTAAACAGCTAGAACGTAACGGTACCTCCCTTCAATTAATTATACCCGAAACTGAAAATTATGATACACACAAACAATGGTGATGATATTGGTGTGAAACAGCCAATTTGTTAATCGGTTACACGCAAAATCGGTTAAGTGTAATGGTGTTTTGTGCAGTTAGAGTGTACGGTAAATTGATAGCTTTCCAACGAGTGATTAACGATTTTCGTGAGATGAAGACTAACGGAGTTACAGTCAGGACCTAAATACAGAGGGGCTCCCCCCCCCCCCCCCCCCCATTGGCCCGAAATACACACAGGATAAAACGAGCTTTCCTTGAACCACGAAAACTTTCTTTCTTCTGTATTAAATACGTATTTATCTTGATCTAAAATTTATTGTCTTTATTACTTCATTTCTTTACCTGCACAATGTTATTAAAAGTGAAATAATAGTTGTGATACAACAACATGTAGGTACACAAAAAACCTTTTTTAGGTTAGGATTTTTTCTAAAAATTTCCTGTTAGCCCTTCCTTTTCCAAATCCTGACACAGATTGGTTGTATGTGAAAACCATTAGAAATCTGCGTCACACGTTTTCTGTCGTGACACAAAATTCGGCCTGACCCCCCCACAAGAAAAACATGGATGTAGGTCCATGTCAGTTATCGAGTGATTTCCTCAATTTGTCAGGAGTTGTGGAGTGGTATTTATAGTACCTAAAGCAGCGGATCCAAAGCGCCCCCCCCCCCCCCCCACCCCACCGTTGCCCAGAAATATACGCTTATAAAATGAGCTTTCATTGAAACACGAAAACTTTATTCTACCTTCTGTAAGGACCCCATTTCAGGTAGCTGGCACCCTGGGCAGATAATTGTTTTCCTTCTTATAAATTCCTTCTTGTTCAGTTCCTCCAAACTTTTTTTCTCCCCTTTACAAATCCAAGCTTATTATTTATTATCAGTTTTAAAACATCACCATTATGCCACTAAATAATAAGGTCTTCTTTCTTATTTTAGATAAATGGTTCTTGCAGTTTGATAAAGCTGTTATAACTAACGTTAGTAAAACCAACATATAAAACCAAATACAACCAAATATAACTAACGTTAATAAAAATTATTCTATGTTTTTGTTGTTGTTTCTAAATAGCCTGGCCTAACCAGGTCACCATACCCCCTTCACCTTAAAAATGAGGCCAATCAAACGTGTTTCTCTTACGGCAACCGCGGGGATATTACACGTATTTATGTTGAGTTCTAAACTGTAGGATTTGTCTTGATTTTTAAAAATAAAATAATATGTTACCACAATATTTTAAAAACCTAGTTTTTCTTGTCCCTCAGATTTGGTTGTTCTATTTTTCCGCACCTCAAATTTTTTGTCCTACTTTTTTCGCACATGAAATTCTTCCGCCCCTCCAAAACTGGCGCTCTGAGCAAAGCCCAGTTGGTCCATCTGCAAATCGGAGACTTTATTAAATAATATATCTTGACCATGTTGTAGTATCTACTGGTATTTCATTAAACATTTACTTTAGAGAGGAACTGTAAAGATATTATTTAAAATACCAAACAATTTAACAACAACAAACATAACAATTTAACATAATACCAAACAATTTAACAATAACAATTTAAAATACCAAAAAAAGTAAAGTCCTTGTCACATGGAAATACCTACAGAAATATTCGCTGTTCATTTATTGTTTCATTCATTTGCAACAACTGAAATAGGTATTTTTGATGGTTTTGACCAATCTTAGCCCCCCAAAACACGAAAAAGGCTACTCTTTTTGACAAAAATGATCTTTGATCATTGATAGTGCAATTTGATTCACCTGTTAATTCTACTTCTAGTGTTATTATACAAATGTATGGGGATTTCAGACAGTTTCCGAGGTTTTTGACTCATAAAAAACGAATTTTGGGAACTGAACCTTCGATACAACCTTAATTTTTCACGCTTTGGTCAAAATCAATTTCATATTCGGTTTTCTCGCCCTAAAAAAAAAAACATGGAAAACGTACCTCAGAAGCTCATGTTCACTAAAACCTCAAAAACCCTATTTTTACATCCATTTTTAACCAATAACACATTCCTATCGGGCTGCCGAGCTTCGGGGCACAACTAGCACCCAAGTGGAGCCTTCGTGCCAAAGACCGACGATTTTAGACCAAAAATGTAACGGAAAGTTAAGGCTGAAACTTTGTTAGAACCTCATTTCTTCGCTCATTGGTCAAAATCGACTTCGTATTCTTTCTTCTAACCCTAAAAAAAACGTAGAAAACGATAATTACAAGGTCATATTACTAAAACACCAAAAACCCTATTTTTACGCCCTTTTTTCACCCATAACACCCTAGGGTACATTCCGATCGGGCTGCAAAGTTTCGGGACACAACTGTGTGCGAAAGAACGAGTCTCTTAGACCAAAAATAAAGTAGATATGGATGATAGGCGGACGGACATAGCATTTCGGCGCACCTTTAAAACATTTTGAGAGGTGTGTTACAAAATTTGTTTGCTGAGCAAATACATAGGAGTGAAATAGATGCCCCTTCTGCGTAGATCACTGTTTTCTGTGTTCAGTACCTACCCTCGTGGTCAAGTATAATGAACCGTTGTGTAATAACTTGTCCATCAATAATACTTCAACGGTTGGTCAAGTTGCAAAAGTACCGATCAACAAAATCCAGTCCCTTCTTGGTAGATGAACCGTTGTGTAATAATTTACCGTTCTGTAATAATTTACCGTTGTGTAATAATAACTTACCGTTATGTAATAATTTACCGTTGTGTAAAATTTACCATTTTGTATTAATTTACCCATCAATAATACTTCAAAGTTTGTTCAAGTTTCACGAGTATACCTACCAACAAAATCCAATAGTCCATCACTTATCAAATGACATAATATCGCGGAACAACCAACTCGACTTCATAAAGCCATTCTTGATTATAATCAGGTGCTCCCTAGTGATGATATTCAGGCCGGATTTGTACCGTTTGATTCACGATCGTGTTGACGAAGCTTTTTGGTGCACACGAACGTCTGGAAGTACAATGCTCCGGGTGGTCTCAAAAAATTGTTTAGCTCAAGACAAATTTAATAACGTGAAAAAAGGTCATATTACTAAAACACCAAAAAACCCTATTTTTACGCCCAAAATGAAGCTATTGAAAGTTTTCGAGCTACGGCGTTCTGAAAATTTCAACCCCTATTTTGAACCCCTTAGAGATGACTGACAGTAAGGCCGAGTTTCGAGTACCAACTAGACCCCGAACGGAACCTATAACCCGAATTTCATCAATTTCTTTTCATGGTAACTAAGAAAAGTGGCCAGTACGGCGAATACATAGGTGTATTGTTCACAGAATAATTAACCAGTATACATTAAGAACCCCGTTTTGGGTTAGAATTTTTTCAAAAATTTCCCGGTTTGCCCCCCCCCCCCCCCCCTCCAAATAATCGCTCTGGCACTGTGTGCCTCGATAGATTTGCTATAGAAAGCTTATACCTGCACTATAACCAACACACTGATTATTTGAGAACGCTCTGCTGCCCACCGCTCATTCTATTCCTCGATTCCAGGACTTGCGTTCTGTCCTCCACGAGCTAGCAGACCACCTGGAAGTGACGGTGCCCGCCGAGCTGGAACCTCAACTTCTCGACCACCTCAGCTTCGGGAGCATGAGCAAGAACCCGATGCTCAACTTCGAGGCTGAGCGAAGGGAAATGGGGAAACTCGACATGCACTTCTTCAGGAAGGGCGACATCGGCGAGTGGAAGAAGGCTTTGTCGGCTGAGCAAATCGACAGATTTGACAGCTGGTCGAGGAGCTTTATTGACGGAACGGATTTCCCTTATTATGTTTAAGAAATGATTTTTTACGGTCGCTTTTATCAGCTTTGCTTGATGAGGTACTTGCAGGAGATTCAGGTGGACGGAATCCCTGAGTTGCACAGGTACAAAATCAGGGAGCCTACTCACTAAAACAGACAGTGAAAAGAGATGTTGAAAATCTCCCAGGAGAGATAGTCTCCTTCGGGAGACCAATGCTGGGTTGGTCTATTTTGCTGAATAGCTCCCGTGGCCTACCTCAACCCCTACTTAGACGTTTTTACTCATGAATCGATAATAAATAATATATATTTATAATGAACAATCGACTTACCTTTAAGATATGAAAACGCACTTCAAAATGACCGATGTGGTAGTGGATGAACGAAGAAAGATAACAGTACCCTATCAAACAAACGAGAAACGAGAAAGAGACTGTGTTGAGAGAGAGAGCTGTTTCGAGAAAAGACGCCTAATTAGGTCTCTTTGAGAGAGGTAGAAAATACCACGATGGCCGCCAACTGTCTCTTTTAGAAGTTACTGAATATCCCCGTCATGGCTACTATAAAAATCTCTTTTGCCAAAAGAGAGAGTCGGACCGAAAAGAGATGTCTCTTTTGCTTAGTGAATAGGCCCCTAGCATCTGAGGCCCCAATTTTTCCAGAACCTGGAGATGCTAGATCCGAAGATCTCGATTCTTCCGAGCATCTCAACTATTTTGTGAGATTCTGCATCCTGTGACCCTTTATTTAGCGAGATGGGTTCCCAAAATTGCAATTTTCGCAGCATCGTTGTTTGGATGTCGGATTTGAACATTTCGGTCGTCCGACGGTCATAAATTGAACCCGACCCAGCATTTTTGATATTTTAGGCCACAAGTTCATGTTGTTACTTTCCTGTTGCCTTATCCAACCCGAACGTTAATTGTTCGGTATTGCAGCCACCATGAAAACCATTTCTGAAACTCACGCAGTTTATGGGTGCTCACCCCATCTGATACCTTTTCTAGATATATCAGACAAAATTATGTACCTATAACCGTGTACAAGATTTCAGCCTCTACCACTACTGTAAACAATCAAATTTTAAGCTGCACTATTTGACGGGAAATAATCGAAAATAGGTACCTACCTATGCCATCTTCGTTTTTTAACGTATTTTGACCTTTTCACCCTCAAACACTATAAAGATCTTGAAGAAATATCTATAATTATCACTCTTTGTATAGTCACTTGAGAGTTCCAGAGGTTCATTATTGAAAATAATGAACCTGAAAATAATTTGAGTTTTTACTTTTCTTGAAAAACCCGACGGGTAATTGGACATTATTGTAGTCACTCTAAAAGAAGAAAAAAACCGGTGGGAAACTCAATTTCCAACTATACGATCCATGCTACTTGTGTGATGCCTCGTATCTATTATTTATTATTACCTATTACGCATTATTATGCCCAGATCCCTGTGTTTTCGAAGTACCTAGCACTGCTAACTTCTCCTTTAGTAGAGTTAGAAATTGCTTGAGCCTCCCTCAAGCACCTCAGTACTTTCTTACCTACTAGATACCTATGTAGGTAAGTACCTAGGAAACTCAACCCCAGGCAGGTTATACATTATTATTTTATCGTGGAGTGAATTTATTGCACATTTTTGCACCTATTATTATGAAATAGGGGCAGATGGAATGAATAAATTGGCATGAGACACCTACTCAATTAATCAGAGTAGTTACAAAGCTGAAATTCTAATAAAACCACATATATTTATACAAACAGAGCATTTGACGTACTCGTATATTATCCGGTAGGTACCTGTGTAGGTAAGTACCTAGAGTACTCAATCCCAGATAGGTACCCACTACCCAATATATATTATTTATACGTTATTATTTTGTCGTATTGGGTATTTATTGTACATTTTTACACCTATATTATTATGATATAAGGGCAAATGGAATTAATAAATTGGCATGAGACACCTACTCACTTAATCAGAGTAGGTATGAAACTACGTACATTTATATAAACAGAGCTTTTCACGTACATACTCGTATATTATACGGTAGGTACATGTGGTTCCAACAACACCTTCTTAAAGGGTTTTACATATATCTGTTGAAAAAAGTTTAACTGGAGGAATTTGATAGTTTAAATGTTGGGCCGTTCGTTACCTACCCATCAGTATATTTGAATGTTCACCTATGGTACATTAAACTATTCCTACTGGGTACCTACTAATTTTAAGCTGTTAATGTTACCTTATGGTTACCTTGTTATTTTATGTTACCTTGTAATGTTACCTATTCCTAATGATTATTATTTATATCCCGTGCAAAGTAGGTAGGTACCTAGGTCGTCAATAACTTAGTACCACCTTTGTTCCTTTGTTGCATGGAATCAATATGAATCAAATGAATTGAAGTTAATTTTCATTATCTAATTATTTATTTTGTTATTTAACTTCAAGTACCTATTGACCAGCGAATAAATAAATTTGAATAAAATGTATGAAATAAAAAAGAAAATCTTCAATTAAACCAAAGGTATCAATACAGGATACATTTTCCTAGCCCCTACCACCTTTTCAAACACTTTCATCTTTCGCAGCCATAACAAAATTATGTAATATTATCTGGATGGACTCATAGGTATTCTCTAGCTCCCTGATGTTCTACTCCTTCAATATAATTTGTCCAAACTGAGTGTAATTTTGTTCTGGCTTCGAGTCGCGGCACAGGTATTCCAGGAGGATATTTAGGCTCAATATAAGTGTAGGTATCCGCATTTATTTCCTTAAATCCAGGCATGACTGATCGGTGAAAAAAAGATTGTCAAGTTTAATGGCACATAGCTTCCGCGTGTATCTATAGCATGATCCCACCGATCAAATATATGACAATCTTTTCGAGAGAAAGGCCCCAAACTACCCACCAAACAAAGTTGCCTCGGATTTCACGTTCGCGCTTGCGCAGTAGCCCTATCAATCATCCCATCGCGATGAAATTCGCAGGAGACCATCTGGGGGCTACACCTCAACTGCCCATCGAATTTGAGCGAAATCGGGCGATTGGGTGGTGGGAAATTGAACACCCTGGATTTAGCGTTTGCGCATGCGCAGTGACCATACCAATAGCCCAAACCCGATGAAATTCATAGGGGACCATCTGGAAGCCACACCCCAACGTTCCACTGAATTGGAGCGAAATCGGGTCATTGTTTCGTGGGAAATTGACTACCTCGAATTTCGCGTTGGCGAATGCGCAGCACGATCCCTGACAACGTCAGAAATATCGAATATGAGCTGAGGAAGTTATACGTGTGGCAAGGGTTTGCGGACACGGACGGACAGACACCGAACCAAATCAGAAAGCTGTAAAACGCGAGTGGAAATTTTGATTTTGGAGACAAAAAAATGTGTTCCTCTCAAACGCGAAAACAGAGCTTCCGCTACTCTGGTAGACTTGGAAGCAACAATAACTGGTTTCAATTTGTCTCCAAGAACTAGATTTTCGAGTGATGAAAATCAGCCGGGTCGAGTAGATCTAGAGAAAAAGAAGAGTAGGAAGACTGAGAAGAAAGAAAAGGAAATCCGGTCTGTGAATTAGGTTCAACCTGGAATAACATTTAAATCTATTTACCCCGAACGAAAAACCTGGTGATTGAATAAGGAGGGGGAATGGGGGGGAAGGGGGAATTTGGTTTTCGAGTTACATTACCTTTTTGGTTGGAAGCGGGTTTCTCGCCTGCTCCTTCTCTTTCTGGTCGGAAGGTGAAAAAATGAGATTAGGAAAAAAAAGGAGCAGAAAGGGTGCAGAAAGCAAGGAGATGAGAGACTTAAAATCAATAGCCGAAATGTTGATGGAGCGTTTCAAATTTAGACGGCGCGGCAGTCCTGATGGGGGGGGGGGGGGGGGTTAGAGGTAATTTCGGCGATTTTTGTACGTCACCCTTGTCAACCCACTTGAGGTCTGTTCCCCCATCATGAGGTCCTGTCAGGAGCGGCTCTTCAAACTGGCTCTTATTCGGGTTTTAGGGTCGAATAAAACCGGGAAAAAGGTTTGATGGAGTCGTTTTTTGGTGAAAAAAAACCCGGAAGGAGTGATTCTTGTCGGAGCTCCGTTTTTCTAATGGTTCGCCTTGTGTGGGAGTTTCATCGGGAAATAGCGGGCAGTTGCGAATCACGTCGGGGCCATGTGAAGACACTCAAGCTCATCAACTCCTCTCCAGTGATGCCGAGGAAGCAACATTTCAAAGCATCAGGGCAAACGATAAATCTTACCTACGGATAAAATTTCACACTATCAGCCGGAATCTATTTAAAACACGCTGCAAATCCCTGCACAACGGTTTATTATTTTGTACAGAATACCCTTCTGTTACTGATCACAGCTATCTGTATAGATAACCCTTCTATATAATGTAATATGTACTATTCGATACATATTATGTAGATCGCAGACCCTCCGTATGTTAGTACCTAACCCCGTACTCGTTACTAAGTACCTATCAAAATCACGAGTTAAATGTTGCTAAAATAATTCTGTCGATGACAAGCAGTAACTAAAACGGCAAAAAGAAACGCGAATAATGAAGTTCTGAAGGAAAATTGTTGATGTGGAGTGAATTAGATGCCCCTTCAGCGTAGATCACTGTTTTCTGTGGTCAATACCTACCCTCGTGGTCAAGTATAATGAACCGTTGTGTAATAACTTGCCCATCAATAATACTTCAACGGTTGGTCAAGTTGCAAAAGTACCGATCAACAAAATCCAGTCCCTTCTTGGTTGATTTACCGTTGTGTAATAATTTACTGTTGTGTAATAATTTGCAGTTGTGTAATAATTTGCCGTTGCGTAATAATTTGCCATTGTGTAATAATTTACCCATCAACGTTTGTTCAAGTTTCAGAAGTACCTTCCAACAAAATCCAATAGTCCATCAATTATCAAATGAAATAATATCGCAGAACAACCAACTCGACTTCATATAGCCAATCTCGATTATAATCAGGTGCTCCCTAGTGATGATATCTGGGCCGGATTTATACCGTTTGATTCACGATCGTGTTGACGAAGCTTTTTGGTGCACACGAACGGCTGGACATACAATGCTCCGGGTGGTCTGAAAAAATTGTTTAGCTCGAAACAAATTTAATAACGTAATAAAAACCATACCCTTCTATCGAAAGTTTTCGAGCTACGGCTTTCTTAAAATTTCAACCCCTATTTTGAACCCCTTAGAGATGACTGGCAGTAACGCCGAGCTTCACGGACCAACTAGATCCCAAACGGGACCTACAAACCAGATTTAATCAATTTTAGTTCATGGTAACTAAGAAAAGTGCGAAATACGGCGTTTGACGGACGGATAAAAATTCGATTTTCGAATTTTACACACCTGGAAACGGAAACCGTCAAATTTTTTGGTGAGAGGGGGGGGGGGGGGGGTGCTAATTTTTTTTTCGCTGCTCGATTCCAAAGGTTCATTATTGAAAATAATAAACCAAAATCTTATTCTCTGAAAACGGAAGAAAAGCGTGTCGGTAGCAATAGAATAATAACACAGAAAGAACAAAATAGGTATTTATCCACAAAATAGGTATTTTTACTCCTATGAATATTAAATGAAGAGTAAATAAAAAGAATTAAATGAAGACTTGTTTATTTGAATCATATAATATTTATTATGTCACCGAAATTTTACCAGGTGTAGTTCTTGTTCGATATTATGATTCTTTTGTCGTTAGTCATGTCGGATATGACCACGTTCAAAATTCTTCCTTTCTGACTGTCAGCGCGGTCGACTTTCTCCAAATGATCGGACTGCTGAACGTAATCGTCAACAAAACTGTTCATATCCCCGTCCACCGGCGAACTCTTTCCAGCGACAGACCACTTATAGTCGGAATCAATTTTCCTACAGTGAAATTAAGTTATGTGTATAATAACTAACAGCTATGGCATTTGATGCAGAACTATGATGTTTAGTATGTCTCCAAAGAATGAAAAGACCTGATGCGTGATACCAGTATCAGTTCACTGTATAGGCTGGGGCCATACTACAGGATACAGCATGTAGGACACTTCTACGGAGGGATGTGTAGGGGAAATATCACATACCAACTGCCAAAAAGGGGTGTACCTAAAAACTTCCCATTTTCATCGATTCTTTTGAGTTGTGCAAAATGAATGTGGGTACGCATCTGAAAATACCAAACCTAGCGAGCTCATCACTGAGGCCAAGGTTGACGTAGTCTTCCAACATCGGCGGCGAGTTGTCGGTGGTTGGTAACGTAGACGGTACGCAATCCTTGTCAGTTTTCCTTGAGGTCAAACGCCTTTTCAGCCTCAAGATGATCGCTTCGCCTTCTTCGTTAGTCGCTACACAATTTTTTTGAAATCACTTTCTATTTTCATCGTTATCTAGTTTTCAAATGATATGGCAATTTTGTCACTTACCCACCTACTCCTAATTCATCATAAACAGGTACCTACCTACTTGAAAAATGTGGTCAAGTATACCAAAGTGAAGTGTCAATGGAGGCGAAAAGAACTGCATCTAATATTTGGATGATATATGTCTGAGAATCGACAAGTGGGGATACGACTATAATCACCGTCATCATTAGCATAACTGAGGTGTTACATTGTACAAGGTGGTACAAAAATGAGTGTGACGAAAATCGTCAGCCGAGACGGTAGCCAGGTTCATGTTTACAATAAATTAGTTAAATGTATTATGGTTATCTGCTTGCCCCATAAAAAACGCTGCAAAATCCTTGTCACATGGGTTTATTATTCTATTGGACATATCTAAAGAAAGTTTGGCTGTTCGTCGCGTGCAATGATTGAAATAGCTATTTTTTTGGTTTCCACCAAGTCTGGCCCCCAAGAACTCGAATTCGGCTCCTATTTTTGAAAAATTATCTATGGTCATTGATAGTGCCACTTAGTTGTCTTGATGCACCTGTTGATAGCACTTCCAGTGTTTTCATAGAAAATTATGGTGATTTCAGACAATTTCCCAGGTTTTTGACGTCTTCATTCACCGGTTGATACTACTTCCAGTGTTATCATAGAAATGTATGGTGATTTCAGACAATTTCCCTGGTTTTTGACTAAGAAAAAATGAATTTTGGGAGCTGCAATTTCGTTAGAACCTCAATTTTCCACTATTTAGTCAAATCGTTCTTCTCGCCCTAAAAAAAAAAAACATGGAAAACGATATCTCACAAGCTCATGTTACTAAAACACAAAAAAAACCTATTTTCACACCCATTTTTCACCCATAACACCCTAGGGTATATTCCGATCGGGCTGCAAAGTTTTGGGACACAACTAGGGCCCAAATGGAGCCTGTGTGCGGGGGAACGTTTTTTTTTTTAGACGAAAATAAAGTAGATAGTATGATACGGTGTACGGCGGACGGACATTGCATCTTTGGAATCTACACACCTTTCAATGTAAAATAAAAAATTTTTGCTGAGCGAATACATAGGTGTATTATTCACGGAATAGTAAACCAAAAGAGTATTTGTTAGGTTGGTACCTACATGAAATTATCGAACTGGGTACCTACTTGTGTATATACATAATATTCCTAGGAGATAAGGTCATGTCAATACCGCATCCGCTGTTAGGGCGAGCAACATGGATGGTAACCCGTTGCCATGGGTTACGAAAATCAACTGAGCATGGTAGTCGGTACCTTAAAGTGACGTCAATTCCTTACTGATTGTTGAAGTACCGCGAATTCTACCCCCTTCCGACTCAAGACAAAAAAGCTACGCACAGAAACAAAAGAAACCACTAAGCACCAGCTCTGAAATGAATTCAGGCGGCCTGTCAAATTTTAAGAACGTCAAATTAGTTATTGCAAAATTAAAGTTGTATTAAAGTTGGTATGCATCTGCAGTAGGTTTGCAACTCGTATGAATGTGTGTGCGACGACAAAATCAGCTATAAATCTGTGAAACTAGGTTTTATTATGAGGGGAAAGTAGGCCCAAACTAGAACAGCTTAAGCATTTTTGAAACCTAAGCTTAAGCATTTGAAAACAGCTTAAGAAAATTTGAAAGCATTTCGTTTTTTAGATTAAGAAAACAGTGTACAGTACTACAGGTTAAGAAAACAGTAGGTACAGAAGTGCTTTACAGTACACCAGTACACAATACGAAAAATGGGCATAACTGGAGTTAGGATTATCAGAAAAGTTCGCGAAAAAAGTTAGTGTTGAGTGAGGGTGAAGAAGTTTGTTGTTGCTAAATATGTTTAAATCAAGGAAGTTTAATCAATTCTTCACCCTCACTCTCCAAAAAACGCTGCAAATCCTTGCACAACGGTTTATTATTTTGTACAGAATACCCTTGTGTTCCAGATCACAGCTCTCTGTATAAATAACCCGTCTATTATAATATGTACTATTCAATACATATTATGTAGATCGCAGACCCTCCGTAGGTAAGTACCTAACCCCGTACTCGTTACTAGGTACCTACCTAAATCACGAGTTAAATGTTGCTAAAATAATTCTGTCGATGGCAAACATACCTAAAATGCCACAAAGAAATGCACGTAATGAAGTTCTGAAGGGAAATTGTTGATGAGGAGTAAAAAAAGTTGCAAACGTACCTACCAACAAACTCCAGCCCCTTCTGCGTAGATGGTATAATGAACCGTTGTGTAATAATTTACCGTTGAATAATGATTTACCATTGTATAGTAATAATTTACCCATCAATAATACTTCAACGTTTGTTCAAGTTTCTCTACCTATCAACAAACTCCAAAAGAGCCATAATTTTTCGAATGAAATAATATCACAGAACAAACGTCTCGACTTCATACTCTGTGAATATAATCAGGTGGCCCCTAGCAATGATTTTATCTCGGGCCAATTCCCGATTGTTAGCGCGTCCCTGGTGACGAGATTTGGGCTTAATGTATACAATTTCATTCACCCTGCTGTCGAAAATGCCTGTCGGTGCAAACTTCGGGGCCTTACTGTGAACGAACGGCTGGACGTACGATGCTCCGGATGGTCTTAAAAAACTCGCAAGTTCCAAGAACTATTTAAAACCGTAAAAATATTCACGTAAAAAAATGGTATAGGCGTTTTGAAAATTTCAACCCCTATTTTGAACCCCTTAGAGATGACTGACAGTAACGTCGAGCTTCGAGGACCAACTAGACCCCGAACGGAACCTATAACCCGAATTTCATCAATTTTCTTTCATGGTAACTAAGAAAAGTGGCCCGTACGGCGTACGGCGTACGGCGGACAGACAGAAATATTTTTATTGCATTTTCGGATTCTTCATACCTTGAAACGTAAACCATCAAATTTTGAAGGGGAGTTAGAATTTTTTTTTCATGCTCGATTACAATGGTTCATTATTGAAAATAATAAACCAAAAATCCGATTATATGGGTTCTGGTCCGCATAATTTTCATGGTCTTCCCCAATGATGTGTGTTTCCATAACAACTTCTCTTTCCTCTTGATTCTCCTAAGCTGAAATGGCTTGAAAGCGAGGTAGGTATTTGGGTTGCGAAAACGTTGGTGTAATAGGAAAATTCATAGCGATCACGTTGTCACGGTAGCACGTAGTAGGTACCTACGGTTTTTCAACATGTCAGGTTACTTTTACACACGGTCTTGTCGTTACGTTTCAGGGGAGCGAGAGGCGGTGACGGATGCATGCGGCCCAAATCGGCAACCGCACGATACGTCAACCATTTGGCGCATGCGCAGAACACTTTTTTGAGACAAGGATGACACGTCTCATAGGAAATAAGGCTTAATTGGCAAGCATCGCACGATCGGGCGATCAGCGATGGTCGCTGCATCGGACGATGAAAATATCAAACTTAACAAAGTAGTAAAGGTGTCCTCTTTGAACCTCAGATGCGCTCGTGCGATGGGTGGGGTCGGTCGCACTTGTTGGTTTTGGTTTATTATTCTGTGAATAATACACCTATGTACCTATTCGCTCAGCAAAAAAATTTTATAACACCCCCTCAAAAATTTTTCTTTTCCGTTTCAAGGTGTATAGATACCAAAACGCTGCAAAGTCCTTGTCACATGGGTTTATTATTCTATTGGAGTTCTAGAGATTTTCGTTGGCTGTTAAATGTATTGTTTCTTTCATGCGTAATAATCGAAATAGCTACTGCTGATGGGTTCCATTAATTTTGGCCCCCAAAACACAAATTAGGTACGCTCTTTTTTTTCTTTTTTTTTAACTATCTTTGATCATTGGTAGTGCCATTTAATCGTCCTGAACCACGTCTTGACACTTTTTCCAGTGTTATTATACAAACTGATGGTGATTTCAGACGATTTCCCAGGTTTTTCACTCATAAAAAATCAATTCTGGGAGCTGAACATTTGGTAGAACTCAATTTTCCACTCTTTGGTCAAAATCGACTTCATGTTCGGTCTTCTCGTCCCCAAAAACATGGAAAACGATATCTCAGAAGCTCATGTAACCAATATGTTGCTAAAACGTAAAAAGTACCTATTTTGGTTTATTATTCTGTGAATAATACACCTATGTATTCGCTCAGCAAAAAATTTTTATAAATCCCCCTCAAAATTTTTTCTTTTCCGTTTCAAGGTGCGTAGATTCCAAAAATGCAATGTCCGTCCGCCGTCCGCCGTACGCCGTCCGCCGTACGCCGTATCACGTGTACAGGCTTCATTTTCGGTCTAAAAAAGTCGTTCTTTCGCACACATGCTCCATTTGGGCCCTAGTTGTGTCCCGAAACTTTTCAGCCCGATCGGAATATACCCAGGGGTGTTATGAGTGAAAATGTGTATAAAAATAGGTACTTTTTGCGTTTTAACAACATGTTAGTAACATGAGCTTTTGAGGTATCTTTTTCCATGTTTTTGAGGACGAGAAGACCGAATATGAAGTCGATTTTGACCAAAGACGCGGAAATTGAGGTTTTACCAAAGGTTCAGCTCCCAAAATTGGTTTTTTATGAGTCAAAAACCTGGAAAACTGTCTGAAATCACCATCAATGTGTACAATAACATTGGAAAAGTGTAAACAGGTGAATCAAGACCATTAATGCCACTACCAATGATCAAAGATGATTAAAAAAAAAAAAAAAAAAAAAGCGTACCTATTTCATGTTTTGGGGGCCAAAATTGGTGGAAATCATCAGAAATAGCTATTTCAATCATTCCACATGAAAGAAACAATAAATGAACAGCCATAATCTATTTCTGTAGGTGTGTCCAATAGAATAATAAACCCATGTGACAAGGACTTTGCAGCGTTTTTACACACATTTTCACTCATAACACCCCTGGGTATATTCCGATCGGGCTGAAAAGTTTCGGGACACAACTAGGGCCCAAATGGAGCATGTGTGCGAAAGAACGATTTTTTTAGACCGAAAATGAAGCCTGTACACGTGATACGGCGGACGGCGTACGGCGGACGGACATTGCATTTTTGGAATCTATGCACCTTGAAACGGAAAAGAAAAAAGTTTGAGGGGGTGTTATAAAAATTTTTTGCTGAGCGAATACATAGGTATATTATTCACAGAATAATAAACCAAAATGCAATGTCCGTCCGCCGTACGCCGTACGCCGTCCGCTGTATCACGTGTACAGGCTTCATTTTCGGTCTAAAAAATTCGATCTTTCGCACACATGCTCCATTTGGGCCCTAGTTGTGCCCCGAAACTTTTCAGGCCGATCGGAATATACCCAGGGGTGTTATGAGTGAAAATGTGTGTAAAAACGCTGCAAAGTCCTTGTCACATGGGTTTATTATTCTATGGACATACCTACAGAAATGCTGGCTGTTCATTTATTGTTGCTTTCATGTAAAATAATTGAAATAGCTATTTCTGATGGTTTCCACCAATGGTGGTACGCTCCTTTTTTTATTTTATTTTTTTTATCATCGTTGATCATTGGTAGTGCCATTTAATTGTCTTGATCCACGTGTTGACACTTTTCCTAATGTTATTCTACAAATTGATGGTGATTTCAGACGATTTCGCAGGTTTTTGACTCATAAAAAATCGATTTTGGGAGCTGAAAATCTGGTACAACCTCAATTTTCCACTCCTTGGTCAAAATCGACTTCATATTCGGTCTTCTCGTCCAAAAAAACATGGAAACCGATACTTCAAAAGCTCATGTTACCAACATGTTGCTAAAACGCAAAAGTACCTATTTTTACACACATTTTCACTCATAACACCCCTGGGTGTATTCCGATCGGGCTGAAAAGTTTCGGGACACAACTAGGGCCCAAATGGAGCATGTGTGCGAAAGAACGACTTTTTTAGACCGAAAATGAAGCCTGTACACGTGATACGGCGGACGGCGGACGGCGTACGGCGGACGGACATTGCATTTTTGGAATCTACGCACCTTGAAACGGAAAAGGAAAAAGTTTGAGGGGGTGTTATAAAAATTTTTTGCTGAGCGATTACATAGGTGTATTATTCACAGAATAATAAACCAAAATAGTACTTTTTGCGTTTTAGCAACATGTTGGTAACATGAGCATTCAAGGTATCGTTTTTCATGTTTTTGGGGACGAGAAGACCGAATATGAAGTCGATTTTGACCAAAGAGTAGAAAATTGAGGTTCTACCAGATGTTCAGCTCCCGAAATTGATTTTTTATGAGTCAAAAACCTGGGAAATCGTCTGAAATCACCATCAATTTGTATAATAACACTGGAAAAAGTGTCAACAGGTGGATCAAGACGATTAAATGGTACCTACTATCAATGATCAGAAATTATTTATATTAAAAAAAGAACGCTGCAAATCCCTGCACAACGGTTTATTATTTTGTACAGAATACCCTTCTGATACATATCACAGCTCTCTGTATAGATAACCCGTATATTATATAATATAATATGTACTACTCTGTACATATTATGTGAATCGCAATAGTAGTAGGGGTTAGTACCTAACACCGTACTCGATACTAGGTACCTACCTAAATCACGAGTTAAATGTTACTAAAATAATACAGCCGATGACAAACAGTAACTAAAACGGCGAAAAGAAACGCAAATAATGAAGTTCTGAAGGAAAATTGTTGATGTGGCGTGAAATAGATGCCCCTTCTGCGTAGATCACTGTTTTCTGTGGTCAATACCTATGATGAACCGTTGTGTAATAACTTGCCCACCAATAATACTTCAACGGTTGTTCAAGTTGCAAAAGTACCGATCAACAAAATCCAGCCCCTTCTTGGTAGATGAACCGTTGTGTAATAATTTAACGTTGCGTAATAATTTACCGTTATGTAATAATTTACCATATTGTAATAATTTACCCATCAAATATACTTCAACGTTTGTTCAAGTTTCAGAAGTACCTACCAACAAAATCCAATAGTCCATCACTTATCAAATGAAATAATATCGCAGAACAACCAACTCGACTTCTGATTATAATCAGGTGCTTCCTAGTGATGATTATCTGGGCCGGATTTATACCGTTTGATTCACGATCGTGTTGACGAAGCTTTTTGGTGCACACGAACGGCTGGACGTACAATGCTCCGGGTGGTCTCAAAAATTGTTTAGCTCAAGACAAATTTAATAAAGTAAAAAAAACCATACCCTTCTATCGAAAGTTTTCGAGATACGGCGTTCTGAAAATTTCAGCCCCTGTTTTGAACTGACAGTAACGTCGAGCTTCGAGGACCAACTAGACCCCGAACGTAACCTATGTATAATCGGAATTTCATCAATTTCGTTTCATGGTAACTAAGAAAAGTGGCCAGTACGGCGTACGGCGGACAGATAGAAATATTTGTATTGCATTTTCGGATTCTACATACCTTGAAACGTAAACCATCAAATTTTGAGTTGGGGGGGGGGTTAGATTTTTTTTTTTTCATGATCGATTCCAATGGTTCATTATTGAAAATAATATACCAAAAATTTTAAAAAACTACCCGGAAGAAGTGTAATGATATTTTTGTGATGTAGATTAGTTCAATCTCTTTAACCTCAAGCACAAACCTAGTTTTTTTATTGGTAAAGTATACAGGTACTGGAATATGCCGACTTTCTCTCTTCATGGGCTCAGAAAGGGTTTGAGTTTCGGGGGCGGAGAGGACTTGGGGTTGGGTTCTAGAAAGGGCATGTACGAAATTTGACTCCATTCCGACAATTAGGGCGCGGTGGAGGGAAAAAATACCGTAACTGGCCACTAAGCGATGAGCATGAGAAGAAGAGAAGAAGAAGAAAGAAGCACAAGAAGAAGACGTCAACTCGACATTTATTGCAATAAAAATAATCGAAAATATTACAATAAACCCGAATAACATAGTACGGAGCTTTAGTAGTGGTAGAATCTTGAATGAAGGTGGTAAAAACCAAACACAACACACAACCATTGAACGAGTTGATAGGTAGGAACGAAATTTTCCGTTTTATTTGACCTGACTTGTCATAGTATTTTCCTGTTCATCTTCGTACCATTTCCAAATAAGCATGAAAATTAACAGTTTGGAACTGGCTGTGCCACCCGGATCTCCTGACTTGGATTCTCCAGTTTCACCTCCACATCCTACCATTCGCTATAGTTTAATTACACCTAGGAGAAAGTGCGTATCTCATCGTCAAGGGACTCATCACTTTGCAACAAGATAATAAATTAATACCTATTTAGTTTTGAAAAAATGCACCTACCCCCAATGTTGCTATGAGTAGTTTTACTACCTAATATGATTCATAATTACCTGTATGTTTAATGATGATTACCCTCGACTTTGTAGTTATTTAAGGAAATATTACTTACAATAAATCAAAATAACAAAGTTGCACGTACCTTTAGTAGTGTGTACAATCCGAGAATGAAGATAGAATCCAGTTCGTAGCACAAACCGCATACACAACCACTGATCAACGCGGGCCAGTCAGTGCACACACGTTATTCATCGGATTGCCCATATCACTTCACGCGGTTAATCGGCGGATCACTCCGAGGCGATTCGAGAAAACACACAAAAATATATAATATAGTCCAGGAATTATTGTTTAAAGATGAATTTTGACGAAAAACTACCACAAACCTACCATCCGTCGCGGGTGATCGAGGGACTGACTAATAGAAAGGGGTGGCAGGGTGGGGAAGGTGGGGGTGAGGGGAAAGTAGGCACTTAGGTACTTGTAACTATAATTATTTTCCCTTTTATTTTACCCGACTTATTGTCTTTACCTGTTTTTACACTTTTCAAAGAAAATCCACGAAATGATTGAAGTTACCGATCTACGTGGCACTGGGTCTGCCCGCCAGAGCTTAAACTCTCCAGATTTAGGTTAATACTTGGAATTTTCCATCTATTTTATTGGAATTGGTCATTAATGCGATCTTGAATTTCCATAAACCACCAATGGTTGTATAGTTGGTGTTTTAATCGTTCCAAGTAACTACATCATGTTGTGAACTGATGCCTTCGTGGCACAACCAGTGCCACATAGATTAGTAACTTGTATATTATGTCTTCGATTGTTTGAAGCAGTTAGGAAAAGAAAAACACAATGAAAATTCAGGTAAATGTAAAAAAATAAAATAAATAAATAACTAAATAAATTTAAAAAAATCGAGTGAATACCTACCTACCCCACCACGCCCAGCCACATCACCTTCCCCACCCTGCCGCCCCTCTCTATTAGTCAGTCTGGCCCGATCAACCGCGACGGATGGTAGGTAAGTGGTAGTTTTCATTCCAAATTCATCATAGAAGAATAATTCCTGGACTAAATTGTACTGTGTTATTGTGAGTTTTCTCCTCGAATCGCCTCGGTATCCGCCGTTAATCGGGAGAAGTGATATGGGCAATTCGAAAACCAACGTGGGTGCATCGTCGGCCCGCGCCGATGATGATTGTGTTCAGTGCTGCGATTTGGATTCCACCACCTTCATTCACCGACCATCCAGTACTAAAGGTACCGTAAAATTTTGCTCTTTAGGTTTATTGTAAGTAATATTTTCTTTATAATTTATAAAGTCGAGGTTCCTCTGGTGGCACACCCCATGCCACGTAGACATACCTACCTACCTTACCTACACATTTCTTTAATTGTGTGGATAAGTTACGAAACGCAAAATACAATGAGAATTCAGGCAAATGAAAGGGAAAATATTAAGTAAAAACCTACCAAGGCCCACCCTGTTGATACTTTCTTGTAAGTCCGCTGCTGGTTGGTATGCGGTAGTTTTTCGTCAAAATTGATCTTTAAACAAAAATTCCTGGACTAGATTATACATTTTTGTGTGTTTTCTCCTGGAATCGCCTCAGTATTATCCGCCGAATAACCCCGAGAAGTGATATGGGTGATCCGATACCTCACGTGAGTGCAGGTTAACCTGTATTGACCAGTGATTGTGTTTTTCATTATTAGTGCTGCGATTTGGGTTCTACCACCTTCATTCTCAGATCATCCGCTACTAAAGGTAAGTACAACTCTTGTTATTTCCCTTTATTGTAAGCAATATTTCCTTATAACGATACACGTGAGTGTAGCAAAATCACGAATTTAGGTATCTACTTGGGAGTTTCTGCATATTTGATTGAACTTTGTGATTAGCACGATCTGGAATTTCCAAAAACTACTGATAAGGGACTATACGGTGTTCTCATCGTTCCGAGTACCTGTCAGAATCAGGAGAATCGTTGCTGCGGTGGCACACCCCATGCCACGTAGACATACCTACCTACCTTACCTACACATTTCTTTAATTGCCTGGATAAGTTACTAACCAAAAAAGAATGAGAATTCAGGTAAATGAAAGGGGAAAATATTAAGTAAATATACCTACCAAGGCCCACCCTGCTGATACTTTCCGGTAAGTCCCTCGATCGCCCGCTGCTGGTTGGTATGCGGTAGTTTTCCGTCAAAATTGATCTTTAAACAATAATTCCTGGACTAGATTTTAAATTTTTGTGTGTTTTCTCCTCGAATTGCCTCAGTATTATCCGCCGAATAACCACAAGAAATGATATGGGCTATCCGATACCTCAAGTGAGTGCAGGTTGGCCTGTATTATCAGTGATTGTGGTTTTAGCGAATTTTCAAAGAAAATGAAGCTATTGCAATGGCTTCGAAATTTAAATAATATAAATTTTTGGAAATTTTCTTCATAGAAATCCGTTTCAGACCATTCTAAAACGATTCCTGAAATTTAACACTTTTTTATATGTATATATATATATATGTGTCACTCCAGACGATAACTCTCGATAGAATTGAGATAAACAGCTCAAATTTGCACAAAAAATCTATCTTGGCAATCGAAAGGCTAAGTTCGAAGATGGGCGAAATTGGCCTACTCTAAGGAGGGTTTTGGCGCATTTAAAGTGCGCAAAAATTACCCAAAAATCCCCAAAATGTTATTTTCCAACAAGTGACCCCTCATTTTAAAGGTTTTTGCACGCTGAACACGATGGTGGAATCGGATTTTAGATATCTTGATCCGTTCTCAAATTAGAGCATTTAAAGTGCGCAAAAATTACCCAAAAATCCCCAAAAGTTATTTTCTAACAAGTGACCCCTCATTTTAAAGGTTTTTGCACGCTGAACACGATGGTGAAATCGGATTTTAGATATCTAAATCCGTTCTTAAATTAGAGCATTTAAAGTGCGCAAAAATTACCCAAAACTAGGATAATCTTTAAACTCTTACCCCCCCCCCCCCCCACCCCCTTAGAGTGGTCAGATTGAAAAATGTGAGAAGTATTAATTGAAGACGAGAGTTCGAAGCAAAAAAGGGGGAGGCAAACGATTAGTACAACTCCTTGAATTTCCCATTTGACATATAATTGTTATGATACCTTCATAGATAGACAAGTACCGGCCCACGTATTACTAGAAGGAAGACGAAAGAAAAAATCTATTTCAAATTATTCAATTTAGGTACTAACAGTAGGAGGAAGAAGGTTAGGTAGGTATCTTATCAATTTATTATCAGTATCATACGAATATTTGATATTCAAAGGTAGGTAGGTACTTAACATGATAAAAATAATATCAATGAAGAAGGAAGGATCTACCTACCTAGTAGAGCAAATCTTGAACTGGTTTTAGATACCAGGCCTGAAATCGTAGTCAAGAGGAAAGGCCATTCAGAAGGAACAAGGAATCTACTCATAACAAACGGTAGAATCAGGATGGACAAAACGTACAAATTAAAATAAATACGAAGAGAATATACATAGAAAACCAAATTTTAGACCGAAGTTTTCCTTTATTCAAAACCATAGCCATTAATTCGAATATTTCTTTGAAAATTCGCTCATTAAGTCATGCTGCATGACTGGTTTTTTTTTATTATTAGTGCTGCGATTTGGGTTCTACCACCTTCATTCCCGGATCATCCGCTACTAAAGGTAAGTACAACTTTGTTATTTCCCCTAATTGTAAGTCATATTTCCTTATAACGATAAACGTGAGTGTAGTAGTAAAATGACAAATTTAGGTATCTACTTGGGAGTTTCTACATATTTGATTGAACTTAGTGATTAACACCACCTGGAATTTCCAAAAACTACTGATAAGTGACCTAGACGGTGTTCTCATCGTTCCGAGTACCTGTCTGAATCAGGAGAATCGTTGCTGTGGTGGCACACCCCATGCCACGTAGACATACCTAACTACCTTACCTACACATTTCTTTAATTGTCTGGATAAGTTACGAAACGAAAAACGCTGCAAAGTCCTTGTCACATGGGTTTACTATTCTATTGGACATACCTACAGAAATGTTGGCTGTTCATTTATTGTTTATTTCATGTGAAATAATCAAAATAGCTATTTCTGATGGTTTCCACAATTTTTGGCCCCTAAAAAAAGAATAAGGTAGGTACGCTACCTTTTTTTTCTTTTTCAATTTATCTTTGATCATTGGTAGTGCCATTTAACCTTCATGATCCACGTGTTGATACTACTTCCAGTGTTATTAAACAAATTGATGGTGATTTCAGACGATTTTCCAGGTTTTTGACTCATAAAAAATCGATTTTGGGAGCTGAACATTTGGTAGAACCTCGATTTTCCACTCTTTGGTCAAAATGGACTTCACATTCGGTCTTCTCGTCCCCAAAAACATGGAAAAAGATACCTCAAAAGCTCATGTTACTAACATGTTACTAAAACACAAAAACGCTGCAAAGTCCTTGTCACATGGGTTTATTATTCTACTGGACATACCTGCAGAGATGTTGGCTGTTTATTTATTGTTTCTTTCATATAAAATAATTTAAATAGCTATCTCTGGTGGTTTCCACCAATTTTGGCCCCCAAAACACGAATAAGGTACCTACGCTTTTTTTTTTTTTTAAACAAATTATCTCTGATCATTGATAGTACCATTTTATCGTCTTGATCCACCTGTTGACACTTTTTCCAGTGTTATTCTACAAATTGATGGTGATTTCAGACGATTTCCCAGGTTTTTGACTCATAAAAAATCAATTTCGGGAGCTGAACATCTGGTAGAACCTCAATTTTCTATTCTTTGGTCAAAATCGAGTTCATATTCGGTCATCTCGTCCCCAAAAACATGAAAAACGATACCTTAAAAGCTCATGTTACCAACATGTTGCTAAAACGCAAAAAGTACCTATTTTTACTCACATTTTAACTCATAACACCCCTGGGTATATTCCGATCGGGCTGAAAAGTTTCGGGACACAACTAGGGCCCAAATGGAGCATGTGTGCGAAAGAACGATTTTTTTAGACCGAAAATGAAGCCTGTACACGTGATACGGCGGACGGCGTACGGCGGACGGCGGACGGACATTGCATTTTTGGAATCTACGCACCTTGAAACGGAAAAGAAAAAATTTTGAGGGGGTGTTATAAAATTTTTTTTCTGAGCGAATACATAGGTGTATTATTCACAGAATAATAAACCATAAGTACCTATTTTTGTGCATATTTTCACTCATAACATCCCTGGGTATATTCCGATCGGGCTGAAAAGTTTCGGGACACAACTAGGGCCCAAATGGAGCATGTGTGCGAAAGAACGACTTTTTTAGACCAAAAATGAAGCCTGTACACGTGATACGGCGGACGGCGGATGGACATAGCATTTTGGTTTATTATTCTGTGAATAATACACCTATGTATTCGCTCAGCAAAAAATTGTTATAACACCCCCTCAAAATTTTGTCTTTTCCGTTTCAAGGTGCGTAGATTCCAAAAATGCAATGTCCGTCCGCCGTACGCTGTACGCCGTACGCCGTATCACTTGTACAGGCTTCATTTTTGGTCTAAAAAATTCGTTCTTTCGCACACATGCTCCATTTGGGCCCTAGTTGTGTCCCGAAACTTTTCAGCCCGATCGGAATATACCCAGGGGTGTTATGAGTGAAAATGTGTGTAAAAATAGTTACTTCTTGCGTTTTAGCAACATGTTAGTAAAATGAGCTTCTGAGTTATCTTTTTCCATGTTTATGGGGACGAGAAGTCCGAATATGAAGTCGATTTTGACCAAAGACGCGGAAATTGAGGTTTTACCAAAGGTTCAGCTCCCAAAATTGGATTTTTATGAGTCAAAAACCTGGAAAACTGTCTGAAATCACCATCAACTTGTATAATAACACTGGAAGTAGTATCAACACGTGGATCATGACGGTTAAATGGCACTACCAATGATCAAAGATAAATTGAAAAAATAAAAATAAAATAAAGGGAGCGTAGGTACCAACCTAATTCGTGTTTTAGAGGCCAAAAATGGTGGAAACCATCAGAAATAGCTATTTCGATTATTTCCCATGAAATAAACCATAAATGAACAGCCAACATTTCTGTAGGTATGTCCAGTAGAATAATACACCTATGTAATCGCTCAGCAAAAAAATTTTATAACACCCCCTCAAAATTTGTTCTTTTACGTTTCAAGGTGCAGAGATTCCAAAAATGCAATGTCCGTCCGCCGTACGCCGGCCGCCGTATCACGTGTACCGGCTTCATTTTTGGTCTAAAAAAGTCGTTCTTTCGCACACATGCTCCATTTGGGCCCTAGTTGTGTCCCGAAACTTTTTAGCCCGATCGGAATATACCCAGGGGTGTTATGAGTGAAAATGTGTATAAAAATAGGTACTTCTTGTGTTTTAGTAACATGTTAGTAACATGAGCTTTTGAGGTATCGTTTTCCATGTTTATGGGGACGACAAGACCGAATATCAAGTCGATTTTGACCAAAGAGTGGAAAATAGAGGTTCCACCAAATGTTCAGCTCACCATCACCATCAATTTGTATAATAACACTGGAAATTGCCATCAATTTTTATCAACACGTGGATTAAGACGATTGAATGGCACTACCAATGATCAAAGATAAATTGAAAAAAAAGGAGCGTACCTAATTCGTGTTTTAGGGGCCAAAAATGGTGGAAACCATCAGAAATAGCTATTTCAATTATTTCACATGAAATAAACAATAAATGAACAGCCATAATCTATTTCTGTAGGTGTGTCCAATAGAATAATAAACCCATGTGACAAGGACTTTGCAGAGTTTTTGATTGGAAATCGCATCGCCTACATCGCCCCATCGCGTAAGCAACAAACCTATCGTTTTCGAGGGGAGTGTCCTATTCAGTTACAGACTCCCACAAGTCAGCGCGAGCATCAAACGCCTCATCGCCTCAAAACAAACCAGTTTGATTTTCAACGCGCGATCAACAGCAGTTGTGCATTAATGAATTCGAAGAACATTAATTAACGAAATTCGGGTGAACCAAATCTTCGACGCCTATTGGTGTCTTTCATGACTGTGTGGCTGCTCTCTCATTTATTTTTCCTTGCAGATATAGTAAAAAATGTTGTAACCAGGCGTACTTTTTAGCGGATTTTCAAAGAAAATGAAGCTGTTGCAATGGGTCCAACATTTTCAGAACGTGAATTTTTGAAATTTTTATAGACAAATCCGATTCAGAGCATCCTGCTTTATCCCATGATTTTAACAAAATGTGTATGTATTTAAATTTGTTTATGTGTCACCCCAGACGATATCTGTCCTTGGGTACGCGATAAAAATTCCAGAATTCGGAACCGTTCTTATTGCTATAAATTCAGAAGGATGAGTCCGAAGAGGAGCAATTTTCTAAAATTCTAAGGGGGTCTTAATTCTTTAAAAACGCTGCAAAGTCCTTGTCACATGGGGTTTATTATTCTACTGGACATACCTACAGAAATGTTGGCTGTTCATTTATTGTTTGTATCATGTGAAATAATTGAAACAGCTATTTCTGATGGTTTCCACCAATTTTGGAATCGTCTTGATTTCCAGCAATGAGAACGGAACTGAGGTCGCGCTATGGTGTTTTTAATCGTCTGGTCGCGCTAATGGGCGATCGACGAGCACATGAATTAGGACAGGCATTTAGATCGTACGATCGACGCACTGTGCGGCCGATCATCGCTGACCGCCAGATCGCGCGATGCATGCCCAATTAGGACATAGCCTAATAATACGTCCCCGGGTCTTATCAACTTCTTATCAACTATCGACACTGTAATGTGTTGAATTCCTATTTTCCCTACT
Organism: Leptopterna dolabrata; assembly: GCA_954871275.1. Classification (NCBI taxonomy): domain Eukaryota; kingdom Metazoa; phylum Arthropoda; class Insecta; order Hemiptera; family Miridae; genus Leptopterna; species Leptopterna dolabrata. Next base: position 40,675,150 of record OX940981.1, read on the forward strand.
GTCCTATGGATGGCAAAGCGGGTGGGCGAGATGTTGTTGGCGGAATTCTTACACTTACACTTATTACCTGGTTTGTAGGAGGCAGTTGGCCCTGAGACAGCTTTGCACAGTACTGGCTCGGGTTCAGGAGACACTGTGCTGAAAGATCAATAAAAGAACTAGGCTTCCAGCAAGGCAAGCAAGTGACTGATGGTCCTGGGAGAGTGATGCAATTGACTAATGAACAAGATAATTTATTAAACGAGGTGCGGCAATTTAGAAGACAAGATACTGGAGAAAATGATGCTCGCAAAGTATCGGGACTCGAGATAATGCAAAAGGATGAATTTACTAATTGAATCTATGAAATGACTTGTGTTGGAAAATGTTGGTGTGTGTAACGTTGGCACCAGAGTCGGGTGCACGGATCCAAAGGGGTGCAATTCGGGGGTCAGTATGTGCGCCTGCACGTGGTAGAGGGGTTCACGTTAAGCCAAGGCTCGGGGTAGCAATAACTACCGGAAGGAAGTTCTGCAACAGAACGGAAGAATCCCTCTGTTACTTCTGACAAGATAAAATGTAATATTGGACGCCTGAAGGGCACTACTACGCGAATGTCCCAAAATGGATAATAAGGGGGTAAGTGTGCAAGTCCTACCCTCTCCTGGAAACTGGCAGAAGTTCTCGTCCAGGCAGCCTCCTTGGCTGCGGGCTTCTGGCTCCTGCGGTCCGCTGCTCCGGCGACCACCCAAAGGCGAACTGGTATCGCCTGGAACAGGATAATCTCCTCGACAGAATTGGGTATCAATCTGAGTTGAACCCCTGTGCTTCCTGGTCGGTATTCCGCCCGAATACTCTCTCACGTCTCTGGTCGTCATTACGGTCGTAATCCAAAAGGGGAAAGCAATAGAAAAATTCCAGGGTTATTACTACGGGGTTCACAATTCTCAACTAGCTGAAGGCTCTACACACAACTCAGCTGTCTCAATACTATCTACTCAATCTGATCGCAGGTCTAGTCTCTGGGGTCTCCTTCTCGAGTCTGAGGTATCATGGCGGCTGCAACTGGGTATATCCCTTACCCCTCTCTTCGCGAATCCACCCCTCCGCATCGTGGGGAAGCTGCGCAGACGCCTCTCGCGTCGACGGCTCCTACCGCCTGTATCGGTCGCCTATCATAGCGCACTGCCCGAGTAAAAAAAAGGGAGATGCCATTTCTGAACATCTTACAACACTACCGATTTGGGGAATCGATAATCACGTCACGGGAAAAAGGTTACCATGGTGCGCGGGTGCATGGATAGTAGACACGGATTATATCGATAATCGATTGTTTCAATTTATTGTTGATAAAACCCTGAGGGACGTATAACAAGTACCTCAAAAGGAATTGTAATAATACAAATAATATTTTATCAGGACGGCGTAACTTTTGTCAAACTCAATTTGGTTGTTCACACTGTGGACTTAAGGACCAAGTAAGTAGTTGGTACCTACGTAAGTACCTAAAATAATGCATATAGGTAGCTTTTTTTATAAAACTACATTTCAATTGAATTCATCAGTGGAACAAGCGTTTTAAGTAGTTAAAATGGAGTTGAGTAGGAGCTCAATCAGTCTTTCGAAAATATCACAGAAATAAAGAACAGTGGGTATGTTTTCCTGCCTACCTACCTACTCACAACCTACGTACTTAGCTAAATTTACGTTGGTATCTTATTAGGAGTAGAGGTTTTTTTCGAAATGAAACAAGAAAAACGCTGCAAATCCCTGCACAACGGTTTATTATTTTGTACAGAATACCCTCTTGTTACAGATCACAGGTCTCCGTATAGATAACCCTTCTATATAACATATGTACTATTCTACACATATTATGTAGATCGCGGACCCTCCGTAGGTTAGTACCTAACCCCGTACTCGTTACTAGGTACCTACCTAAACCGTTGTGTAATAATTTATCTGTATAGGTTCACCTTCTACGGAGAGAATAATGAACCGTTGTATAATAATTTGCCCATCAATAATACTTCAACGGTTGTTCAAATTGCAAAAGTACCTATCAACAAAATCCAGCCCCTTCTTGGTAGATGAGCCGTTGTGTAATAATTTACCGTTGTGTAATAATTTGCCGGTGTGTAATAATTTGCCATCGTATAGTAATAATTTACCAATCAATAATACTTCAACGTTTGTTCAAGATTCAGAAGAACCTACCAACAAAATCCAATAGTACATCACTTGTCAAATGAAATAATATCGCAGAACAAACAACTCGACTTCATACAGCCATCCTTGATTATAATCAGGTGCTCCTTAGTGATAATATCCGGGCCGGATTTATACCGTTTGATTCACGATCGTGTTGACGAAGCTTTTTGGTGCACACGAACGGCTGGACGTACAATGCTCCGGGTGGTCTCAAAAAATTGTTTAGCTCAACACAAATTTAATATCGTAAAAAAAACCAAACCCTTCAATCGAAAGTTTTTGAGATACGGCGTTCTGAAAATTTCAACCCCTATTTTGAACCCCTTAGAGATGACTGACAGTAACATCGAGCTTCGAGGACCAACTAGACCCCGAACGGAACCTCTAACCCGAATTTCATCAATTTTGTTTCATGGTAACTAAGAAAAGTGGCCAGTACGGCGTACGGCGGACAGACAGAAATATTTTTATTGCAGTTTCAGATTCTACATACCTTGAAACGTAAACCATCAAATTTTGAGGGGGGGGGTAAGAATTGTCTTTTTCTTGCTCGATTCCAATGTTTCATTATTGATAATGATAAACCAAAAGAGTATAATTAGAGGTATTTTCTAAAGTGAGAGAAGAAAAGAGTATGTTTGGCCATAAAATGAAAAAAGTACTTAGTAGACTGTACAGCATTAGGTGGAAGAATAGTGTACGACATTATGGGGCCAAAAAGAAAAATAGTGTATGAAATCACATACTATAAAAAATTATGTCTGGTAACGGTAAATGTATCGGAAATACCTAACCCCTCCCTAACGATGTCAACGTACAGCTGCCGTGTTTCGAGTCCCTACCGAATACATCTTCCTGGGCGTCAATGGATAGTTCAAAACCATCAGCTACCAACAACTTACTCGTCAGTGGAAGAGAGGACGAGGCTCGTTTGGCTCTGGATGTGCCTTCTTCTGCTACCTTCACTTTGGTGGATGTTGTGAAATATCCTTCCGTTGATGACAACGCGCAAAATATTATTAGAGCTACTATCATGGAGTAAGTCAGCACTAGTGAGATTAAGCTATTTTTTATCCAGAACAACATTCTTCCAATCTAATAGGAACCAAGCGAATTACGAGTTTTCGATAGGTTTCCATGTCACTAATTTCAGGGGTTTTTATCGATCGATCTATTGGAGGACTCCTAGTTATAATGATCATGATGGTGGTGGCTAACGTTATTTTTAAAATCATAACTACAGGTGGTAACGTCATTTCTTCAAGTTCAGTAGGAGGAAGAATGGAAAAACGCTGCAGATTATTACAGAAAGTTTTATTATTAAACCCCCCTTCTGCGTAGATCATTGTTTTCTGTGGGCAATACCTACCCTCGAGCTCCCCCCTGGGAAGCCCTAAATCGAGTATTGAAGCCGGCCCGGGAATTAAAGTTTGATAAAAACGCACAGGAAACAATAATGCAGGTATTAATTATTTGTTTTTATTCATGATTCATTTATTGTTCAAGTTACAAAAGTACCTATCAGCAAAATCCAAAAGAGCATAAGATGATAATATTTCAAATTCAAATTCAATTTTTTTTATTCAGCAAAATTTTATACAACAAATATAATGATTTTTAGAGATTCTATATACATAATACAAGATCTAAAATTATGTTGGTTTATGAGCCTAAGGTCAATGACCCGTCCAGGCTCGTCTCTTCCACCACTATTTATTACTGCGTATGTATGTACCAGCAGTTTCATTGACAAAACACACCTCAAGTGTTTGGAGAATGAGTTACATTGATCAAGAACCAACAGTATTTACAGGTTATTCCTAAGTAGTTAGTAAATACACTTAATGGTACGAAGGCTGATCTGTATTTTTATCCTAATTTAAACTTATTTATAACAACACTTTCGTTATTTTCAAGCTCAAAATATTCTAGAACTAGTCTTTTAAATTTTCCTGTTGGTGTTGAAATCTTGGTTAGGAGCGGTAACTGTTCAAATAGGGCTGGAGCTAGCCATGGAAATTGTCGAGTGTAGAAATCATTATTTGCCTGTGGTATCTGGAGGACATACCTAGTTGGCATTTGTTCGCGTCGGTCTAATCAGCGCTTGCTTAGTAATAATGCAGGTGTTTATGCACATACAAAAGAGTTCTGTGAATACAAGCCATTCTAGGAGTGAGAACACCGAAGTGTTTGTATAGGTAACTAGTTGAAGTACGCTTATGGGAATTCGTTGCAATTCTCAAAACTGTATTCATTGCTATGTTTATACTATTAAAGGTTGACGCATAAGTACCTCCCCAGACAATGATACCATCAGTTAAAATGCTATATACATGAGCATAATACACCATTGTAAGGTTTTCTTTCGTTAGCCATCTTCGTAGCATTAGAAAGTAGTGCATGGATTTCCTGATTTTATTCACTAATTCAGCTACATGATCCTTCCACTTGAGATGCTGATCCACGTGCACTCCTAGGTATTTTATTGTATTCAGCCTTTCTATTCCCATGCAGCTGCACAAATTTCTTACTACGCCACAGTTTTCCTTGTGAACTTTGAGATTAGAGTCATTAGGAAGTCCTGTTTTGTTTATTGAGAATGTAATGTGCTTGGTTTTCGAAAGGTTCATGGTGAGACTATTTGTGCTAAACCATTTGGCTACTTCATAGACAGTCCTTTCTGCGATAGAATGCGCTCGCTCCCAGGTGTTCTCATTTATCACAATAGCTATATCATCAGCAAAAGCTACAAATTTGCATCTCAAGTTCATAGTAAAAAGGTCATTTATAAATAAGTATCAGACAAAAAATTGGGCCAAGGACAGATATTTCATTCACTATTTCGGAATATCTAACTCGACTTCAATTAATCAGTTTGTCGTGATTCCCCTCACAGTGGTCTCCCATAATATTGTTATAAGCTTATAAGATTTAACCAAATAAATGACGGGAACGTTGAGCTGGGCGGGGTCAAGGGGAAAGTAGCCTAAGGGTTTTTTTCCATCAACCGCCATCGTTCCTCAACGGTCATAATGACCGATTGTGGGCGGGGGACGGGTAGATAAGTCCCTATATGAACATCCCTTCTGGCCCAGCTCCTCATTCGACCGACCGACCCTCAACTTACGACTTCTCTCTCGACCCTCTCTCTCTCGCCCTCTCTTTTACCTTTCCATACACTCGCTGTGGTGAAAACCGCGGGGTGCCCTCCTCTCTCCTGGTTTCTGCTGTGGTGAAAACCGCGGGATACCTCTTTCTCCTCTGGCACCTCTCACTCCATCTTTCATCCAGCCATGTCGTGAGAACTTTAGGTTGAGATTAGTTTAAACACGTAAAAAAAACCATACCCTTCTATTGAGAGTTTTCGAGCTACGGCGTTCTGAAAATGTCAACCCCTATTTTTCACCCCTTAGAGATGACTGACAGTAACGACGAGCTTCGCTGACCTACTAGACCCCTAATGGGACCTACAAACCAAATTTCATTAATTTTGGTACGCTACGAAAAATGCGAAGTACGGCGGGAGGACAGACATTTTTGTATTCCATTTTCGGATTGTACATACCTTGAAACGGAAACCATCAAATTTTGAGGGGAAGTTAACTTTTTTTCTCATGCTCGATTCCAAAAGTTCATTATTAAAATAATAAACCAAAAACCACGGAGAAAATGGCCGGCAGATGTTGATAAGACGTGTAATCTAGCTGTTTTAGACATAACCGGCACCTATTAGATGACCGCAAAAGGGAAATAGAGACGTCCGTTAGATCATGTCATGAGATTAGACGTCTATAAATCATGACACTAGACGTCAATAAGACTGATAACATTTTGACGTGACGAAATTCCCAAAACAACTGTCACAGTTATCAATAAGAATATTTAGTGAATACGGGCGAATTTCGTCATGTCCCTCCTTCTATTGTCAACTATATAAATTCTCCAATATTCGGAAATAATCTCTCTCAGTATGGCCTCAGTCATCAATCCACCGTTTTACCGGGGCCCCTTTTCCTGGAATTCGCTCGGTCGCCCCTCTCCTCGGAGTATAAGCTTTTCTTATTAAACGGGGAGTGGGAGGTCGGAGTTGACTTGGTAAAGGGAGAAGTCGGAATCTGGACACTTGGCTGCTGAAGATTCCCTGGACGACGCTCCTCCTGCTGCATTAAGGTAAGAACTTGGTTCTTCCCTCCTAGTCCAAAATTATTAGAGTTTCCCAACCAAAGTTAAAGTCCTAATTGAAAATGCTAAAACGTAACGGTGTTACAGAATCTAGGTACTTAAAGAAACTGACTTCTTTTTCAAATTTTCCGTAATAATTTTGAAAGTCTCGTTGGCAATTGGCCTTTATGCAAATTATTCTTTGTGGTTTGATCAAGTGAGAAGTATTATAAGAATATATGGGGATAGGGTTAGGTTTTTTTCCCCTTTTAAGTTAACTTTGCCCTCAAGGGGTTTTTTTTCTAACTTAACTCTATCTCCATGCCTAAGAAATAAATGTAAAACACTAAAAATTGATTCAAATCTTGTGATGGTGGTTCCATCTCAAAACTCTTATCTTTGGGGTTTCCGTGAGAGTATTTTCTAGGATTTAGGGGAGAATTTTCTTTTCTAAGTTACTTAACGGAAAGGTCATTCATCAAAGAAAAATTTGTTAATGTATCGACCAAATTGTTAATGTAGGTTCTAGTTAGATCATTTTATAGATTCATTTGTGGGTAGAAGTTAGGCTTTTTATTATTTTATCCTTTTTAGATTTAATGCATTTTTAGCTTGTTAAGAAATTTTTTGGATCCATGAATTCGCTTTCTTTGTACTCACTTCCTATCTATATTTTCCATTTTCATTTCTTTATTTCATTATTAGTTCAATAAATCTTGAGGGCTTGAATATGGATTTTGTACCTGTTAATTGCAAAACCCGTATCCTTTCCTGGTGATTTAGTTTTGGCAGCATCTTGTCCCAACTTCATAGATAGCACCTAATTTTAAGAAGTTTCAAGTTTCCATCTAGGATTCTTTTCCAGGTCTTTTAGTTCCAGTTCACCTTCCCGAACGTTTTTAAGACTAAATTAGTTTCCCTCTCGGTTTGACCCTCATTTTTATTTGTTTATTTTACCCTAGGAGTGTCGTCCACATATCCGAGAGAAGCTAGGTTTTGTCTTCGTGTTTCCGTATTTTAACTATAAATGTGGTCACCTCCTACCATGTGGCTATAGGCTGCTCATTGTCGGCTTGGCCGCTCTTCTCATAGGATCCTGAGCTCAAGTAACTTTTCAAATCTTCAAAAAAACATTTCTCTTTTCGTTCGTATCGGTTGAAAAGCCGAATTTTCGTAAACTTCCTTGTCTTTTGGGATGGACCTCGGAGTTTTCGGGAGCTAGTAAGCCTAGATCCGTTCCTTGGGGATCGGGGTTTATTTCCTCACGAATCCACCGTGGCCTATGATAGTGCCTTGGGATAAGAAGGATCTTTCGGGAATTATTGCCCTATTGTTCCAACTTTCCCCCTTTGTGATGTAAGGTATGTTTCCATTCGCAAAATACAAGCAAGTTGGGTCAGGGAGATTCGAGAGCCTGAACTATGATACTCCCAACATTTTTGGAGTTTTGCTAAATTGAGCTCAGGTCTTATAGTGGAGTTCTAGGAAGCAAGGTAAGTCATGATTGATGGTTGTTTTCTTCTGGAGGTGATCTAGAATTCTTGCAGTAATTTTTCTGACACTACACTATCACTTTTACAAGTTAGGCTAGGTCCGATTTTCAGAGTAAGTTCGTTCCCGAAGTGGAAGATCTATCGCCAATAATCTTATAATCACCCGATAGGTCTTTTAATTGCAGAAATTCAAAGTAGGTACACGATTAGCCATAGGGACAAGATGCGTTTGGTGAAGCTACGAGGCGGACGATGGTAGAGGAGTCACTTACTTCAGTAAAAATTGGGTGGATGAGATAAGAGTTGCTCTACCTCGATTTTATTTTGATGTAAACTAAAATAATCATTATTTTGTTTACTGTTTCTTCTCTCATTTATGGGAGGGAAACGGTTGGTGGAACGCCCCCTTTTAGAATAATAAAGTAAAGATAGGTAATTTCAATTTTCCTAGCATTTCAATTCTCAAATGTGTTAGTTAGGAGTTTGCATTTATTTCCCGCGATTCAGGGAAGGATTAGGAGTACGGCAGGGAGAGAAGGGTTTAGCGGGGGTGGTTTTGGGGGCTTCATGCCGCAATGGGGTGAAAGCCTCGACCGAAACCATCTCTGCTACACCCCGAAGTCCCCGCCTCGTAACAACATAGACCTCTTTTAAACGTACATGGTTGATGACTATTGGATAACTGCAAAAATGAAATACAGCCCTCTTGACTATGTCTAACATTAGACATCTAATAGGCTTCTATCAATAGAAGATAGACTGTAGACTTTCTTAGACAACTACCTATCTTTCGTCTGGGAAGCGACTAGGTATAATAAAACATTCCTGCCCACAGTGTTATATAAATTACTCAAAACTAGGAGGAAATGTAGTAGGTAACACGAAATAGAAGTAATGAATAACCATAGGGCCGACACATATATGGTTACTATAAAGGTTTAGTACCTACAAAGTAAAAGCAAAAATCAGCTAGGATTGCAAGCATGTCATTATAGCGCCCATATCTCAAGAGTAGTGTTGAAAATACATTTTTGATTAAGTAAGTACCTATTTTACACCTTCCATTGGTATACTGTACTAAGAAGAGCCAATTACTATTTCACCTCAGTGTGCATTACCCTTCAGGCTGATGAAGAATGCGATGCACAGTCGAAACATGTAGGACGAATAAAACCTCTGAGGAAATTCCATCCCAGTTATCCTGAGGAACATTTCTACCACAAGCAAATCTGACAACGTGTTTGAAGTTATGCAGTAGACCTACTTGGATTAATGGAAGATCACTTACAAGGGATTCAAAAAATACCGACGCCGACATGGACATTCAAAAATAGAAAGTAACGACATGAAACGATTTAAGAGAGGAAGCTGATTTTGGAGCCCATCTATTCCGCAGAATTTTTTGTGTTGCGCAGGAGTTGGACTTGAGATTTGTGTTTGTTATTGTTTACAGAGACTTTATTTTTGGTTTATTATTCTGTGAATAATACACCTATGTATTTGCTCCCAAAAAATTTTTATAACACCCTCTCAAAATGTTTTCTTTTACGTTTCAAGGTGCGTGGATTCCAAAAATGCAATGCCCGTCCGCCGTACCATGCATATCTACTTCATTTTCGGTCTAAAAGATTCGTTCTTTCGCGCACAGGCTTCGTTTGGGCCCTAGTTGCATCCAGAAACTTTGCAGCCCGATCGGAATATACCCAGGGGTGTTATTGGTGAAAAATGGGTGTAAAACTAGGGTTTCTTGGTGTTTTAGTAAAATGACCTTTTTAGGTATCTTTTTCCATGTTTTTTAGGGTGAGAAGACCGAATATGAAGTCGATTTTGACCATAGAGTGAGGAATTGAGGTTGCAACGAAGGTTCAGCTCCCGAAATTCGTTTTTTATGAGTCAAAAATCTGGGAAATTGTCTGCAATCACTATCAATTTGTATAAAACTAGAAAAAGTGTCCACAGGTGAATCAAGACAATTAAATGACACAATCAATGATCAAACATAATTAATATGACAGAAAAAAAAGAGCGTCATTCGTATTTTTGGGGGCCAAAATTGGTGGAAACCATCAGAAATAGATATTTCTATTTATTGCATATGAAAGAAATAATAAATGAACAGCCAACATTTCTGTAGGTATGTCCAATAGAATAATAAACCCATGTGACAAGGACATTGCAGCGTTTTTCAATTAGGTATTACGAACTTCTTACTCTTGTACCATTTTTGGTAACCAAGCATAACCTGACGATGTATTACCATTACTGTGGTGTCAGACAAATAAAGTACTGAGTAACTAAACAAGAAAAAATTATCCATTTATTAAACAGTAGTTCTTCAACTTCATTTCTACAATAAAGTTACTTTTACGTTTAAAGTACGGTATACGCATGAGGATGTAGAAAATGAATTTTGATATTTGAAAGGACATATAAGTCCTGTATGTCACAGTTTTCGCGAATTTTGGAGATTCAACTCCAATTAACCAAAACAGATAGAGCAAGCAAGTTTCAAATCTTGGGCCACTGAGCGTACGGGCAATGCCAGCAATCATACATCTTGAAAGATGTTCCCATTCCTCGTTGAGTGAGACGAGATTCGGGATGAACAGAAGATGGATGACGTCACGGCAGCGGGTTCTGACTTCATCCAGTGAACCAGAGCAAAAGTTGAATCGGTCCTGGACGCCGAGTCTGTACCCGATGACGCGCCAGAGATGAACGAAGCTTTCGAATTCGTCTGCGCTTGCGCCGTGCAACCCGAGGTACTCTGGGTACAGGGTGACGAGACCCATGAAACCAAACAGAGTGAAACTCATTTCCGCCTGGTTGATGAAAATTGGTGAGCTTCCCGTCCTGGCTACGTACGATGGGCAGCATCCGCGGAAGTCTTGCTGGAGGGAGCTCAAGGACTGGCAACGTATTTCCAACGGATTCAGCATATTGCGGAGTTTGGTCACTTCATTCACGTTCGATCGCCCCAGGCTGCCCATAGCGTCACTCACACTTTGATGCAGGAACCTCACGTAGAGAAAATTGGCACTTGCCTCACCGCGTTCATCCCACAGGTCCCCCTGGTACCAAGACAGGACTCTCAGAGCAGTGGATATGTACCTCCTCTCAGCCATGTCAACTGTGTGGGATTTCCTAGTGAACAACAAAGGCTTTGTGTTTTCTCCAAAGGAAAACAGTATCATGAGGGATAACATCTGGGCATACTCGATGCTTGCGAAATGCTTCATAGCAAATTCCTGTCCCAACTTGACTCTACGTTCATTGTGCCAACTTGGTTTTCTCAGTTCAACATCATAGGACTCAACGGCAGTATTCAGACCAGTAAAAAGACACGCTAAGCTACTCGGATATTCTTCATTCATGTACTACTTACAAGGTGTTTGCTGTTGTCATACTATCCAAGAACGATTCTCTCCATCTGCTGAAACTGCTTAAGAAAATTTGTCTACTGCCATCACAAAATCACCTAGGTAGTTGAGTAGTTGAGTAACTTTCGCTCTTCCGCATCCCCTGGATCATTTTCTGTCTCTTGAGATAGTTGATATGAATGATTGTTGACTTGTTGTTTAGAAATCCCTGCGATAGTAGTACCTACCTACATTTTGTAAGCTATTGAAAATGAATCAATAGTTGGTAAATGATCACATCAAAGAAGATTAATTATCAGCAACCTTTTCAAGTCGCACACAGCTGTTGTCGTGCTTCTTCAATTACGATTAATGATGAATGGACGATAGGTAATCGTACCCGTGGAGAATGAACGATATACTCTATGCATGGACAGCAACAGGTTGAACAGGAAAGCTTTGTTTTATGAAGCAGTATCATTAATTTACTCCAGAATCTCTATTTATTAATCAGACTATCCATCCATAGCAACACTCTGGTGAACGTGAATTCAACCAGTTAATGAGTTACCTAGGGATTTATCCAAGTGATCGAACTAAATCACTAAACAAGAGAAATGTCATTCTCCATATCCCGCACCACTAATACATATTTTTGTGTAGACCTACTAGCGGAAGTTAAATAACTCCGTTTTTATTTTTTATTTTCCAAATGATGGTATACATACATTTAAAAAATTTCTACCCAAGTTATATGTGTGGATGTTATAAGTTCATTATAATTCATTGTATAAGGAACTGGGAGGAAACGAAAAATTGTGAAAGCTCTATGCCCTTCAAAGTAAATTGATATTTAAGGAGCCTAGGCTCCAAAAACCATAATTTTTAGAAATTCGATAGAACTTTAATTCACACAATTATTCTTGAAAATATAATCAAGAAGTCTACTTTTGAATCGATTAAGCTCCTAATTCACAGTTGACTATTTTAAATTTCATATTAACTTTTTTTTGGAATATTTTTGAAGCCTGATCGCCTCAAGCCTCAACTCGCGTGTGATGCGTTTTACAGGAGCGTCTATTCCTAGCGCCCCAAAAGTTCTGTTGACCTACTCCACCGCGCTTCCGCGGCTTCCCTCGGACTGCCTAGGCCAACGTTGTAAAGGTAAAACGCCTCATCTCAATTTTGAAGTTTCTCCTTCACATTAGGACGAATTTAATATACACTGGTTTGAGTCGTTCTGATTCAAGATGTAAGGCGTGAGGCGTCCTTATAACGTCGACCAATCGATGACCAGAATTACCCTCACTCTCGAATCGAATGTCGAAATTCTGAATTCAACATCAAAAAGAGCGAATCGTGAATACGCCAAGGGGGTAAAAATTAATCGGTTTCTGTGTTCACATTATGGATGGTGGTTTTGTGTTTCTTTTATTCAACTATGAAACCCAATACCTATGAGGATGTGCCACAACTTCAAAACTAAATACAATGAACCCAAAGACTATTCAATTCATTCTTCAATTTTCAACCTCTTCAAATTGAAGATTTAAGTTGGTAACGTGTTCGAATTGCAGTACGATGGAATGGGTAGTGGATTTTCCTTGCCAAGGGCTTCCTGGATGAGCCCGCTCTGCATTGAGATGAAGCTCCTTCAGTCTTCTTCCTGCAGAGGTTCAGCAGTTACATTCAATTATCACGAGTAGTGGGGAAAACCGGTACCATGGATGGCCTTCTTGCTCCACTCGTCGAACTGCTGAACCTGCTCAGGCGTCAAATCTTTGTTCCAAGTTCCGGACTCCCCTCGGCGTATGAATTGTAAATCCTTCTTTTCCGGGTCATTCGACTTGGGAACTGACATGCTGACGGCCGGGTTCTTGGACATGCTGCTGAAACTCAGGTGATCCAAAAACGAGGATTCGATTTCGGGCGGTACCGCTGTTCCCAGAAAGTCAGCGACTTCATGAACGACTTTCTTCAAATCCTAAAAAATACAGTAAAAAGTCTTGATTATTGAATGACTGATTGTTCCCTGCCATGATTTCTCACTCCGCAGTGAATATACATTTCACACTGTCATGCGTTTCACAATGAAACTAGAAAAGACAGTTCTTGTTTCACTCAATCGATCAATGCATTGCTTTATTGTTAATCCTTCGGTCTTAGCCCCGAGAAAATGTTCAGTGATTACCAAAGTACGTAACCATCAACTAGCAGCAGTTAGTCTTACTCCAATACGTTTCTCAGTATTCATTTTTCTTTGATATTTCATTAAATTTTGTAAGCACTCTTATAATGAGTATTACACTAATCGACAACACCATTCTACAAAAATAACTTTCAAGAGGCGAGCACAGCGGGGGAGGGGCCCCCTCTCCACCTGCAAATAACCTCAAGACTTCAACAATGCAGAACCTGATACCGACTCCAACGATCCACGAAAAATCGCTTCAGGCTCACAGAAAGGGCCCCTACTTTATATTTGTTGAAAACAAAATTGGTCAAATAGGCAAAACGCACCCCATGGTATTCGGGAAGTGGCTATTCAAAAGTGATATCGATAAAAGTACTATAACAAATATAGCATCAGTCGGTGGAAATCGTATCAAGATAGAAACGGTAACAGCTGCTGCTGCACTTATGCTCTTCTGGACTTCGTCGGTTTCAAAGATAAGAACATGATAGCTTACATCCCAGATTCATTAATATACCGCACAGGGGTAGTAAGAAACATAGAATGTACTCTGGACGACGCAGAAATCCTAGAAGAAATAATATCCCCTATACCGGTTGTGCGGATAAAACAATTACAAACCCAGATGGGACGAGGTCCATGACGAAAATACCTACATGCTTTCTAACTTTCAATGCTCAGACGCTACCGGACTCTACCTCAATTTATGGCATGCGCTGTCGAGTAGACACTTTCGTACCCTCGGTCAGAATCTGTTCCACATGCTTCAGAGTGGGGCACATCAAATTCCAATGTCGTGATGGCTTTCGCTGCTTACACTGCGATAAGAAGCATGAGAGCTCCACCTGCTCCTCACCAGAAAAATTGAACAACTTCTGTATAAACTGCAAAAACAAAACTCAAAGCGGACGACAAAAACTGCCCTGTTTTCTTGGAAAAACAAATAAGAACTAGAGATAGACCAATGTTGGATAGCTAATCTGCAGTAGTAGTTGACAACCGGTTCCAGCCCCTTCATCAGCATGAGACGCCTGCTAAAGAATCATTCCCTGAACTATCGACCGCCTCACAAAAGAAACAGAGGAGGGAAAGACCTAATCAGCGCTCACTGCCTTATAAAATACCAGACAAACCTTCAAAATTGGCTAACGTATGTTCTGAGGAGCAGATTGGTACACGGAAAGTAAAATCTTCAACGCCAACATCCATCAGAATATCACGCAATCGGATGGTAGTCATCTCTCTCTAACGATTCATATTCACAACATGGTCAAAGGGATACATTAAATTCCCATATGGAGACAGGCGAGTCTAATAATTAACCAAACTGCTCTAGATATCGAACGTCTTGTCAGAAACTACACCCCGTCATACGATCAAGGAGCTACGCTTACTGATTCCATCACAAAAATTCTACATCAAGTAATAACACACCAGAAGGGCTCCACCTGACATCTGCGCGAACATAGGGATAGCAATCAAAATAACACTATGAATAATAACCAAACAAACTCAAATAACAACAATAATCGATCGAATATTAATAATAGCATACGGTTTTTACAGTGGAATGCCAGATCTCTCGTTTCAAATAGACCAAGTCTTGAAAATTTTGTTATCTGTTACCCTCCCGCACTCCTTCTACACGGACCTTCGTTCAAATCCACATCGCTTCCAGGAACTGATCATCTCCAGATGGCCCAACAGCCTGGTCATCTACACTGGCCACTCCACAATGGCCAAACAGGCTGCGCCTTTTATGACTCCACTAATGAGGAGATACGTTCTTTCAGTAGGTATGTGGAATAAAGCGTCAATATACACGGCCGAATGCTACACGATCCTCCAGGCGCTAAACTACGCGAACTCACTCACCTCGAACTTCTCCATAATCCTGATCTTATCAGATTCAAAAAGTGCAATAACTAAAATATCTACCTACAATGAAGGTCTCCTCCCATCTTAATCACATAGAAGCAGCCATAGCCCAGCAGATCCACCAAAGCAGAAACGGAGGGAAGAAAGTAATTTTTGGCAATATTAAAAGCCTTTCAAACATAGTAGGAAACGATGTTGCTGACGCCGAAGCAAAAGATGCTGCCGTGCTACCCGAACCAAACCCAGTCCATATCTATTCCCCGGTGGACTTAACACCTGCACTCAGGGACAAGATGAGGCAGCATCACCAGGCCTACCCTTCTGCCAATCGTTACAAGGCCCTTTTCCCACCACCAAGGAAATCGACTTGGTTTGATCTAGTCGCGGATGTTAAGCCTAGACCATTCTACTGAACCATGTGCAGACTTCGCAACGGCCATTGCAACACTAGGTCATACCAGTTTTTGACCGGAAACACCGACTCCTCTCTATGCCGATTTTGCTCCCAATCGGACGAATCACCCGAACACAATATGATTTTGGAGTGCCCTGCCCTCGATAACGCCCGACTTACTCTTCTGAAAAAGCTTCACGCTAAAATTCCCAGCCCGTTTAATCTTGACACCATCATGGCCGAAAACGACACAGATATCTACGTGACTCTTTATGATTTCATTAAAAAAGTGAACATTTCAGTTTATGTTACTATACCTATGCAAACAATAATGATTTCGATTAGTAATCAGTGAATTTTATACATCTACTCTATAGTTCTTTCGGCTGTATAAACATGTTTTTGAAGCCAATAAAAAAAAATTTTAAAAAGGCGCATGGTGATCGGTAGATTTTGTCTGAAGCGACCTTCTATTCGTGCCTATTCAACTTCACTAGGGTTAGCATCTGCTCGCTCTATGCGCTGTTAGTAGTATTCTGAGTCGGGTGAGCTGCGCGATCTCTCCACGGCCCAATCACATGGTGGTAATTGCAAGAACCCATTGAATCAATTCATCAGTGCTACAGATTTTAGAAGAAAGCCGCGTTTTGATGGAAAACTTAATTTTATCCAGACTCTGCCTTTGCGCATTTTGAAACAACCTATATATTTTGTTTATAACGCTTAAGTATAATATTATAACTGTTTAGATTTAATTGCTTAGATTTTTATAAGTAGGTTTAGATAGATAGATATTTGTAGGTTACCTATATGATAACGTTGATGAATAAGGTACCTACCTAACAGGATAGCTTCAAGTGGTCGGTGTTGTGTTGTGATTCTCTATTAGATCTTCCTATTCAACCACATCCGGTTGACTCATGGGTTGAATCAAACCATAAATCTATGATTACATTTGGGGAAAACATTTTGACGGAAGTTGAAATGTCATCTTCTTACCCTTTTCATTTCTTCAAACGTGATGAACAGGAAATTGGGCTCGTTTCGTTTCTCCCAAAAGGGCAGGACGTTCCCCCAGAAAGACCCGTATGTAACTGAAAAAGTTGATAATGCGAAATCGTATTGAAATCATGTAAACCATTCAAATTTGGGAACAATAAACCTCTGAAAGCCGCACACCATGATATAAAAACGCTGCGGTTCATTTCACAACGGTTGTTATTTTCCTGTATAGATACCTGTTCTGTGATGATCGCTGAATCCCATAATCTACGACCCTAAATGAGGATTGGACGTCCATTTTTTTTTTTTTAAATCAAATTTTCAAAGATAATGAAGGTATGGCGATGGGGTACAAATTTTCAGAACATGAATTTTTGAAAATTTTCAATAGGCAAATCCGTTTCAGAGCATCCTGAATTCATCCTTGGATTTTAACAAAAATGTATACGTACATTGTCATGAGCCGGTGTGTGGGTTTACGACAGTCGGGCGGAAAGTTGGATGAGGTTGGTTTGGAAGGAAGAGTGAAGGATGAAGGAAGGATGTGCTCCGAAGGAGTCTTTTGCTAATGCCCTGCAGTTGTCACCACAACAGGCGTCACTTGGAAGGATGAGAGGAAAACTAATACCTCGCGGTTGTCACCACAGCAGGTATTAGGTGCTCCTTAAGCGTCTTTCAAGTAGCACCCCGCGGTTGTCACCACAGTGAGTGCTAGGAGAGATAGAGGAAGGCGCCCCGCGGTTGTCAACACAGCAAATGCCAGGAGGAAGGTAACTAATACCCCGTGGTTACCACCACAGCGAGTATTAGGTCTCCTTAGGAGTCTTTTGCTAGCACCCCGCAGTAGTTACCACAGGGAGTGTGCTAGAGGAGAAGGGATGGCGTCCCACTGTTGTCACCACATCAGACACCAGGAGGAAGGAGATGAATACCCCGCCGTTGTCATCACAGCAGGTATTCTTAGAAGGGAGCACCTCGGGGTTGTAACCACAGGAGAAGGATAGGAGAGAGAGAGAGAAAGAGGAAGAGAGAGAGTGTGAGTAATCGAGAGAGAAGTCGCAAGTCGGAGAGTGGTCATTCGAATGAGGAGCTGGGCTAGCAGGGCTTTGACGGGTGATGGCGGTCGATGGAGGGGACCCTTCTCCTACTTTCCCCATGGCGTCACTCAATCCGGCCTTCTCTTCGTTTATTTGGTTAAATCATTTTTAGGTATTACATATGAGTGGTATAAGAATTTGAGGGGTACCATGACATACACATATATATTTTAATTTACGTGTCACTTCCGACGATATATGACCTTGGGTTCATGACAACAATTCAAAATTTCACCAAAGTGTTCGTATTGCCAAACAAACGGAAGAGTTCGAAGATGAGCAATTTTTAAAAATTCTAAGGGGGTCAAATATGAGTTTTTAGGAGTCAAAAAATTGGTATGGAAGGGTGAGCAAAGGCAGAAAATGACCACTTCGGTTGTTTTTCATACAGAATACCTAGGTGTTACATCTGGATTTTTGGGGGGGTCAAAAACTGGTATGAAGGGGTAAATTCAATATTAATTCACCTGACGTTGGGTGGGACAGTGGGTGATTCACGATAGAAAGAAATTTCGATGTTAAAAATATTTTTCTCATAAAACTGTCGGTCAAATTTGACTTGGGGGTCAAAAATCAGTAAAAAACGGCAAATATCACGAAAAAATTGTATAATTTCAAGACAAATGGTATGGTTTCTCGCTATATCATCTTTTTACACAGTAGCAAGAACATTTCTTTGAAATCGCTCTTATAGCTATGCTGGATGACTTTTTTTTAGAGCTCTCAAAAAGATACGATACGATGGGACGGAAATGAAGGGAAGTGGGTGTAAAAGGGTGAAGAAAAAATTGCGCGATATCTGGTATGTATCCCCCCCCCACATGGAAACCGAGTGAGAGGGAAATACATACCACATCACGTCACGCGTTTTTATTTTAGCCTATTCCCGCCGAACTACTTACAGTACTCGGATTTTTGAGCTGAAAATCGGGATACAGGGGTTTTCGAGAGTGCTGAATTATATTCTCAAGTCAAAAGCAGAAAATTCCGATCCACGCACATCGGTACCTCATTAGTCTTATTTTTTGCGATGGATCCCAAGCACGCATACACCATCCGGTCATCTCCGATGGTCGCTACCTGGTCACGGGCCTACAAATAAAATTGCATCAATTATTTTAGTTCAGGAAGGAAACAGCTGCTTCCGGCGTACCTAAGGACAGAATCTTGTTATTCCATTAATCGTTTCCTACCTAGACCTTAAAACACAAACCATCGAATTTTGAGGGAAGATTACATTTCTCTTCATGTTCGATTCCAAAGGTTCATTATTGAAATTGTTATACCAAAAGCAGCCAGTTTTTGAATATTCCGTAACAGCATCGTTGTGAAATACCCGACGAATGAACCTTACTGTGGAGGTAAATTGATGTAGATATTAATTCATATCTACATCAATTTACGTGTGCTTGAATACATTATTGCTGGGGAATGAAGATTCCTATACGGTATGTTATTACCCACGGAAGTTATTTTTTTCCACACCGCATCCCCCTGTCGGGTGCCTCAAATATTAACATACCCTTTTAAAAAGCCCCGTTTCTCATGCGATATTAAAAAGCGGGACGGGAAAAACGAAACTCTGACACGACGAGCTCACCTTTTTCTTCGAGAAAAGCTTTTATGAATTCATCTTTGGTTCCTGTGTAATTCCAGAAGAGCTGGTAGTGGTGGAAGAAGGAGGTGACGACGTCCTTGGGGTTGCGGTAGACGTAGATGATCTGGAATTTCGAGTAAAATCAATGCCGAAGCCCGACTCACAACTACTGAATATTATATACTACGATAATATACAATAGGCTGAATTGCTGAGAATTTTGAAACCAAACATACTGTCCTACGATAAGCAGCTTCTTTTTCCATGATTTTTCAAAGTTTCGCCCAATTCTGAAGTTAATGCACCCCTCTCGCATGGGCGTCCCCCTGTGACGTCAGAATTGGTTGAAACTTTGAAAAATCGTAGAAGAAGAACTGCTTATCATACAAAGTTCTCAGAATGGAATCTGCCTTCAGTACAAAAAATACTATGAACCGCTTTTTTTACCCACGCGCATACCCCGTTCTGGGATGGGCTCTCCGAATAAAACTGAAGTTGTTGACAGCGTAAATAAGGTGATCAGTTGACGCTACACTAGCCATTACACCATGACGGTTCATACTCCAGTACGGAACTGTACAACGGGTTGGTACCTCGAACTCACCCTATCAGTAAACGGTTTTCAAAGCAAAAATCAATTCTGAAGGTTATGCTGTCCCTGTCTCGTAGGAACCCGACGCAGGAGGTGTTCGATCGGAGGGAGGTCTTCAGTATATTCGTCAGGTATTACATCAAGATGTTGCTCCTCTTTTATCATAAACATCCACATAATAATATATGATAAGCAGCACAAAGATACCGCACTATCAAGCACGTTTTGTAACAGATGGAAACAATGTTCCCCTTAGGCCCCGACTGGTTCTTACAACACTGTCCAAATGTCCCGAACTGTAATAATCCATGGAAATCTAAATAAAAACGCCCAAGAGCTACTTGCGAACAGGATATTTATATTTATTTATTTCAGTTAGAAAACTGGAATTTGTCGTGGATAGTGAAAGAGGCATGAACAGCATTGATAAATTTATAAATACATTTATGCTTGAATTAAGAAAAATCTGTTAGTTATAAGTTATATTTATACCGTAGGATATATGTATTATACCAGGAAAACCTGAAGGAATTGTGTGACTGGAAGCTCACCAGCATAGCCTAATGTCGGGCAGCATGCGAGTGGATCGAGGACACACAACTTTCCTTAATATATGTATGTTGTAATACATGTAAATATTTTGAATAAAAATATTATATTCTACTCGTATTTCTACTCGTATTCCAACTTTCTAAAGTTATTTTCGGGGAAGGACCATAGATAAATATACTTGGTAGCGTATATCTAGGGGTCACCTCCCTTTACTTAGCCCCCAGATAAGTCTTCCATTTACGAACAAAACTTTAATGGAACTCTCCATCATTCTATACCTACCTTCGGCTTGACAGACCACAACTGGGTTGGAAGGAGGCTCATCGGTAGGTGGGATTTGATAACTCTCGGCGACTTCCTGCTGTTCATTTCTTCGATACAACTGGCTTCAGCGATTGGATTGAGTGGTACATCAGGGTTTTGCAGGTAGCGTATCCTTCGAATTTAATTCAATAAATTGATGAGCCATAGATAGCATTTACCATGTTTTAGTGCCTATTATGTTCCCCTGCATAACATTTGGGATTTGATTCGACATGTAACCATAATGGTATTCACGTTTACGAGGTATATTTATATGGATTCATCCATGCATGATCATCCTCAGATCTTCACATACGTAAATACACTTGACAGTAAACATTTATCAATATAGATTGGATGAGATTGAAAGAATTGATTTCTTCGGAAAATTCGGGGATTGAATTTATTGTTATATCTGCTCAGTGTTGCCAACTCGAAAAATCAAAATTAGTATTCGGGTTGCAAAAGTATTTAGTTACCTAGTACATTTCAGGTCCAAAGTGCATAACTTGTGGAACTAACTTATCAAATTGTTTTACTAACCCCTGTTCAAAAATACTGCAACTACACATTATTGGACGGGCTACTGGGGTTAAATAAATACTAATCAAGAAGTATGTACTAATGGAAATGGTAGGCCCAACCTCGAAAATGGCAATCAAGTTGAAGCATTTGCGTTATTTTTTCAGCCATATGTACCCCCATTATTTGAATATTTCCCGATAACTCAAAAAGTTCGTACAAAATTCGTACGTTCTAGCGTACGAACTTCATGGTTCGTACGTACCCTAAAAAGTTTGTATAAATACGAACTTTAGCTCGCATCTGGCAACACTGTCTCTCCTCAAAAGCAGATTAGGTCTAACTGTATGGATGTATGTAGCATTGTAATTACGCGTGTGAATACATGTATGGATCACCTCGCCAATCGAAAAGAAAGTCTGATTCTTATTGATCTCACCGTCTGATATTCAGAACGTGCTGTGCAATAACGTACCAAGTCGATTGGGTGGCCAAAATGAGCTAGCGGATTTTGGAGATTTCATCACCTATGATTTTCCTCACTTTTTTTCGCGTGTGAAAAATAGTCAGAACAATTCAAAGTAAAAATGCGGCAAGAAATGACGTATCAGGCTATTGACATCTGACTGGATGTTGGCCCGAAGAGGAGGAATGAAGATTTGGAGGCGAATGTTCTCAATGCTGCCAACCACCCAACACCAGAAACTGCAAACCTTCCTGGAGACCTTCAAGAACCTTTGCTGTGGCCTTCCGTGATCCTCCTCTCTGTTTGATTTTGTCGTTTAAAATGATGCAGGGCTCTAAGCGGGATTTTGGTTGAACTTCTCTGGGATTTACCTGATACCTACGTCATTTCTAGCCGGAACTCAGAAATTCAAATTTTACCCTCGTTTTCTGCCTATACTTTCCGACATAAACACCTCATTATGTGGTCAATAACTGTTAATTTCCGTTACTGAACAGAATTTAGCAACAAAAAAGAGAAAATTTAACCCACGAAAATTGCCCTAGTAAGATTCACACTAGCTAGTAAATTAGATACATGTGCAATCAGTGAAGTGTGTTATGCAATAACTGGGTCGCGAGGCCTTTTTTCAGCTAATTCTAGTTTTCAAAGTCTATGATGATTAAGATTGTTATTTCAAAACCACCATCAGCTGTTCACCTTTCTGCAATAATTCGCCGTATTCAATTAGTTCTTTAGCAATTTGTTGGTTTATTATTTTCAATAATGACCCTTTGAAATCGAGCAAGAAAAAAAAGTAATACCCCCTCCCACCTTCAAAATATGATGGTTTTCTTATCAAAGTACCTAGAATCAAAAAATGGAATTTAAAGAAGTCTGTCTGTACGCGGAATTTTTTATACGTTTGAGAGCATAAATAATGTACGTACACTCTGGTGGCATTTTTGTCGTGTCTGTGTGCGTGCGTGGGTAAGAGGTATCCCTGCTACATTAGGGTCTGTTATTTATGCTGAAGGGGTATCTATACAGGAAAATGGTAAACCATTGTGTAATAATTTGCAGCGTTTTCCCTCTTTTTTCTCAGAATCACCTTCGTAGCATTTGGCACGTTATGGCATAACACGGTCCAAGCCAAGTACTTGGTTGCAGGTTAGGTACTTACTCTAGAAAAGGGATTCGACAATAGGCTTGGACTTCTTTTGATTCTTGAAAATTGTAATTGTTCATCATTAACCAAACCATTTCTTGAGTCCATGTCGTCCCTGTAAAAAAAGTAAGTCAGGTTGCCCAAATAAAGTCAACATATAAGGTTTTATTTTATTTAAATGCAAAAAAATTAGTTTACTCACTTGCACCATGCCATGAGTAAGCCAGAACGAATATAGCGTAGGTACCTACTTAGCTAATCCTTGATGTCATTCCGTTAACACATATGGTCTATCGTTGGTACTACGGGTGGAATTAGTTGTCCGTGTTCATAATAGGTAGTATTTCGTTGGATATTTTCTAGGATAGCTCGAAGCCGCTAATACGATTAAGAGGAAATTCATATTCACATGGGGCCAACTAGGACCTAACCCTGAACTGCCATCAACATTTGAGCCAATATTTTGACCATTGGGTTGTGAGTTATGGCGGTCGATTTTCACGTTTGCGCATCTGCAGTCGCTACTACTGATAGGAATGTGACGAAATTCATAAGGGACCAACTAGGACCTAACCCTGAACTACCACCGAATTTTAGCCAGTTTGGATCATTGGGTCGTGAGTTATGGCGGTTCGTAGAAATGAGTACACACAGACGCGCACGCGCACACGCCCACGCGCACGCGCACACCTGAAGGAGCTGAAATTGCCTTCTTTTCGTTTTCGATGGACTCGTGTTCAGCTTGGTCGAAAATAGGGAAATCCGCTTTTTGCTCCCTCAAAATAATGAAAACTGTTTAAAAAGTGTAAAAACGAAAACATAAGGCCTCGGCCACTTCTTTTTTTTTTTTTTTTTTTTTTAATAATCGATATATTTGCTATATCAGTAACATAACAACTGAGCTTAGCCCATCAAGTTAGTTTGCTATAATATTATTCAACTGTTTGTAGAGTTTTTAGCCCAGTGGCTGTAACTCAGGAGAACACTCAATCACTTCACTTGTCACATTGTCACATCACAAGGTCGAAAGGTTTTGTTCTATCAAGCCGCCGGGTGGCGTTGCTGTTGTCTAGGAGTCGAAGAACTTCTGGATTCATGTGTTCATGAAGCCGCTGTTCGTATTTAATCGCATGTTGCTTTGCCACTTCGCTGACGGAATCCATCTTGAGGTCTCGATGGAGGTCATCATTTCTGATGTACCAAGGGGCGTTGACAATACTCCTCAGTACCTTGTTCTGAAAAGTTTGTATAATCTTGCTGTTTGTCTTTTTAGTACAGCCCCAGAGCTGGATACCATAAGTCCACACAGGTTTTAGGATTTGCTTGTAGATTAGCAATTTGTTGTGTACAGATAGTTCAGAATATCTGCCTAGCAACCAGTACATTTTTTTGAACTTCATATTTAACTGATCTTTTTTTTTAATCACATGTTCCTTCCATCTTAATTTGGCATCAAGAGTCATCCCTAAGTACTTTGCTGTATTAGCGTAGGGGATCTGTTGGCCATTCATCATGACTGGTATCGTTGTTATGTTCTTGTTCGTAAAGTTAGTATGAGTAGATTTCAGTTCATTAAGCTTAAGTCGCCATTTTTTGGTCCAGGCGCTTACATCATCAACAGAATGCTGTAATTGCCTAGTTGCTTCCTCTACTGAGTCACCAACCGCAAGTATGGCAGTATCATCAGCAAAAGTTGCGATTGTCGTGTGTTCATTGCTAGGTACATCACGTGTATACAGAAGGTATAGTAAGGGCCCAAGCACGCTTCCTTGAGGGACACCTGCCCTTATTTTTTTGAGACTGGAGTATTCTCCTTCGTGTTTCACTCTGAAATGTCTTTCGGAAAGATATGATTTCAAAATTTGAAAAAATGGCTTCGGTAAGTCTCTCTCAAGTTTGTACTCTAACCCTTGATGCCAGACTTTGTCAAAAGCTTGGGAAACATCCAGGAAGACACTTGCACAAACTTGTTTCTTTTCTAGACAATTCTCTATTACATCAGTTACACGATGCACTTGTTCTATGGTAGAGTGTTTTTCCCTGAATCCAAACTGGTGGTCGGGGATTAGCTCTTTTTCTTGAACGATTGGTTTCAATCTTTGTATCAGTAATCTCTCAAAGAGCTTAGATATTACTGGTAGTAATGATATAGGTCGGTAGGACTCTTTATTCTTGGATTCTTTCCCAGGTTTCAGTATCATGATAACCTCTGCCACTTTCCAGCAGCGGAATACATATTTCAGTCTCAATGCCGCGTTTATCAGATACAATAGCATTCGCATGCCTTCCTCTGGTAGTTGCTTAATTGCCTTTCCTGTAATGAGATCATATCCAGGAGCTTTGTTCGTTTTGAGATTGCGAATTTGATTTTTCAGTTCACTGAGCGTTACTGGTTGTATTCGAAGTGTATATCCGTGGAGGAGGATACCATGGGTAAGCCTCCTTCATCACTGTTCCTGGGGAGAGGCACAAATGTGTTTTCGAGGTGTTCAGCAAAAATCTCTGCCTTTTCAGTAGGACTTTTTGCCCATTCCCCATCATCTTTTTTAATGGGAGGTACATGTTCGTTCGGCTGCTTGAGTGATTTGGTAATTTTCCAAAGGGAATATTCCGTATCTTTTTCCGGATTTAAACTATGAATTAGTCTTAAGTGCGTTTCTTGCTTCATTTCTGCTGATAAATTATCCAGGTGGTTCTTCAATCTATTCAATTTTGTTTTATCGCATGGGGCTCTGGTATGTTGCCATATTCGTCTAGCTTTCCTCTTTTCCCTAATCACTTCACGGATTTCACGGGGATAAGATACATTATTAGCTGCATATGTAGTCTCTGGTGGAGTACTAACCCAAGCTGCTCGTTGAATACATTTAAAGAAGTTCTCAGCTTCATCTTCTAATTGCTCTGTAGATTTGAGGGGCACAGACAAATTAATATTAGCAGATATGTGCTCCCTAAATATATCCCAGTTGGTACGTTGTGTAACTAGTCTGGGGGGATTTTCTTTAATTATTATCGTGTCACTAATTGTGAGAACTATTGCCGAGTGATCTGACATGAGACTTCCACAGTCTTCGACGTGAATGAAGTTGCTTGATATTCCTTTTATTACAAAGAAATCAATCAGATCTGGAATTTTTGCTGTATCTGAGGGCCAGTAGGTAGGTTTTCCAGTGGAGTAGAAATCACTACGTGTTTTTTTCGCGGCAGTGAATAGCTCTCGGCCCTTGGTTGTTGTTAAACGGGAGCCCCAGTACGTATTTTTTGCATTGAAGTCACCACCAATGACAAAGTTTGATCCCAAGCTTTTAAATAGAGATGCGAAGTCCTCTTCTTTAAGACTGTAGCGCGGTGGGCAATAGATAGCTGCTATATTGCATTTTTTGCTATTTACTAAAACTGTTATAGTGGAGACTTGCATACATTCTTCTTGAATACTTTGCTGCACATAGTGACTAATAGCATTCTTGATAAGGACAGCTGACCCTCCTCGTGGTCTTCTAGATGGGTGGTCAGCACGATAGCACTCATATCCTTTGACTTTAATGTGAGATGACTGTGTGAAGTGTGTTTCCGATAAAAGACATATATCTATTTTTTCTTGGTTCAGGAAAATATCTAGTTCTGAGACATGCCGCTCAAGTCCATTCGCATTCCATGCTGCTATTCTAAATGTATTTTGTATCTTCATGGTTTTTTCAAGGACGGTTTAGGTTTAATACTCTTTTCGAGTGTGGCTACTCTTTCAATTAAGAGTCTGTTGGTATGCTTTTGTTCATTTAGCATTTCGAACATCAAGGTAAGCATTTTGTCGACAGATGAATTCGTATTATTGCCACTCACAACACTGGCGTACGACATAGTATTACTATTAGCATGAACTTTGTGTACGATGCTAGTTTGGTTTTTTTGAGTGTTATTAGATGAACTTTTTTTGTCCGAATTTCCAGGATGGGGATTTTTTGCTCGATCTTTGATTTTTTGTAACTCCTTAGCAACTTCACACCCACGATAGTTGGCTGGATGGGCATCGCCGCAGTTTATGCATTTCGGGTTCACCTGTTGAGGGCATGACGTGGTATCGTGCTTACCTGCACATTTAACACACCTAGTTTCTTTTTGACAATAGGTTTTTGTATGATTGAATCCTTGGCAGTTTTTACACTGCGGGATGAGATTCGTCGTTTTTCGCAGAGGTTCAATCTTGACCCTCATGTCCATGATCGTTTTAATATCATAAATTCTATTGATATCCTCGGTGTTGTCAAAGTTGAGGATGAAAAGAGGAAGGCTCCTCTTTACCAGCACCGATTCTCCCTTATCATCAACTTCTCTAGTTTTCTTTATAAGGTTCACTGCATCAGTTATTTTGTAACCTTTCCCCTTGAGGTCACTCACTATATCATCAGCCTCGCACGAGTGGTGCAACCCTCTTGCAACCACTTTAACGGGTCGCGTGTTTTTATCCTCATATGTGTACCATTGGAAGTTCTTATCTTTCAGCCCAGTGGTTAGTTCCCGGTATGAACCGCTGTCTGGCGCGAAAATTTTCCAAACATTATTTGATAATGCCTTGACACTACATTGCTTTGAAGTTATTGTTTTAATCAATTGATGGATCACACTGTATTCCGCTACTCCAGTGACTGTAATCGGAGGCGGGCGTTCTTCCTTTTTAGTTTTATTACTCTGTGTAGTTTTGGATCCAGCCTTGTTTGTATCTGGCCTGCTAGAAGGACCAGCTACTTCCGGGGAAGAGGTGGCTTTACGCTTTTTGCGGCTTCTTTTCAGAATCCAATCGGTTTCCCTTGCAAGTTCTTCATCATCTGTATTATATTGAATAGGAACTTGTTGGTGAGTCTCCTTGTTATTAAGTTCATTTTTTTTCTTTATGTCTTCCAATTCCTTGGTGACAGATTTCATTCTAATTTGTGTATGGTTTACATACTCACACAAGCGTAGAATGCAATCGTATAATTCGTTGAACGATGAATTGACTTTGTCGTCTTGTTGTCGGTAGGTTTGGGTTCCCGTTCTGTGTTGCGCAAGCCATAGTTTGGTTTGAACGTAATACGAATCCCAATCCGCGGGCTCCTCCGTCCCGTCGTTCATCGTTGTTTGGTAAACATTCACGGCACACTGTAAACTGTAAACATTCACAAGAGCTCTGTCCGATAGATGGTTACCGTTCGGTGGTTCGCGAGAGACTGACGGCCACTTCTGAGGCCCAAAATCACTCCCCCCCTCCCCCCATAAAAAACCCTAAAAAACCAAAAATAAAAACTTCCCTAAAAACCCCCAACCTCATAAAAAACCCTAAAAATCTAAAAACATTCAAAAACAACACCTTGTTTACAGATAACTTCTTTACAGATGACTTATCAGCTGAAAATATCAGCTCCATTGATATGATGTCTTTGGAGAATGGATTTTACGGTCGTACACTCAATGTCTACTCTAAAGAGAGCTAATCTCAGGTAGGGTATCTTAAATCAACGCGAGGAACATTACATTTGGCGCAGCCGTATGTTCACAGACTTTAATACGTTTCCAATAAGGAATTCCGTGGGTAATTATCGTGTTTCAGTGTTGTGTGCTAACGCCGTTAAGTTTTTGTCACAATGCTGTTTCAGAACAACGTCGAACTCTCATCAGAGGGCGTAGGTTGTGCTATCCATTTAACACAACGGAAACACCTAGATGAAGGGCTGAAGGCCTTTAATCTGACTTCAAGTCCCCATTCAGTTGTGAGGAATCTACTTCGAAGAAATTCGCTCCACCCTCACTTCCACCTGACAGATATTCTCAAAAAGGGGATGGAGAATCAGCAACAGAGAGCCTGTATTCAATGATAAAATTTTGCCGACTTCAACGGAACTGCTTTGGTCAGCTCGACCCAGTTTTCCCGAGCTCCCCTCAGGACATCGCCCTCCGGTTCAGTCTGTCGTAGCACCTTATTGTACGCGACGCACACTCCAACTATACATTGTGTTATTCATCTAGTAACCAATAAAAATTAATATATTATGTAACGTTCTATGTGTGGGATTTATGACTTCTCAACCTGTACCTTAAATCAACGGGAGGAACATTACAACGTGACGTGTCCGGCACGTTACCTTCAAGTTACTCACCACATTTGGGATAAGTGATGATCCAAACGTCCTCCTTCCTGACGTCGAAGTTCCTTATTTTGTCGACGTGGTTGAGGAAGAATTTGGAAAGGACGCATTTTTCGGGGTGAAATCTGATGATTGAAGGCGGCATCCCCATCTTGCTGTGTTCCGCCAAGTAGTTCACTGTCGGATCTGACTCGATCGATTCCATTTTCAACTCCATGTCGTCTGAAATATGTCATGAACGATGTGTCAGGGTGAGGAGAGTGACGGCGGACCCTCGAGAGTCCCTCTCCTAGACCAGCTAGGTTATCACCGATTAAGAAGGGATATCGATTAGGCTTCCGCGAAACGACCCCATGCTCACCAGAACAATAAACGACTCGAGAACAGCCACCGTCACAACGAGCATAATATCATGCTACAGGAATTATTTGATGGGCTACTAGAAACTACTACCTATCAACATTGGGGCAATTTTAGTGCTGTTTTGATATAGTTTAGACGTGATTTTACTTACCTACTTGGGTAACAAGTTTTCTGCGATAAGCGTGTCAACTTTTCGGCTCTTGTTGAATAGTTTCACCAAAACAGTCCTGAAAGAGAGAGGACATGACTGCATCAGGGCCACACGCGCCAGGACAGCCGTTCCAGCCTGGCGCGGGCCGCCCCCCCCCCCCCCCCCCGAGCTGGTTTTTCAAGAGGGGCAAACCGACCTTGGTTGTTGCCATCAAGGTTCACAGTATTGCGTGAGACGTAGCGAAATGATTGCGTTTTCTGGCAATCGCACAGCAGTTAAAAACTTCAATTCAGCCCGGAATTCCTTAAATTTTTTTTCTCGAATCCATCTGAAACACTCGTAGTGTAAATTCTCCATCCTTTACGTCCTACATGACAAGCAAGATTCAAGAAGATTGAAACGTCTGGTGTTCACAAAACTGCAACAAATACCAGGGCGAGTACCTTTTTAACATGGAACATGTTTTTACAGGAGTAAACCAGGCTGGAAAACGTCCGTGTCCAGTCCAGGTGAACTCGGCTCCCCTCCCCGTCGCCCGCACAGTTCTCCCTCTACCCCACTCCTGCCGCCCAACTCCGAGGAGAGCATGGCTCACTCCGCTGAAAACTGCCAAATCTACCCGAAAAACGCCGAAAGCAACTGAGGACGTGTATTACATGACATTGTGTTAGTTCGCTGGTCCGAGGCTTGGAAATCCCACGACGGTTTTTTGCTTCCTCAATACCAAAGGCAGGAAAGCCTTGGATTCGTGAATGAGTAAAAAAAAGTTCATGTCCTCCAAAATGAAAATTTCCTATACCATTTTTCGTTTCAGACATTGAGGAACATAAATTTGGTTCCGTGTCTGTCTGTCTGTCTGTGTAATTCCTTTCAACACCCATAACTACCCGAAATAATGGTCGAAGTGGGCTGAAATTTCGAGGGTAGGTGCGGGTTGAGTCACAGATGGTCCCATACCAAAATCATTGAAAAAGTACCGTAACTTTCGTCTGCGCATGCGCAAACGAAATAATTGGAACACCCATAACTACCCTAAATATTGTTGAAATCAATTCAAACTTGGAGGGCCGGTCAGGAATAATACTTTGGTAGTTCCAAATCATTTTCATTGGAATGGTAATGTAACTATGATCTACGCATGCGCTAACATGAAATGTTGACCGTTTCCTTATAACGCTTCTAACTCCGCGAAAAATAGTCGTAGAGAGATGAAATTTTGAGGGTACACGGGGGTTGGATCGCAGATGGTCCGGTATCATAACGAACCTACCCAACTAGCCTATACGTTCATGTGATTCAAGTGAGGAAGCTATAGTGCCTAATCGAATTGGCAGACGTTTTTCTACATATCTCCATATCCTTTGTTATCATGTACCTATTCGAAAAACATGTTCCATTTTTCCTCGCTTTGATCCTTGATCTAAAATGTTATAATCCGGGGGTCTGGGGGGTGTCCCCCAGATTTCATTCGGTAATAAACGTACTGTCATGAACACAAACCACTGGCGGCTAGACGCCCCCTACGGCAACGCATTTAAAAAAAAATTGTTTATTTTATATAAATGAACATACAAAACAAAATTGACATTTGTAATCCAAAATGATCCCCCCCCCCCCACACTTAAAGCAAAGAAGCAAAGCTTGTGACGTGGGGTGGGGAGTCATATGCAAATCTTAAACATATATAAATATATGATTAATTGAAACTACAAAACCAACCTAACCATCCCCAAGTATAATTGATACTCAACCAATATTCAATATTTCCCAAGTGGATATTATGTGGTAGGGATCTGTGGATATCGCTGAACCCCTACTGTTTATTATTTTCATTAATGAACCTGCATGCTGCAAATCAAGCATGCACTTATTACCTTTTAACCCCCCCCCCCCCCCCACCCATCAAATTTGATGGTTTGCGTTTGAAGGTACCCACGTAGAATCCGAAACGCTGCAACTATATACCTGTCCAGATACCCCTCTGCGCAGAATCACTGTTTTCTGTGGTCAATACCTGCCCTCGCGCTTCATCCAGGGTTTACACAAAATTGGGTTCGAAGTGAAGGAGTTATGGCTGTTTCAACTTTTAGTGGAGTTTGTCGACCCAGAACAGAGTTACTAGTTACATACTTAGTATAAATGAGTGTGCCAGGCGGAGGGGAGTGGCCCCCTCTCCGTATAATACGCCTCCAGATAACTCCAAAACAAATGATAAAATAGAGCCATCTCCGTCAACAAAAGAATTCCAAGACCGGATCATTACAAACAGAGTTCGTACGGAAGATAAAGGTCCGCATTTTATCTTCGTCAAAGGAAATGAATCCAACATTGGGAAAACTCATCCTATGGCTTTTCGTCGGTGGCTATTTACGACAACAAAAATAGAATCCCGCACAATTACCGATGTTCTTTGTGTAGGTGGAAACAGATTTAAAGTCGAGTTGTCAACCGTCAACGCTGCAAAGCAAATCAACAACTGGAAGAAAAACTTTCTGGCCAATATCCCAGACTCACTGGTGTACAAGGCAGTGGTTATCCGTAATGTTGATACCACGTCGAAGAAATATTGAATGTAACGATTTCACCCATACCAGTTAAATGGATCCGACTCATGGTAATTTCATGCCGTCAATTACCTATCTTAAAACTAAGTAAGTACCTACCCTAATGAAACAGAGTCCTGAGATGGTGGTATACCTTCTAGTAAGAAATTAGCACCTCCTGTAACTGGTGAAACACTGCAGCAATTCAGAATACCTCCACAGCTTATTATTTATTTTGACTCTTTATCAACGAGATAAAAAAAAGATAAACGATTCTTCTTACATCACAGTGAGAATTCCAAGAAGAGCGCCACATAATCAAAAGAGGTACCTTCATACCCCAAACAAACCTTGAACTATACTATTTGACAAGTGCCTATGTCCAATTTATCGTGAGTAGGTATATTATTTCTGAGTGTTATTTTGATAATCAGGGATGAGAGCACTGCCTCAACCATTATCTTCTGTTTTACGTAGGCAGTTTATCGTTTGTTTATTTTTCTCTCTTAGAACTCGGAAGGTCTACCCAAGAATTTCGAGACCTTCATAAAATAGGTATTCCACGTACCATCATCATGGTTTCTAACGAATTATTATTATTCTTCAGAATAATAATAAAATTATTATTTTTTGACATTTTGAATTGACTATGAATCCTTGTGAAACATGTAACGAGTTGGTAGGTACGTACCTATTAATAATACTCAGTTAAATAGTTAAAACCTGGTTTTTTAAAGTTATTTGTAATTTGGAAGGTTCGTAATTTGTAATTGTAAGTGTATACGATCTGCAAGAGTATATAATAGCCCTATTTTACCTCCTGCACAAATATATTTTACTAGTTGGTTGTGATTAAAAATCCTCCCCCTCCCCCCTTTTATCATGTTATACAGTTCTCTTGACATACCTATCTTTTGTATTTTCGCCTACAAACTGGACCCATCTAACGCAGCACCTAGACGTTGCAGTTTTTTGCTCCCCTTAAGGAGTATTAGCGTCAAATTCTACTCGACTGGAATCACAAGGAGGGTAGGAAAGAGGTTCCATCCCCCAAAGACAAATTTCCACAGCTGCTCAAGACATTGATGACTAAGTTGGAAGAAATAAACTATACCACAAAACGTCATGATTCAGAAAGTGTGGGTTGATTTGAATAAATCGACAGGAAGTGCTGAGTAGACTCCCTCCTCTGGAAACAGGGGGCGACGATGCTGCTATGCGGCTGCTCACATTGATGCTCATGTTCTCGAGCATCACCGACAACCTGAGCAGGCAAAAGTGCAGGAATCTGAGATTCTTCCTCAGAAGAAGAGGAGGTCGAGTCTTTCCATTCAACGGACTGGACAGGTCAGGTGATAACCGTCGATGAAGATGACAGTAAGAAATTTGATGAGACGTCAGTTTTACGGAGAAAAAATCATGAAGAGGGAAGAAGAAGGTGGGGGTCTCTTTTTTCCGTATCCCGAGGTTTGCGGAGTCACCGTTGACCGAATCGAGGGAAAGCTGCCTGCGCCGTAAAACTCTCGACGTGGGATGGAAATTTTTAGTTTTGATTGTGAAAAGTTATTTTACTAATTGCCAATATTTTAAGGTTCAAGGTTTTATTTGTTCAAGTTAAGTAAATTCAAGTTGTCTCAGTTGCCGATGTTTTGAAAGTTTAAAACACTTTTGAACTCTCTCCATGTTTAAAAAGAAGGTCCTACTTGTGAGGTTTTAAAAGTTTTCCTAATTGAATAGGAATTTGTTTCTAGTTTTAAATGTTCAACGTTTTTTAAAAACGAAAAAAGATTAGTCAAGAGTAGTGATACTGAAAATACTAGAGATAAAAAAACGAATGTTTATTATTGATTCTAAGAGTTTGGAAAAAGAAGGAACCAGTTTGAATAAGGTAATGTTTAAAAGAATAATACTTGAGTTACCATGGATTCAGTCATGTATTTTGGTTTATTATTTTCAATAATGACCCTTTGGAATCGAGCGTAAAAAAAAAAAAAAAAAAAATTAATAAAAATACTGGTACCTATACAAAATATATATTTATGTGTAGACCTACTAGCGGAAGTTAAATAACCCGTTTTTATTTTCATTTCCCAAATGATGGTATAAATTTAAAAAATTTCTACCCAAGTTATATGTGTGGATGTTATAAGTTCATTATAATTCATTGGATAAGGAACTGGGAGGAAACAAAAAATTGTGAAAGCTCTATGCCCTTCAAGGTAAATTGATATTTACTGCCGTGCGAAGGAGGAATAAGCTAATTCACAGTTGACTATTTGAAATTTCACATTAACTTTTTTCGGAATATTTTTGAAGCCTGATCGCCTCAAGCCTCAACTCGCGTGTGATGCGTTTTACAGGAGCGTCTATTCCTAGCGCCCCAAAAGTTCTGTTGACCTACTCCACCGCGCTTCCGCGGCTTCCCGCGGACTGCCTAGGCCAACGTTGTAAAGGTAAAACGCCTCATCTCAATTTTGAAGTTTCACCTTCACATTATGGACGAAGTTAATATGCACTGGTTTGAGTCGTTCTGATTCAAGATATAATATAAGGCGTGAGGCGTTTCTCCGTATAACGTCAACCAATCGATGGCCAGAATTACCCTCACTTCCGAATCGAATGTCGAAATTCTGACTTCACCATCGAAAAGAGCGAGTCGTGAATACGCCAAGGGGGTAAAAATTGATCGGTTTCTGTGTTCACATTATGGATGGTGGTTTTGTGTTTCTTTTATTCAACTATGAAACCCAATATGAGGATGTGCCACAACTTCAAAACTAAATACAATGAACCCAAAGACTATTTAATTCATTATTCAATTTTCAACCTCTTCAAATTGAAGATTTAAGTTGGTAACGTGTTCGAATTGCAGTACGATGGAATGGGTAGTGGATTTTCCTTGCCAAGGGCTTCCTGGATGAGCCCGCTCTGCATTGAGATGAAGCTCCTTCAGTCTTCCTCCTGCAGAGGCTCAGCAGGTACATTCAATTATCACGAGTAGTGGGGGAAACCGGTACCATCGGTGGCCTTCTTGCTCCACTCGTCGAACTGCTGAACCTGCTCAGGCGTCAAATCTTTGTTCCAAGTTCCAGACTCCCCTCGGCGTATGAATTGTAAATCCTTTTTTTCCGGGTCATTCGACTTGGGAGCTGACATGGTGACGGCTGGGTTCTTGGACATGCTGCTGAAACTCAGGTGATCCAAAAACGAGGATTCGATTTCGGGCGGTACCGCTGTTCCCAGAAAGTCAGCGACTTCATGAACGACTTTCTTCAAATCCTAAAAAATACAGTAAAAAGTCTTGATTATTGAATGACTGATTGTTCCCTGTCGTGATTTCTCACTCCGCAGTGAATAGTCACATTTCACACTGCCATGCGTTTCACAATGAAACTAGAAAAGACAGTTCTTGTTTCACTCAGTCGATCAATGCATTGTTTTATTGTTAATCCTTTGGTCTTGGCCCCCAGAAAATGTTCAGTGATTACCGTAGTACGGAACCATCAACTAGCAGCAGTTAGTCTTACTCCAATACGTTTCTCGGTATTTATTTTTCTTTGATATTCCATTAACTTTTGTAAGCATTCTTATAACGAGTATTACACTAATCGACAACACCATTCTACAAAAATTAAGGGGCGATTCATGATACGAGCAGAAGGTGCCCCGAGTAGAATTTGTCTTGAGCAAGGGGCGCATGGTGATCGGTAGATTTTGTCTGAAGCGACCTTCTATTCGTGCCTATTCAACTTCACTAGGGTCAGCATCTGCTCGCTCTATGCGCTGCTAGTGGTATTCTGAGTCGAGCGAGCTGCATGATCTCTCCATGGCCCAATCACATGGTGGTAATTGCAAGAACCCATGTTGAATCAATTCATCAGTGTTACAGATTTTAGAAGAAAGCCGCGTTTTGATGGAAAACTGAATTTTATCCAGACTGTGCTTTGGCGCATTTTGAAACAACCTATATTTTATTTATAACGCTTATATATTATAATTGTTTAGATTTAATTGGTTAGGTAGATTTCAATAAGTAGGTTTAGATAGATAGATATGTTTATAGGTTATATGATAACGTTGACGAATAGATAGGTATCTACCTAACAGAATAATTTCAAGTGGTCCGTTTTGTGTTGTGATTCTCTATTAGATCTTCCTATTCAAACCATATCCGGTTGACTTACGGGTTGGATCAAACCATAAATCGTGGTGATTTGACGGAAACAGAAGAATGTAATAGAGAAAGCAGAACTCCATTGACACAGAAGCGCCAAGGAACGCCATTCCATTTGACATGGGTTTTGATGGATCCAGAGGAGCAAGTGGCAGGTTATTCCTCTCATCTCTTGAGCACTCTTCTCACCCCATTCAAACAGACAGCCATTACGGGGACTTTCCGGCTTTTACTTTGTAAGGCAGCTTGCTTGCCACTGCTAGGTATATCTGTATGACTTCTTTGTCATTACCAGCTTATAAATTATAGTAAGACCGCTTATGTGCATAATAGAAAACAGTTTTCAAGGTGTACTGTGTTCTATGTACCTACCTAGGGAGTGATTGGACAATTTAGGGGAAAACATTTTGACGGAAGTTGAAATGTCATCTTCTTACCCTTTTCATTTCTTCAAACGTGATGAACAGGATATTGGGCTCGTTTCGTTTCTCCCAAAAGGGCAGGACGTTCCCCCAGAACGACCCGTACGCAACTGAAAAAGTTGATAATGCGAAATCATATTGAAATCATGTAAACCATTCAAACTTGGGAACATTAAACCTCTGAAAGCCGCACACCATGATATAAAAAAAAAACCAGTCATGCAGCATGACTTAATGAGCGAATTTTCAAAGAAATATTCGAATTAATGGCTATGGTTTTGAATAAAGGAAAACTTCGGTCTAAAATTTGGTTTTCTATGTATATTCTCTTCGTATTTATTTTAATTTGTACGTTTTGTCCATCCTGATTCTACCGTTTGTTATGAGTAGATTCCTTGTTCCTTCTGAATGGCCTTTCCTCTTGACTACGATTTCAGGCCTGGTATCTAAAACCAGTTCAAGATTTGCTCTACTAGGTAGGTAGATCCTTCCTTCTTCATTGATATTATTTTTATCATGTTAAGTACCTACCTACCTTTGAATATCAAATATTCGTATGATACTGATAATAAATTGATAAGATACCTACCTAACCTTCTTCCTCCTACTGTTAGTACCTAAATTGAATAATTTGAAATAGATTTTTTCTTTCGTCTTCCTTCTAGTAATACGTGGGCCGGTACTTGTCTATCTATGAAGGTATCATAACAATTAGGTATATGTCAAATGGGAAATTCAAGGAGTTGTACTAATCGTTTGCCTCCCCCTTTTTTGCTTCGAACTTTCGTCTTCAATTAATACTTCTCACATTTTTCAATCTGACCACTCTAAGGGGGTGGGGGGGGGGGTAAGAGTTTAAAGATTATCCTAGTTTTGGGTAATTTTTGCGCACTTTAAATGCTCTAATTTAAGAACGGATTTAGATATCTAAAATTCGATTTCACCATCGTGTTCAGCGTGCAAAAACCTTTAAAATGAGGGGTCACTTGTTAGAAAATAACATTTTGGGGATTTTTGGGTAATTTTTGCGCACTTTAAATGCTCTAATTTGAGAACGGATCAAGATATCTAAAATCCGATTCCACCATCGTGTTCAGCGTGCAAAAACCTTTAAAATGAGGGGTCACTTGTTGGAAAATAACATTTTGGGGATTTTTGGGTAATTTTTGCGCACTTTAAATGCGCCAAAACCCTCCTTAGAGTAGGCCAATTTCGCCCATCTTCGAACTTAGCCTTTCGATTGCCAAGATAGATTTTTTGTGCAAATTTGAGCTGTTTATCTCAATTCTATCGAGAGTTATCGTCTGGAGTGACACATATATATATATATATATATATATATATATATATATATATACATATAAAAAAGTGTTAAATTTCAGGAATCGTTTTAGAATGGTCTGAAACGGATTTCTATGAAGAAAATTTCCAAAAATTTATATTATTTAAATTTCGAAGCCATTGCAATAGCTTCATTTTCTTTGAAAATTCGCTAAAACGCTGCGGTTCATTTCACAACGGTTATTATTTTTCTGTATAGATACTCTTCTGTGATGATCGCTGATACCTATTAATCTACGACCCAAAATGAGGATTGGACGTCCATTTTTATTTATTTATTTTTTTTTTAAAGCAAATTTTCAAAGAAAATGAAGGTATGGCGATGAGGCACACATTTCAGAACATGAATTTTCGAAATTTTTCAATAGGCAAATCCGTTTCAGAGCATCCTGAATTCATCCTTAGATTTTAACAAAAATGTATACGTACATTGCCATTGTGTGGGTTTAAGACAAACGGACAGAAAGTTGGATAAGGTTGGATGAAAGTTGGAAGAGGTTGGTCTGTAAGGAAGAGTGAAGGATGAAGGAAGGATGTGCTCCCTAGGAGTCTTTTGCTAATGCCCTGCGGTTGTCACCACAACAGGCGTTAGTTCAAAGGGTGGGAGGAAAACTAATACCGCGCGGTTGTCAGGTATTAGGTCTCCTTAGGAGTCTTTTCCTAGCACCCCGCTGTAGACAGGTAGTCACAGCAGCAAGTGCTAGAGGAGAAGGGATGGCGTCCCGCGGTTGTCACCACAGCAGACACCAGGAGGAAGGAGATGAATACCCCGCTGCTGTCATCACAGCAGGTATTCTTAGAAGGGAGCACCTCGCGGTTGTAACCACAGGAGAAGGATAGGAGAGAGAGAGAGTGTGAGTAATCGAGAGAGAAGTCGCAAGTCGGAGAGTGGTCGGTCGAATGAGGAGCTGGGCTAGCAGGGCTTTGAGGGGCGATGGCGGTCGATGGAGGGGACCCTTCTCCTACTTTCCCCTCCGCGTCGCTCAGCTCGTCGTTCCCTTCGTTTATTTGATTAAATCATTTTTAGGTATTACATAGGAGATAGGAGTGGTATAAGAATTTGAGGGGTACCATGACATACATACTTATATATATATTTTGGTTTATTATTTTCAATAATGAACCATTGGAATCGAGCAAGAAAAAGACAATTCTTACCCCCCTCAAAATTTGATGGTTTACGTTTCAAGGTATGTAGAATCCAAAACTGCAATAAAAATATTTCTGTCTGTCCGCCGTACGCCGTACGGGCCACTTTTCTTAGTTACCATGAAAAAAAATTGATGAAATTCGGGTTATAGGTTCCGTTCGGGGTCTAGTTGGTCCTCGTAGCTCGACGTTACTGTGAGTCATCTCTAAGGGGTTCAAAATAGGGGTTGAAATTTTCAAAACGCCTATACCATTTTTTTACGTAAATATTTTTACGGTTTTAAATAGTTCTTGAACTTGCGAGTTTTTTAAGACCATCCGGAGCATCGTACGTCCAGCCGTTCGTTCACAGTAAGGCCCCGAAGTTTGCACCGACAGGCATTTTCGACTCTAGTGTGAATGAAATTGTATACAATTCAAACCAAATCTCGTAACCAGAGACGCGCCCACAATAGGAATTTGTGAATACGGCCAATCATTGGTAGGGATCACCTGATTATATTGGCGGAGTATGAAGTCGAGTTGGTTGTTCTGTGATATTATTTAATTTGAAAAATGATGGCTCTTTTGGAGTTTGTTGGTAGGTAGTGAAACTTGAACAAACGTTGAAGTATTATTGATGGGTAAATTATTACTACGGTAAATCATTACTCAACGGTAAATTATTACACAACGGTTCATTATACCATCTACGTAGAAGGGGCTGGAGTTTGTTGGTAGGTACTTTTGCAACTTTTTTCACTCCTCATCAACAATTTCGTTTCAGAACTTCATTATGTGTGTTTCTTTTTGTTAGGTACTGTTTGTCATCGGGAGAATTATTTTAGCAACATTTAACTCGTGATTTAGGTAGGTACCTAGTAACGCGTACGGGGTTAGGTACTAACCTACGGAGGGTCTGCGATCTACATAATATGCATAGAATAGTACATATTATATTATATAGACGGGTTATCTATACATAGAGCTGTGATCTGTAACAGAAGGGTATTCTATACAAAATAATAAACCGTTGTGCAGGGATTTGCAGCGTTTTTAAATTTATGTGTCACTTCCGACGATATAATATGATGTCATGACCTTGGGTTCATGGCACAAATTCCAAATTTCACCGAAGTGTTCGTATTGCCAAACAAAAGGATGAGTTCGAAGATGAGCAATTTTTGAAAATTGCTAACAACTTACATAAATCACTGAAAGTGGTATGGAACGGAGAGCAAAGGCAGAAAATGACCATTTCGGTTGTTTTTCATACAGAATAGGTGTTACATTTGGATTTTTGGGGGGTAAAATTGGTATGAAGGGGTAAATTCAATATCAATTCACCTGACGTTGCTGAGTTTTGTTGGGAAGGTGATTCACGATAGAAAAAAATTTCTATGATAAAAATATTTTTCTCATAATACAGTGGGTCAAATTTGACTTGGGGGTCAAAAATCAGTAAAAAACGGCTAATATTATGAAAAAATATATAATTTCACGACAAATTCTCGCTATATCATCTTTTTACACAATAGCAAGAATATTTCTTTGAAAATTCGCTCTTACAGCCACGTTTAAAAAAAAAATGTTTCCAATAGTACGTCAAACGGAGAGCTTTCAAAAAGGTAGGTACGATACGATGGGTCGGAAATGAACGGAAGTGGCTGAAAAAGGGGAAAGAAAAAAAATAGTGCGACATGTGGTATGTAACCCCCCCCCCACGGTATGTAAGGGAACCGAGTGAGAGGGAAATACTTACCACATGACGTCACGCGTTTTTATTTTAGTCTATTCCCGCCGAACTACACTGCACGGATTTTGGAGCTGAAAATCGGGATACAGGGGTTTTCGAGAGTGCTGAATTCTATTCTCAAGTCAAAAGCAGAAAATTCCGACCCACGTACCTCATTTCTCTTATTTTTTGCGATGGATCCCAAGCACGCATACACCATCC
The DNA here is from genome assembly GCA_954871275.1 of Leptopterna dolabrata. Lineage (NCBI taxonomy): Eukaryota > Metazoa > Arthropoda > Insecta > Hemiptera > Miridae > Leptopterna > Leptopterna dolabrata. The sequence continues at coordinate 40,716,295 of OX940981.1, forward strand.
GGTCATTTTAAAAATGCTGATGGTCGCTACCTGGTCATGGGCCTACGAATAAAATTGCATCAATTATTTCAGTTCATGGTAGGTAAGGAAGGAAACAGCCGCTCCCGGCGTACCTAAGGACAGAATCTTGTTATTCCATTAATCGTTTCCTACCTAGACCTTAAAACACAAACCATCGAATTTTGAGGGAAGATTACATTTCTCTTCATGTTCGATTCCAAAGGTTCATTATTGAAATTGTTATACCAAAAGCAGCCAGTTTTTGAATATTCCGTAACAGCATCGTTGTGAAATACCCGACGAATGAACCTTACTGTGGAGGTAAATTGATGTAGATATTAATTCATATCTACATCAATTTACGTGTGCTTGAATACATTATTGCTGGGGAATGAAGATTCCTATACGGTATGTTATTACCCACGGAAGTTATTTTTTTCCACACCGCATCCCCCTGTCGGGTGCCTCAAATATTAACATACCCTTTTAAAAAGCCCCGTTTCTCATGCGATATTAAAAAGCGGGACGGGAAAAACGAAACTCTGACACGACGAGCTCACCTTTTTCTTCGAGAAAAGCTTTTATGAATTCATCTTTGGTTCCTGTGTAATTCGAGAAGAGCTGGTAGTGGTGGAAGTAGGAGGTGACGACGTCCTTGGGGTTGCGGTAGACGTAGATGACCTGGAATTTCGAGTAAAATCAATTCCAAAGCCCGACTCACAACTACTGAATATTATATACGATATTATACGATAGGCTGAATGGCTTGGAAGCAGAATTTAAGTCTGTGACACAGGTCGGACATCGCCAAAGTGTTCGAAGCCATACATAACGATGGTGTTGCATGGTACTCATAAGTCAGATTTTGTCGAATAAAGTCTAGCAGTAGGTGCAAAAGGAATGTAAACCCTTGGAGTATGAGCACGTATTGGTTTTATTTTATTATACCAAAGTAGATTCCATCCTGAAAATGTTGACACCAGAATACTATCCTACGATAAGCAATTTCTTTTTCCATGATTTTTCGAAGTTTCGGCCAATTCTGTCGTCCATGCGCCCCTCTGGCCTGGGCGGGACCCCTGTGACGTCAGAATTGGTTGAAACTTTGAAAAATCGTAGAAGAAGAACTGCTTATCATACAAAGTTCTCAGAATGGAATCTGCCTTCAGTACAAAAAATACTATGAACCGCTTTTGTGACCCACGCGCATACCCAGTTCTGGGATGGGCTCTCCGAATAAAACTGATGTTGTTGCCAGAGTCAATCTGTACGGAATTGTACCCCGGGTTGGTACCTCGAACTCAACCTATCAGTAATCGGTTTTCGAAGCAAAAATCAATTCTGAAGGTTATGCTGTCCCTGTCTCGTAGGAACCCGACGCAGGTGGTGTTCGATCTGAGGGAGGTCTTCAGTATATTCGTCAGGAATTACATCAAGATGTTGCTCCTCTTTTATCATAAACATCCACATAATATGATAAGCAGCACAAAGATACCGCACTATCAAACTCGTTTTGTAAAAGATGGAAACAATGTTCCGCTTAGACCCCGACTGGTTCCCGAACTGTAATAATCCATGGAAATCTAAATAAAATCGCCCAAGAGCTACTTGCGAACAGGATATTTATATTTCTTTATCCCAGTTAGAAAACTAGAATTTGTCGTGGATAGTGAAAGAGGCATGAACAGTATTGATAAATTTATAAATACATTTATGCTTGAATTAAGAAAAATCTGTTAGTTTTAAGTTATATTTATACCGTAGGAAATAAGTATTATACCAGGAAAACCTGAAGGAATTGTGTCACTGGAAGCTCACCGGCATAGCCTAATGTCGGGCAGCATGCGAGTGGATGGAGGAAACACAACTTTCCTTAATTATATACCTATGTTGTATTACATGTAAATATTTTGAATAAAAACATTATATATTCTACTCGTATTCCAACATTCTACGGTTATTTGCGGGGAAGGACCATAGATAAATATACTAGGTAGCGTATATCTAGGGGTAGGACACCTCCCTTTACTTAGCCCCCAGATAAGTCTTCCATTTACGAACAAAACTTTAATGGAACTCTCCATCATTCTACACCTACCTTCGGCTTGACAGACCACAACTGTGTTGGAAGGAGGCTCATCGGTAGGTGGGATTTGATAACTCTCGGCGACTTCCTGCTGTTCAGTTCTTCGATACAACTGGCTTCAGCGATTGGGTTGAAGGGTACATCAGGGTTTTGCAGGTAGCGATACCTTCGAATTTAATTCAATAAATTGATGAGCCACAGATAGCATTTACCATGTTTTTGTGCCTATTATGTTCCCCTGCATAACATTTAGGATTTGATTCGACATGTAACCATAATGGTATTCACGTTTACTAGGTATATTTATATGGATTCAACCGTGCATGATCATCCTCAGATCTTCACATGTAAATACACTTGACAATAGCAATGTATGAACATGGATTGGGTGGGACTGGAAGAATTGATTTCTTCGGAAAATTCGGGGATTGAATTTATTGTTATGTCAACTCAGTGTTGCCAACTCGAAAAATCAAAATTAGTATTTGGGTTACAAAAGTATTTCGTTTGTACATGTCAGGTCCAAAGTGCATAACTTGTTGAACTACCTTACCAAATTGTTTTACAAACCCCTGTTCAAAAATATTGAAACTACATATCATTGGACTTGGCTATTGAGGGTAAATAAATATTAATCAAGAAGTACTTACTAATGGAAATGGTAGCCCCAACCTCAAAAATGGCAATCAAGTTGAAGCATTTGTGTTATTTTTTCCGATATTTTGACCCCCCCCCCCCCATTATTTGAATATTTCCCAATACCTCAAACAGTTCGTACAAAATTCGTACGTTCTAGCGTACGAACTTCATGCTACGCGTGAAGATCTGGCAACACTGCCTCTGCTCAAAAGCAGATTAGGTGTAAATGTATGGATGTATGTAGCATTGTAATTATGCGTGTGAATACATGTATGGATCACCTCGCCAATCGAAAAGAAAGTCTGGTTCTTATTGATCTCAACGTCGGATATTCAGAAAGTGTTATGCAATAACGTACCAAGTCGATTCGGTGGCCAAATTGAGTTAGCGGATTTTGGAGATTTCATCACCTATGATGGGGAATTTTCCTCACTTTTTTTCGCGTGTGAAAAAAATACAGAACAATCCAGAGTAAAAATTCGGCAAGAAATGACGTATCAGGCTAATGACATCTGATTGGCTGTTGGCCCGAAGAGGCGGAATGAAGCTTTGTAGGCGAAGGTTCTCAATGCTGCCAACCACCCAACACCAGAAACAGCAAACCTTCCTGGAGACCTTCAAGAACCTTTGCTGTGGCCTTTCGCGATCCTCCTCTCAGTTTGATTTTGTCGTTTAAAATGATGCAGTACTCTAAGCGAGATTTTGGTCATTACGTCATTTCTAGCCGGAACTCAAAAATTCAAATTTTACCCTCGTTTTCTGCCTATACTTTCCGACATAAACACCTCATTATGTGGTCAATAACTGTTAATTTCCGTTATTGAACTGAATTTAGCAACAAAAAAAGAGAATTTGTAACCCACGAAAATTGCCTACTGATCATATCCCAACTACTATGCAATAATACTCTGTCACACTAGCTAGTAAATTAGATACATGTGCAATCGGTGAAGTTTGTTATGCAATAACTAGGCCGCAAGGCTTTCAATCAGTTAATTCGAGTTTTCAAAGTCTATGATGATTAACGTTGTTATTTCAAATCCACCATCCGCTGTTCACCTTATTGCAATAATCCGCTGTCTTCATTTGGTTCTATAGTTTTTTTAATTGGTTTATTATTTTCAATAATGACCCTTTGGAATCGAGCAAGAAAAAAAGATAATAATAATACACCCCCTCCCCCCTTCAAAATATGACGGTTTTCTTTTCAAAGTACGTAGAATCCAAAAATTGAATAAAAAAAAAAGGTCTTTCGTACGCGTTATTTTGTTTCATTTGGGAGCATAAATAATGTACGTAGACTCTGGTGGCATTTTTGTCGTGTCTGTGTGCGTGCGTGGGTAGGTAGGTATCCCGTATCCCTGCTAAATTAGGGTCTTACACAAATGGGAAATCTGTGATTTATGCTGAAGGGGTATCTATACAGGAAAATGGGAAACCTTTGTGTTATAATTTGCAGCGTTTTCCCTCTTTTTTCTCAGAATTACCTTCGCAGCATTTGGCACGTTATGGTATAACACGGTCCATGCCAAGTACTTGGATGCAGGTAAGGTACTCACTCTAGAAAAGGGATTCGACAATAGGTTTTGACTTCTTTTGATTCTTGAAAATTGTAATTGTTCTTCATTAACCAAACCATTTCTTGAGTCCATGTCGTCCCTGTAAAAAAAAGTCAGGTTGCCCAAATAAAGTCAACATAATAAGGTTTTATTATATTTAAATGCCAAACAATTAGTTTATTCACTTGCACCATGTCATGAGTAAGCCAGAACGAATATAGCTTAGGTACCTACTGTAAGATATTGAGGATAAGGACGTGGGTAAATGTTGTCATTACTCCATTTATGCTCGCCCTGGATAAGCAAGCTTGGGTGAGCGTAGAAACCGGTTCGGGTAAGGATTGAGAATGATGAAGGAGCCCGAAAGCGGTCGTCTTGCCTGAGTTCTGTAAATTGTCTCACGAAACGAAGCACAAAAGCAATCGAAATGACGGTATAACTTCCGTACTTGCACCAAAACGATGATGACGGCGTAAATTTAGGGAAGATCACTTAGTGTACAAGGTCCGTGGATTTTCGTATCCCACTTTGATGATAGAAATTTTGTTTTAAAAGGGGTAGGGAAGGGATAAATTTACAGAACTTAGGCAAGACGACCGCTTTCTGGCTCCTTCACCATTCTCAATCCTTACCCAAACCGGTTTCTACGCTCACCCAAGCTTGCTTATCCAGGGCTAGCATAAATGGAGTCATGACAACATTTACCCACGTCCTTATCCTCAATATCTTACAGTACCTACTTAGCTAATCCTCAATGTCATTCCGTTAAAACATAATTATGGTCTATGGTACTACGGGTGGAATTAGTTGTCCGTGTTCATAATAGGTACCTAGTATTTCGTTGGATATTTTCTAGGATAGTTCGAAACCGCTACTACGAATAAGACGAAATTCATATTCATATGGGGCCAACTAGGACCTAACCCTGAACTGCCATCAACATTTGAGCCAATATTTGGACCATTGGGTTGTGAGTTATGGCGTTCGATTTTCACGTTTGTGCATGTGCAGTCGCTACTACTGATACGAATGTGACGAAATTCATAAGGGACCAACTAGGACCTAACCCTGAACTACCACCGAAATTTTAGCCAATTTGGATCATTGGGTCGTGAGTTATGGCGGTTCGTAGAAATGTGTACACACAGACGTGCACGCGCACACGCCCAAGCGCACGCACATACCTGAAGGAGCTGAAATTGCCTTCTTTTCTTTTTCGATGGTCTCGTGTTCAGCTTGGTCTAAAAAGTGTAAAAACGAAAACATAAGGCCTCGGCCACTTCTGAGGCCCGAAAATCATCCCCCCCCCCCCCACACAAATAAAAAACCCTAAAAACTAAAATTAAAATCTTCCCTAAAAACCCCAACCTAAAAAAAACCTAAAAATCTAAAAACATTCAAAAACAACACCTTGTTTACAGATGACTTCTTTTACTTATCAGCTGCATTGATATGCTGTACTTGGAGATTGGATTTTACGATCCTACACTCAATGCCTACTCTAAAGAGAGCTAATCTCAGGTAGGCAGTTGCTGTTTACTCCCACCGACAAGAAGTTGTTACGAACCAATTCGAAGGAACTGCTTCGGTCAGCACGACCCAGTTTTCCCGAACTCCCCTCAGGACATCGCCCTCCGGTTCAGTCTGCCGTAGCACCTTGTATGCGACGCACACTCCAACTGTACATTGTGTTATTCATCCAGTAACCAATAAAAATTAATATATGTAACATTCTATGTGTGGGATTTATGACTTCTCAACCTGTACCTTAAATCAACGGGAGGAACATTACAAAGTGACGTGTCCGGCACGCTACACGTTACTACCTTCAAGTTACTCACCACATTTGGGATAAGTGACGATCCAAACGTCCTCCTTCCGGACGTCGAAGTTCCTTATTTTGTCGACGTGGTTGAGGAAGAATTTGGAAAGGACGCATTTTTCGGGGTGAAATCTGATGATTGAAGGCGGCATCCCCCTCATGTTATGTTCCATCAAGTAGTTCACTGTCGGATCTGACTCGATCGATTCCATTTTCAACTCCATGTCGTCTGAAATATGTCATGAACGATGTGAAAGAGTGACGAGAGTGAGGTGGACCCTCGAGAGTCCCTCTCCTAGACCAGCGAGATTATCACCGATTAAGAAGGAATATCGATTAGGCTTCCGCAACGACCTCATCTTCACCGGAACAATAAACGACTCGAGAACAGCCACCGTCACACTCCTCCCCACACGACATACTTCTGGGTAGCAGAAATATGGGAGGGAAAAGGGAGGTTGAAAAGTAGTAGTTCTGGTTCAGGAAATGACATCTGAACAACTTCAAGGTGACTAACCTCCATCGTAATGGATGGACCTACTACTACATCTGTGATCTTTACTGGTGGAGAACTAAGCTCCTTCATACGAGTATTGGCGGAGAAAAATGTTGCCAGAGGTTGTTGTCCAGTGAAGTGCGCTCATCTGGGCAACCTCAACGTGATCAATACAACCTCCATCGTTAGGATGGAACAATTATTGGGACTTGTAAATTGGGACACGGCATTAATCACGTTAATGAACCTGCAGGTGCATACCCAATATTTCCATCTTATTTCTGGTGTTTCGCTGGGGTTTCATTTTTCCGAATAGGAGCATTAAAAATTATTGATTTATTACTCATTGTACAAAGTCTTTAAACAATTTGCTACGTATAATAACAAAAATAGAATCCAAACACATTTGGAATAATGCCATGACGTCTGTCTCTTTCCTACTTGTTCAATTTATTTTTTACTGGGTATCATCCATCACAGCCACTGGGAAGAAGCATAGAATAATAAAGAAGACCAGGTATAAAAAACTAGAATTATCAGTCTCATGGTAAAACTGTAAGTGGTGAACGTTTGCACAATCAACCTCTCAAAAAATCACTGAAAAAACGAGCCAATAGAACTAATTTATCAGAACACATAAACAGTTAAACATAAACGTATGCAGGTACATAAAATATAACTAGGTACATCAAGATTCATCAGAATCACTGGCGGGTTTTTTGACACATGATTCACAAACAAATCACATAAATATGTTCCAAGCACAGGCATTCTCACCATTCCTGGGAAGAGAGATTTCCTAGACGCCATCGTTCTGAAATGAAAATAATTGTATTGTATATTGTACTTAGATTGTAGCATATAACCCGCATGAGGGAAAAAATACGCCAATTGTCGCATGCACCTCAAAGATGAAAATTACGTTTTTCGAAAAGATGTAAAGAATTATACAAATCAAATAACACGGATCAAGGTTAAAACACAACTAAATCGTAACATAACATAAAGTTTCCAGCAAAAATTAGGTAAATGTATAACAACAAATTTACTTACCTACACGATTTGTCGCATGCACCTCTCTGACGAAAACGCGCTGCCACAGCCAAGGGCCGCGTGGGCCAGCAACCAAGCGCACACTTACCGAAGCGGGAAAGGAAGTTGAAGTGGGTCCCCCTGCCCCCTCCCATCGCTCCTTCGGGTACGGGAGAAAAAAAGTTTCACTATGCACCTCACAGAACCATGCGACAAACGGAAGGTTAAGAAGGGATATAGATCGGCTTCCGCCAAACGACCCCATCTTCACCAGAACCATAAACGACTCGAGAACAGCCACCGTAACAACGAGCATAATATCATGCTACAGGAATTATTTGATGGGCTACTAGAAACTACTACCTATCAATATTGGGGTAATTTTAGTGCTGTTTTGATATAGTTTGGACGTGATTTTACTTACCTACTTGGGTAACAAGTTTTACGCGATAAGCGTGTCAACTTTTCGGCTCTTATTGAATAGTTTCACCAGAACAGTCCTGAAAGAGAGAGAACTTGACTGCATCAGGGCCACACAGGACAGCCGCTCCAGCCTGGGTGGAGCCCCCGAGCTGGTTTTTCAAGAGGGGCAAACCGACCTTGGTTGTTGCCATCGAAGTTCACAGTATCGCGTGAGACGTAGCGAAATGATTGTGTTTTCTGACCATCGCACGGCAGTTAGAAACTTCAATTCAACCCGGAATTCCTTAAATTTTTTTTCTCGAATCCATCTGAAACACTCGTAGTGTTAATTCTCGATCCTTTACGTCCTACATGACAAGTAAGATTCAAGAAGATTGAAACCGTCTGGTGTTCACAAAACAGTAACAAATACCAGGGCGAGTACCTTTTTTTAAATTGTTTATTTTATATAAATGAACATACAAAACAAAATTGACATTTTTAATCCAAAATTATCCCCCCCCCCACAATTATAAAGCAAAGAAGCAAAGCTTGTGACGTGGGGTGGGGAGTCATATGCTCAAATCTTAAACATATATAAATATATGATTAGGTAATTGAAACTTACAAAACCAACCTAACCATCCCGATCAATCAATTATATTTTTATCAATTTCCCGAATACTTTCCAAGTTGATATTATGTGGATATCTACCGGTTTATTATTTTCATTAATGAACCTGCATGATGTAGAATCGAGCATGCACTTTTTACCCCCCCCCCCCCCCCACCGTCCAAATTTGATGGTTTGCGTTTGAAGGTACCCACGTAGAATCCGAAACGCTGCAAATTATATACCTGTATAGATTTCTGCGTAGATCTCTCTTAGATCACTGTTTTCTGTGGTCAATACCTGCCGTCGCGCTTCATCCAGGATTCACGCAAAATCGGGTTCGAACTGAAGGAGTTATGGCTGTTTCAACTTTTAGTGGAGTTTGTCGACCCAGAACAGAGTTACTAGTTACATACTTAGTATAAATGAGTGTGCCAGGCGGAGGGGAGTGGCCCCTTTCCGAATAATACGCCTCCAGATAACTCCAAAACAAATGATAAAATAGAGCCATCACCGTCAACAAAAGAATTCCAAGACAGGATCATTACAAACAGATTTCGTAAGGAAGATAAAGGTCCGCATTTTATCTTCGTCGAAGGAAATGAATCCAACATTGGGAAAACTCATCTTATGGCTTTTGGTGGGTGGCTATTTACGACAATAAAAATAGAATCCCGCACAATTACCGATGTTCTTTGTGTAGGTGGAAACAGATTTAAAGTCGAGTTGTCAACCGTCAACGCTGCAAACCAACAACTGGAAGAAAAACTTTCTGGCCAATATCCCAGACTCACTGGTATTCAAGGCAGGGGTTATCCGTAATGTTGATACCACGTCGAAGAAATATTGAATGTAACGATTTCATCCATACCAGTTAAACGGATTCGACTCATGGTAATTTCATGCCGTCAATTATCTTGAAACTAAGTAAGTACCTACCCTAATGAAACAGAGTCCTGAGATGGTGGTATACCTTCTAGTAAGAAATTAGCACCTCCTGTAACTGGTGAAACACTGCAGCTATTCCGAATACTTCCACAGCTTATTATTTATTTTGACTCTTTATCAACGAGATAAAAAAAAGATAAAAGATTCTTCTTACATTACAGTGAGAATTCCCAGAAGAGTGCCTCATAATCAAAAGTGGTACCTACATACCCCAAACAAACCTTGTGGTAAACAAACCATGAACTATACTATTTGACAAGTGCCTATGTCCAATTTATCGTGAGTCGGTATATTATTTCTGAGTGTTATTTTGATAATCAGGGATGAGAGCACTGCCTCAACCATTATCTTCTGTTTTACGTAGGCAGTTTATCGTTTGTTTATTTTTCTCTCTTAGAACCCGGAAGGTCTACCTAAGAATTTCAGGACCTTCATAAAATAGGTACTCCATGTACAACATAGTGCCTAGCGAACAATAATTTTTTGAAATTTTGAATTGACTATGAATCCTTGTGAAACTTGTAACGAGTTGGCAGCTATGTACCTATTAATAATACTAAGTTAAATAGTTAAAACATGGTTTTTTAAAGTTATTTGTAATTTGGAAGAGTTCGTAATTGTAAGTGAGTACGATTTGTAAGAGTATATAATAGCCCTATTTCACCTCCTGCACAAATATATTTTACTAGTTGGTTGAAAAATCCACTCCCCCCCCCCCCCCCCCCATTTTGGCATGTTATACAATTCTCTTGACATATCTTTCGTATTCTCGCCTCCAAACTGGACCCATCTAACGCAGCCCCTGGACGTTGCAGTTTTTTGCTCCCCTTAAGGAGTATTAGCGTCATATTCTACTCGACTGGAATCACAAGGAGGGTAGGAAAGAGGTTCCATCCCCCAAAGACAAATTTCCACAGCTGCTCAAGACATTGATGACTAAGTTGGAAGAAACTATACCGCAAAACGTCATGATTCAGAAAGTGTGGGTTGATTCGAATAAATCGACAGGAAGTGCTGAGTAGGCTCCATCCACTGGCAACAGGGGGCGACGATGCTGCTATGCGGCTGCTCACATTGATGCTCGTGTTCTCGAGCATCACCGACAACCTGAGCAGGCAAAAGTGCAGGAATCTAAGATTCTTCTTCAGAAGAAGAGGAGGTCGAGTCTTTCCATCCAACGGACTTCACGGAACGTCAACGAGACAGATCCAACGGACTTCTGACAAGTCCGTAGTAGTTGTCTTACGACAACTCGGAAGAGGAGACAGTTTTCAAGATCCACCCAAACACAAGCAGTTAAAGAGTTCTTTACTAGGCACTAGCCAGCCCCGAGCTTCAAATCTGCGATGGTTCATCCGAAATTTCTGCATCTGATGGGATATTGACGTCTTTCGAAAAAAAAAAACGCTGCAAATCCCTGCACAACAGTTTATTATTTTGTATAGAATACCCTCCTGTTACAGATCACAGCTCTATGTATAGATAACCCTTCTATATAATATGATATGTACTATTCTATTATATAGGTACATATTATGTAGATCGCAGACCCTCCGTAGGTTAGTACCTAACCCCGTACTCGTTACTAGGTACCTACCTAAATCACGAGTTAAATGTTGCTAAAATAATTCTGCCGATGACAAACAGTACCTAACAAAAAGAAACACACATAATGAAGTTCTGAAAAGAAATTGTTGATGAGGAGTGAAAAAAGTTGCAAAAGTACCTACCAACAAACTCCACCCCCTTCTACGTAGATGGTATAACGAACCGTTGTGTAATAATTTACCGTTGGGTAATGATTTACCGTAGTAATAATTTACCCATCAATAATACTTCAACGTTTGTTCAAGTTTCACTACCTACCAACAAACTCCAATAGAGCCATCATTTTTCAAATTAAATAATATCACAGAACAACCAACTCGACTTCATACTCCGCCAATATAATCAGGTGATCCCTACCAATGACTGGCCGTATTCACAAATTCCTATTGTGGGCGCGTCTCTGGTTACGAGATTTGGTTTGAATTGTATACAATTTCATTCACACTGGAGTCGAAAATGCCTGTCGGTGCAAACTTCGGGGCCTTACTGTGAACGAACGGCTGGACGTACGATGCTCCGGATGGTCTTAAAAAACTCGCAAGTTCAAGAACTATTTAAAACCGTAAAAATATTTACGTAAAAAAATGGTATAGGCGTTTTGAAAATTTCAACCCCTATTTTGAACCCCTTAGAGATGACTCACAGTAACGTCGAGCTTCGAGGACCAACTAGACGCCGAACGGAACCTATAACCCGAATTTCATCAATTTTTTTTCATGGTAACTAAGAAAAGTGGCCCGTACGGCGTACGGCGTACGGCGGACAGACAGAAATATTTTTATTGCAGTTTTGGATTCTACATATCTTGAAACGTAAACCATCAAATTTTGAGGGGGGGTAAGAATTTTTTTTTTCATGCTCGATTCCAATGGTTCATTATTGAAAATAATAAACCAAAATCCAGAAACCCATCCACCTCAACCCAACAAGGCATTTTACACTGGACAGGTCAGGTGATAACCGTCGAAGAAGATGACAGTCAGAAATTTGATGAGACGTCAGTTTTACAGAGAAAATACACTGCCAAGGTGATGGCACAGGAGCTTCCTCGTCACAATCAGAGTGACCCATTATAAAATAGAACAGACTCGGAACCAAAATAACATAACATAACATAACATTACATTACATTACATTACATTACATTACATTACATTACATTACATAACATTACATAACGTTAAATATACATATTACATAACATTACATTACATAACATAACATTACATAACATTACATGAAATATACATATTATACATAACATGACTTCCATAATACATTACGTCCATTATACATAACTAGCCTGACCGCTCGCTTCGCTCGCTATCCGAGATTCGCTGTACGCAGTATCGTGGAACCAACAAACGACGGAAAAATCCCATACCCTACCGGGTATCTGTGCCCAATTTTATCAAAATCCGTCAAGCCATTCAGGAGTTGACCATGGTCGACCATATTTCCGCTATGGTCAGGGAATTAAAAATGCGCCTACGTTCAACTTGGGAGGCTACCGGATATTGGTGCCAAATTTGGTCGATATCCGTTGAGCAATTCGGGATTCGACCATGGAGGGGCCCATGGATGCGCTAAGGTCGACCGCGGGGGTAGTCCGAAGGGTCGATCGTAGATAGAATTTCACGTAGATTACGAATACGCGATAAAAAATAGGGGTTACCATTTCAATTAACGAAGTTGACCATGGTCGACCATAGTTCCGCTATGGTCAGGGAATTAAAAATGTGACGTTGCACAACTTGGGAGCCTACTGGATATTGGTGCCAAATTTGGTCGATATCCGTTGAGCAATTCGGGATTCGACCATGGAGGGGCCCATGGATGCGCTATGGTCGACCGTGGGGGTAGTCCGAAGGGTCGATCGTAGATAGAATTTCACGTAGATTACGAATACGCGATAAAAAATAGGGGTTACCATTTCAATTAACGAAGTTGACCATGGTCGACCATAGTTCCGCTATGGTCAGGGAATTAAAAATGCGACGTTGCACAACTTGGGAGCCTACTGGATATTCGTGCCAAATTTGGTCGATATACATCAAGCCATTCAGGAGTTGACCATGGTCGACCATAGTTCCGCTATGGTCAGGGAATTAAAAATGCGACGTCGCACAACTTGGGAGCCTACTGGATATTCGTGCCAAATTTGGTCGATATCCGTCAAGCCATTCAGGAGTTGACCATGGTCGACCATAGTTCCGCTATGGTCAGGGAATTGAAAATGCGACGTTGCACAACTTGGGAGCCTACTGGATATTCGTGCCAAATTTGGTCGATATCCGTCGAGCCGTTTGGCCGTGCATAGAAGGACAGACAGACAGACAGAGCGCATGCGCAGGGCGAACCGCTGGCTCTATCATGTTGAAATTTATATGGGACCTCAATGGGCCCTACCCGCTTAATCCCTGAGAATTACATTGAAATTGGGTGAAATCTTTGGTTACTACGGCTGTAACAAGGAAATTGAATCTATTTCACGCCAGCGCATGCGCAGAGCGCACCGAGGGTCCGATCATGCTGAAATTCATACTGGAACTCATTAGGCCTTGTCCAAACAACCCTTGAAAATTTGAGCGAAATTGAATCAAAATTGTGAATGTTATGCGTGTTTGTTGAATTTAACGTTAGCGCATGCGCAGGGCGTACCGCCGGATCAATCATGTTGAAATTTGTATGGGACCTCAAGGGGCCTTATCCGCACTATCCCTCAAAATTTGAGCTGAATCAATTCAAAATCGTGGAAGTTATGGCTGTAACAAGGAAATGCGGACAGACTCACAGACTCACAGACTCACAGATTCACAGACTCACAGACTCACAGACTCACAGACCGACAGACACGGAACCAAATTTGTTCAGTAGGCTTTGAAACGCAAAATGCAAGTGGAAATTTTGATTTCTGAAGACAAAAATTTTTTGGCTCACGAAAGTGAACACAAGGCTTCCGCTGCTTCGCAGACTCGGAAGCAAAATCATGAAGAGGGAAGAAGAAGGTGGGCTAACTTTATTCTGTATCCCGAGGTTTGCGGAGTCACCGTTGACCGAATCGAGAGAAAGCTGCCTGCGCCGTAAAAATCTCGACGTGGGATGGAAATTTTTAGTTTTGACTGTGAAAAGTTATTTTACTAATTGCCAATATTTTAAGGTTCAAGGTTTTATTTGTTCAAGTTAAGTAAATACAAGTTGTCTCAGTTGCCGATGTTTTGAAAGTTTAAAAAATGTTTCCAACTCTCTCCATGTTTAAAAAGAACTTACTTACTTACTTACTTGTGAGGTTTTAAAAGTTTTCCTAATTGAATAGGAATTTGTTTCTAGTTTTAAATGTTCAACGTTTTTTAAAAACGAAAAAGATTAGTCAAGAGTAGTGATACTGAAAATACTAGATATAAAAAAACGAATGTTTAGTATTGATTCTAAGAGTTTGGAAAAAGAAGGAACCAGTTTGAATAAGGTAATGTTTAAAAGAATAATATTTGAGTAACCATGGATCCAGTCATGTATTTTGGTTCATTATTTTCAATAATGACCCTTTGGAATCGAGCATGAAAAAAATAAAAAATAAATAAATAAATAAATAAATGAATAAAAATTAACCCCCGCTATATGGTGATGGTTTCCTTTCAAGGTACGTAGAATCCGAAAATGGAATTTCAAAAAAATTCTATCCGTCCGCCGCATTTCGTTTTTTTCTTAGTTACCTGAACTAATATTAATGAAATTGGGTTTGGAGGTCCCATTATTTGGGGTTTAGTTGGTCCGCGAAGCTCGGCGTTACTGTCAGTCATCTCCAAGGGGTGAAAAATGGGGTTGAAATGTTCAGGGTGCCATTATCTATTTTGTTTTCGCTTTTAAACTGATCTCGAACTTGAGACTTTTATGAGACCACCCGGAGCATTGTACATCGAGCCGTTCGTTCACAGTAATGCCCTGAAGTTGCACCCAAAAGCTTCGTCAGCATGACCGTGAATGAAACGGTATAGGTACAACATCCAGCACAGATATCATTGCTGGGGAACAGCGGATTATAATCACGCATGAATGTATAAAATCGAGTTGGTTGTTCCGAGATATTATTTCATTTGAAGAATGATGTTATTTTGAATTTTGTTGATAGGTAATTTTGTAACTTCAAGAAACTTTCACTTTGCTTCATGAATAACAGCAAATAATTAATTATTCAATTACTGAATCCATCGCATGTTTATGAAACTGTTAATTCCCCGGCCGACTCCAGTACTCAATTTAGAACTTTCCTGGGGGGGGGGGGGGGGGGGGGGCACGAGGGTAGGTGCTGACCACAGAAAACAGTGATCTACGCAGAAGGGGAATCTATATAGGTAAAAAATAAACCGTTGTGTAATAATTTGCAGTGTTTTAGATATATAGTTTATGTACCTAGTTAGTAGGAACTAAAGTATTTGCTGGCGTTATCATGGACTGAGTGATGTATTTTACGGCAATCCCAAGCGACTGCATTTTAGACCAAAGTTAACTAAATTCATTCTGAAAGTGATCAGAACAGAAATTGAACGAAAAACCATAAGGTGTTTCTATTGCTACCACATTTGCAGGTGAATTGAAACCGGTAGGTATGTACCTATAAATAAATTTTTTTAACTCTGGGGTGTTAAAAGTACAGGTCGCCACCGGACTTTTGAGGCCATTTTGAGGCATTTAGAAAATAGATAAGTATGTAAGTATGCTGAAGGTGTCAGCCATAGGTCTGAAGTTCAAAACCGTTTCTATTCACCCGACTTCACGGTACTCGTAAAATATGATGATCATAGCAGCAATGTAGAAGGAATAGGAGAAATTCTATAAAAGTAAAAATTTATTTATAAATGAAACACATGTATGATGACAAAACAAAAATATTCGAATTATAAATAACCGACTATGGATGAGTAAATATTGTTCAAAAACAATAAAATAAGTGCGTAGGTATACCTAAGTATGGTAAAACAATTGAGTAGCTCTAAATATAGATTTAGATTAAGGAAATCGAGCAACAATCCATACAAAAGAAGAGTAATTGGACGTACAAAATAAAGACGTACTTATTTTGAATGCTTAAAATATATCAGGCTACTATTTGTTTTTTAGTAAGTACATAATTAAGTATGTACCTACTTAATTGTACTCCACGTAGGTACCTCGCTGATACATTCTGAGGGGTTTAAAACAGTTATTGGTTTCAGTTATTGGTTTAAAACAGTTATTGTCTATTCCAAAGATTTGCAAATAATAAAACCAATGGCGTAAAGCTTTGCAAGTATTGCAATACTTACATAATAACACGCTAAATTGTTAGAAGTAACAGAGGTGCGCAGCTGGGGAAGGTACATATAAATGGTGAGAAACATTCAACATTTCCTAAGAAGGACAGTCAAATCTCTGTTCTAGACATTCTAGCCACTTCCATTTTTCTGTGCAGTACCATTGCACATATTATATGGTTCTTCCATGTGATTATCCGCTTTGCATGTCGTGAATTTTTGCAAGGTCGGTAGCTTTGTTAGTTAGTAAGTAGCTAATACAGAACGGGGCGAATGGGGACAGTAAAATTCAGGCAACAAATGTGATGACATGTTATTATATGAACGGATGTGTGCCCGCTTTCTATAACAGCGCTTTCAACCTAAACACCTCGTGTCCCTTGATGGCACCGTAGAAGCCAGTACTTGTATGATCAAGTTAAGCGTTTCTGAGCAAAACAGCGGCCCTATTTATAGTACGGGAACTGGGTCCCTGCAATAGCTTCTCGACTCCAGTGATCGAACTGCTCTACCTGTTCCGGCGTCAGCGAGCTGTTCCACGTACCTGACTCCCCTTGTCGGATGAACCGCATTTCCTTCTTGTTCTTGACGCGCTTGTTGTTGATGATGCTCTCGAAATTGACCGAAGGGTTTTTGGACATGCTGCCGAAGCTGAGGTGGTCCAGAAAGTCAAATTCCAGATCTTTAGGTATGTCGGCATGAATAAAGTCCGCCACTTGGTTAGTCACTGCTTTCAAGTCCTGGGAAATGATTAGGTACCATAAATTTGTGTACTAATATGAGATAAGATCCACTTGGATGATGGTTAAAAAAATAATTTGTTGCGGTTTGAGGTTAGATGAGAAAGGATGAGAAGGCATCGGGTTATGCCCAGTGGAGTATACCAGTCTGGATTCTTTTAAGAGTGAGGAGGAGTTATGCGAGGGAGAGAGAGAGAGATAAGTCGGCAACTTGAGGAGAGCATAGAATGAAGTAGAAGGCGAAGGAGGCGAGTTTTTATAGTCCAGGGACTATTCTCCCTCCATCCTCCATACTAGTTGGAGGATGGTGGGGATCCGTTCCAACTCGACCATTTCAGATCTCTCAAGCTACCTGCGCCTGACTACGTCTGCCACTTCATTCACGTGTTTATTTGCGAGATCTTAATGAGTTACATTGAGTGATTCCGGGAGGATATCACGACATAACTCATAAATCTACTTATCTTTAACGCAAAACTTTTGTCGCTACAATGCCAGTGCAAAAAGAAATTTTTTCTGTATTTAGTTCTATTGTAAGTATTGTGACTCCAAAAGAGGGTAGATAGGGAGGGGTCGAGGTTATGAGGATGGAGATGGATGTGGTTGGAAGGAAGGATGTGCTCCTATGGAGTCTTTTGACTAACTCCCCACGGTTTTCACCAACAGCAGGAGTTAGTTGGAAGGAGAGATAGCTCCCCGCGGTTTTAACCAACAGCAGGAATTATCAGGAGTGACTCCTCGTGGTTTTCACCAACAGCAGGAGTCTAGGATGGTACTTCGCGGTTTTCACCAACAGCAGGTACCTACCAAGGAAAGGAAGTGTCTCGCGGTTTACACCATCAGCAGACACTAGGAAGGAGGGATGCTAATACCCCGCGGTTTTCACCAACAGCAGGTATTAGGGGAGAAGGTAGTATCCCGCAGTTTTCACCAACAGCAGAAACTGGTAAGGAACGCCCGAATGGAGATCGGTCGAATGGAGAGCTGGGCCAGAAGGGCTAGTTTCCTTTCCACCCGTCTCCAGGCCACAATCGGCCGTTGCGACCGTTTTGGCGGTTGACAGTTGTTTGTCTGGAAGGGTCCCCTCGCCTACTTTCCCTCGGTGTCGCCCAGCTCAACACTGCCTTCGTTTATTTGGTTAAGTCTACAAATATTACAGGAGCGATTTGAATGAGGGGATCACGACAGTAAGTATTGAAAATTTCTGTATTGAACACTGTATTGCACTGAATAAGAATAAAAAAATTCGGTACTTATCGGTTAACGGGAGGCCACTCATCTATTCAGAAGTCCCAAACAACCTGCTCATTCACGGGATAGTTTCTGGGATTGTTCATCTTTTTTGAGATGCGAGCGCTAGCGAGCATCCAGATCGCTTGACAATGCATTCCACTAATCTATTCAGAAGTCCCAAACAACCTTCAGCTTTTTTTGTAAAACAAATTTGAAAGAATTGTAAAAAATCGCGTCTTTACCCAACTTGGTACCGCCTGCCACACGTTCCACGTTTGCCATCATTCGACACTGACTGAAAACACATCCAGAAAACGAACAAAAGCGATAACTAATAATTCAGAAAATAATAATTTAAATAATTTTAAATCGTTAAATGAGTGGCCTCCCGTTAACCGATAAGTACCAACAATTCTAATTTTACCTTCTTCATGTCCTCGAACGTGATAAACAGGACGTTGGATTCGTTTCTTTTATCCCAAAACGGAATGACGTTCCCCCAGAACGAGCCGTACAGAACTGAAACCAACGTTAGGCACTTTGAGAGACTGAGTAGTGGGTATGATTAATTATGGAAGAAAACTTATAATATTATGTTAGAATAATGAGATTAGTCTTCATAGAAAAACGCTGGGAATCTCTTCACAAGTTTATTGTTTCTGCATTTTCAACGTTCAGGTAACCCTTTTCCGTCAAGATCCAATTGCTGTGTACGGAATATTCCATATCTGTACGAAAGGACAGTGCTGCATTATTCAGAGGTACGGGTACATAAATATCTAATTGCTCCCATTAATACCGAACAGCAAGTTTCATCCCAAGTACTGCATTATGTATGTTGAACGATTCTCTTTAAAATTTATAGGTAGGTATATAGTTAATTTAATGTCGGCAAATTTTTAGAAAGTTAGGATATGGCTCACTGATCCATCATCCATATTCCTATTATATGGGAATGGAAGTAATGGCGATACCGTCAAAAATAGGTGTTCGAGAAAACCATGGAATCTTGTTACGAATTTCTCAAAACGAATTTCTAGACGGGTTTCCGCTTGATGCCGCGTCGTACGTTTGTATGTAGGTACGTATGTTGGAAAATCAAATGGTCATAAGTTCCTCAAAATATGGTCTTTTTCAGATGCACGTTTGGGGTTTTATTGAGCTTGTTAAACTCTTCAATTTGAGATGAGAACGAACTTTCTAGGTGCAAAAATAAGGGAGTTATGATGGGTTTTCTGATTTTTCGATTTTCAACTATAACTGCCTTAAAAAAGGACCAAATTGGTGCGGTTGGTACCAATAGCATGTCTAGATCATGCCTTTTGATTCTCAATCCTGCTTGATTTGGCAAATTGACAGCAAAAAATATGTCGATGGGTCCAACATTTTCTAGTTCCAGTTGGCGTGGTGTCAGAAAGTGAGGTTTCTATCCAAGTATATTATTATTTCCATGCTCATTATAGTATCCTGTCAGGCCGAAATGGTAAGTATGGTATCGCAGAATTGCGATATCTCATTCCGTTCTCAAACTGGAGCACTTTGAAGATGAAGGAGCGGGGTTATTTCTTGAGATAAAACAGTTTTACATAAAATCAGTTATTTCTTCGAAAATTCGCTCTTATAGCCATGCTGCATGACTGTGGTTTTTGAATTCGCTTTCCCTTTTCCGTTTTGTTTGATCCCAGCCGCTTACTGTGAAACTAGATGAAGCAAGGGTAAACTAAGGGTTCTATCCATGGGCTTGCCAATCTGAGTTTTGCTAATTCATCTCCAGTCGGCGCAAAACTAAAATCTATGTCAAAATTAGGTTCATCATCAAGTCCAACGTATAGCTACAACTGCCGCTACCTCAGTCGATGAAGGCAAGTTTTAGCCTGTCTTTCGTATTGTCCTTGCTAAAATAAGTCAAGCCGTTCTCCCTCTTTTCAATTTTTGCTCCGTAATTTTCCTCCAGGTAGGCATACTTCATTTTCTTGAATAGAGTTGCAGGGTGGTTATTTTGCCAGTTGCAGGCGTCAAGCTGTTTAGGAATTACTTGCACACTCCATCATTTTAGATTTTACTGTATGAGTCTTCTCCAGGCCCGATGCTGTGATAAACTATAGGTACCTACCCTGAATGAATACGTCCAAACCACCGATTTGTCTGTAGCGACACGAAGAGAAGCAAAAGCCAACGCACTGTTATCCTTCCGGACATTGTTTCTAAAGTCTTTGCTAATGCGGTCGTTTCCGGCCAAAATAGGGCGCTGTAAAAATCGGGAATCGGTTTGACAGTGCGATCTTCAGGCAAAACAACAGCACCGTTTTCACAACAAATATCGAAGAGACAACTCTTGCCAGAACCAACAATTTCATTATGGAAGTTGAACGCACCACATGAATATCACCTGAGTGATTCTTACATCACATTGTTCACAGTCCGAGTCAATGCTCGTAGCAAGCGCGACGTTGACTCATCAGACCTTTTTCTCTTGAAAAGCGTTCCACTTATTTGACAGCCCAAAAACGCTGCAAATTATTACGCAACGGTTTATTATTTACCTGTATAGATGCCCCTTCTGCCTAGATAATTGGTTTCTGTGGTCAATACCTACCCTCGCGCTTCCCACAAGAGAGCTCTAAATCGAGTATTGGAGCGGCCGACCAATCATCCCTACTATATTATAAAAACGGATCTCTGTCTGTCTGTGTGTGTGTGATTCTATGCACGGCCAAACGGCTCGACGGATATCGACCAAATTTGGCACGAATACCCAGTAGGCTCCCAAGTTGTGCAACGTCGCATTTTTAATTCCCTCACCATAGCGGAACTATGGTCGACCATGGTCAACTTCGTTATTTGATCGGTAACCCCTATTTTTTATCGCCTATTCGTAATCTACGTGAAATTCTATGTACGATCGACCCTTCGGACTACCCCCGCGGTCGACCATAGCGCGTCCATGAGCCCCTCCATGGTCGAATCCCGAATTGCTTTTCACGGCCGAACGGCTCGACGGATATCGACCAAATTTGGCACGAATATCCGGTAGCCTCCCAAGTTGAACGTAGGCGCATTTTTGATTCCCTGACCATAGCGGAAATATGGTCGACCATGGTCAACTCCTGAATGGCTTGACGGATATCGACCAAATTTGGCACGAATATCCAGTAGGCTCCCAAGTTGTGCAACGTCGCATTTTTAATTCCCTGACCATAGCGGAACTATGGTCGACCATGGTCAACTCCGTAATGGCTTGACGGATATCGACCAAATTTGGCATGGATATCCAGTAGGCTCCCAAGTTGTGCAACGTAGCATTTTTAATTCCCTGACCATAGCGGAACTATGGTCGACCATGGTCAACTTCGTTAATTGAAATGGTAACCCTTATTTTTTATCGCGTATTCGTAATCTACGTGAAATTCTATCTACGATCGACCCTTCGGACTACCCCCGCGGTCGACCTTAGCGCATCCATGGGCCCCTCCATGGTCGAATCCCGAATTGCTCAACGGATATCGACCAAATTTGGCAGCAATATCCGGTAGCCTCCCAAGTTGAACGTAGGCGCAGTTTTAATTCCCTGACCATAGCGGAAATATGGTCGACCATGGTCAACTCCTGAATGGCTTGACGGATTTTGATAAAATTGGGCACAAATACCCGGTAGGGTATGGGATTTTTCCGTCGTTTGTTGGTTCCACGATACTGCGTACAGCGAATCTCGGATAGCGAGCGAAGCGAGCGGTCAGGCTAGTATTTCATAAATATGCTGTGGAATCAATAATTCCATCATTAAGTATTTTTCATTCATGATCGTTTTTATTAAGTAGTTTTTATTCATGAACGTTATTCATGAAGCATAACGTTTGTTCAAATTAAGAAAGTCCAGATCAACAGAATCCTAAATAACCATCATTCATCAAATGAAAAAGTATTTCGGAACAACCAACTCGACTTCATACAGCCATCCTTGATTATAGTCAGGTGCTCCCTTGCGATGATATCTGGGCCGGATTTATACCGTTTCGTTAACGTTTATGTTGACGAAGCTTTTCGGTGCAAGCAACGGCTGGACTTACCGGGTGGTCGCAAAAAAATTAGAGATCAGTTGAAAAGCGTAAAACAAAACTCTACCTACCTTTGTATTGAAAGTTTTCGAGCTACGGCGTACGGGAACTTTCAGCCCCTATTATTCATCCCTTGGATAAGACTGACAGTAACGCCGAGCTTCGCTAGACCCCAAATGGGACCTACAAACAACAAAATTTCATTCATTCTGGTTCAGAAATGTTTTAATTCCATTTTTGGATCCTACGTACCTTGAAACGGAAACCATCAGATTTTGAGAGGGTGGTGGAAGGGGAGGGGGTTAAAATTTTGTTTTTCCCTTCGATTCCAAAGGCTCATTATTGAAAATAATAAACCAAAATGAGAGTCAAGAAAAATCCTTTTAATGAGGTCATACAAATCTTTTGATGAGATCATTACAATTCACTGTAACTCTACGATTCACTGTAAAACCCGTTGACCAGGTTTTCGGGACTTTCCATAGTTACGACGATAGATAAACAACCCTGTTATCGGGAAAGATAGTAGGTACAGCGTACAGGGGACTCCAATCCTTTCTGCGAGAACAGTTTGGATCCACTTCGAACTGTTTTTGCACAATTGCGGTTACAGTTTGGTAATGGTGGTTATAGATATCACATATATACAAACTCACAATACCTACTTATACAATGGTTGTGTCAAAAGTCATACCTACATGCCTCGCACACGACCATTTCAGTCAGTCGAAATTTAAAAGAACCCGTTTCGTTTCGTTTCCCGTATGACCCTGATAATTTCATCACAACTCCTACTAGCCTGCATTCCTTTATCACTGTCATTTGGATGGTATACGTAATATCTCGCTCCTTACGTCAAACATTCTTTCTACTCGTTCTTCTTCAAAACGATCTTAATACAATTTAACAAATGTCTCAATGGAATTTTTATTTGAGCAGCAGTAGGCAGATGTTCACTCACAAATGAAAGCATCCGCCTGGTAAATAAAAAGTACAATAAACGTAGCGAAGTGAAACAATTTCGAGGACAGGGCAGAGATATATATAATATGTTATCAAATAATATCCGAACAGGAATGAAGGTACTCACCTTTGCCTTGAAGAAACGCTGTAATGAATTTTTCTTTGGAACCAGTGTAATTTTCCAAGAGCTGAAAGTGATGGAAATACGAGACTGCCACATCTTTCGGATTACGATACACGTAGATGATCTGTGAATTAAGAAGCCCAAATTAATTTTGGAACGGGGGATAAATTGAACACGTGGAAGATAAGCCGAAATATTCCCATCTTTACGCGGGGCACGCCTTTGCAGGCGGGTTACGATTCTGTGATGCTAACGTTGTAGGTACTTACTAATAATACTAGCGCTAGGAGTTCCATGTACTTATTTGAGTAAAAAAAGATAAAAATATATCCACAATAGGTAAATAATCAAGTGCAAATGAGTAACATATCACACAGTTTATGTGATCTATATTTCCAAGTTCTAACAAAGGCACAACTTCTCCACTTCTGGGGCTGCCTGCAGAAGTTCAATGAGAAACTGCTACCAACACTTCCAAAACAATCCTGTTGTACAAAATCACCCGCCAAGAAAAGCTCCTTAGCCGCAATAAGCATAAATCAATTTTGCCCGGAAAATTCATGCTCGGTGCTTCGCACTCCGCTCTTGGAAGTGCGTACACAAATCTGTTCCTTCCCCCTCTGTTGGATGTGTGTATAGAAACCTGATTCGTCCCATCAAACCTTGAAATGTCTTTCAACGATTTTTGGAGGGAGCTTTTGTTTTGGGTAGCAAGAAGCTAACCGCCAAACAGTGCGCAAAGTTACAGCGCTTCAAACGTGAAAAAACACGAAAACTTGAGGTTATTTGACCATAACTTACTGCTTTTTAGTGTAGTTTTTTTTCACTTAAAAACTAGTATGGGACCACCGAGGGATGATTCTTTCATTTGAAAAAAAAAATCATCAAAATCGGTCCAGTAGTTTCAGAATAATGCTGGACAAATATAAAAAAACACATAACCACAAATTGAGGGTTCAAATTTTGTTGACGTCCTCATGGGCCCCTCGAGAATGGGAGTACGAAAAATCAACACCCGATACCTCCAGCAGGCCGAGTTATGGGGGGTTTAAAAAAAACCTACTTGTTCTGTCGTGAAAACAGCGTTCTTGGTCGGTTTCGAGTTTTCTAGGCGGGCGGGAAGCTCCCGCGTCCCTAGATATGACAGAATTTTGTTCTGAAAGTAATTTTTATTCGAATTATTCGCATATGCACTACGTTTGGTTGACAGCCATTCAGTTTTTGCTATCCCAGGATACTTAATACTTCAAACTACCCCTCAAAATTTTACATTTACCACTCCTATGTAATAGGTGAAGATTCAGGAACGACGAGCTGAGCGACGCCCTGGGGAAAGTAGGAGAAGGGTCCCCTCCATCGACCGACATCGCCCCTCAACGGTCATAACGGCCATTGATGGACAGGGGTCCGGTGGAAAGGGGCCTTTATAAGCAACCCTGCTAGCCCAGCTCCTCATTCGTCCAACCAACCCTCGACTTGTGACTCCTCTCTCAAGCCTCTCTCTCCCACCTCTCCTTGCGCCTGCTGTGGTGGTAAGCGGGGTATTTCATACTCGCTGTGGTGGTAAGCGGGGTATTTCATACTCGCTGTGGTGGTAAGCGGGGTATTTCATACTCACTGTGGTGGTAAGCGGGTTATTTCATACTTGCTGTGGTGGTAAGCAGGGTATTTCATACTTGCTGTGGTGGTAAGCGGGGTATTTCATACTCGCTGTGGTGGTAAGCGGGGTATTTCATACTCGCTGTGGTGGTAAGCGGGGTATTTCATACTCGCTGTGGTGGTAAGCGGGGTATTTCATACTCGCTGTGGTGGTAAGCGGGGTATTTCATACTCGCTGTGGTGGTAATCGTGATGTGCCTCCCTTTCTTTCATCTAGAACCTGCTGTGTGGTAACCACGCGATATCTAATACCTGCTGTGGTGGTAACCATGGGATGCTAGCAAAAGACTCCCAAGGAGCACCTAATACCCGCTGTGGTGATAACCGTGGTGAATTAATATTAGTTTCGTCCTACCCAAACCTATCCTCCATAGGGATCACCACATACCGTATCCACACCACAACCCCGTCGTAAGACTGGCATCAAGCTTACGACATACAATACTATGCTGCAGATGGCGTACTCTGTAATTCTTCTTTTTTTGGTAATTTTTACACTAAGCCTAACGGAATGCGAGTAAGTATTAGGCAAGTGTGCATTATTTATGACTTGAAATTGTGTAAATCTTTGATACCAAATAAACTTGAATGATCCAAAATATTATTACATTAAATCATCATGAATAAAAAATTGTATAAATAAATCGAGGTAAAACCATTTGAAACGTATAAAAACGGTTTAGAACAATTACTGGTATCCTGATAAGGTATGCAAATATGTAGAAATTCGATAATTAAATTATTACTTTGGGTTTCACGGTCCACAGCTGAGTCGGGAGGAGGCTCATAGGAAGATGACTTTTGATGACCCGCGGTGACGGTTTGTTCTCCAGCAAATCTGCAGCGCTTGTCATCGCCATCACGTTCAACTTCGAGTGAGGGTCGTGAAAATAGTGGTACCTTCGCAAATCAACAACATCTATCATCTTCTTGAGAGAATTCTTATTAATTTGCATTGTTTCAACCTACTTGAGTTTCATCAAGATATAATGGTATTTATTATAGGCAGGGATATTATACGAGTTGTGCACGCTTAGAGTGTAATTATTAACCTAATGGTTGGTATTCTTGGGACCTCGGGCCCTGGTTGAGATGCCTGATCCGATAATAAATACTCGCTCCGGGAGCCGCCACGGTGGACGGACTCGGTCCGGTCGAGGATGCGGAGAACCCCACCGACCTAGCAAGACCATGCTAGATTGAGGGTATGTGAATCAGCTGATTCTGAATTTGAACTGAGGAGGGCAGATATACCGAGGGTACGAACCAAGGTACCCAGCAAAACTTCATTCATGCAGTGGCACCAAAGATTACTGACACATATACTCAGAACTGGACATAAGTTTCGGCCAAATGATCTAATATCTAAACGTCTTCGACTTATTAAATTGTGCTCGGAAATGGACTCAAGTACTGGACTCAATTCGTGAGCGAAATAGAAAAACCACGGAAGAGCTGTAGGACCTCTCAGAAGAAGAAAATTAATCATGATGCTCAATTATTTCGGTTAGATATCTACTTTTTTAAGTAGTTATTGATGGGTCTAGTTTGTCATGATGCGAACTTCTCAGCTAAGTTTCAACGTTTTAACATGGAGCAAGCCCTTGGTTTGGACTTTGATCTTTTCAATGTAGGTTAGATATTGGCAACCGTTGTGAATAATTAATATTTCTAAAACTTCATCATTACCAAAGTATTTATTAATGATAATGCAGAAGTTGAGAAATTATCAAGTAAGGTTAAGGAATCGGAAAAGATATTTTGATTAGTGATTAATGATTTGATTGAATATGGTTATGATTCTTCTGTTGAATGGTGAAAGACCTTTAAGCGTTCACTAAAATGGATGTTACGTAAGACAAAAAGTGTGGTAAAAAATCATGCGTATCACTAAATCGTCTTACTCCAAAAAAGGCACCCGATAAAATGCGTTGACTTCTCTAGACGTTTTGAAATCGAAATTATTCTTCAGAAGCCAGACCATTTCTTGCGTCCATGTGGTCCCTTGAGTGAAACACACGAAAATAAAACATGGTAAACTCAAATTAACAAATACTTTAGTCACTTACCAACAATTTGGAAGAAGTTGATGAATAAGTATTGGCATTTCACAGTTAGTGGAATTCCATTTTATGATCGGGCAGGTACCTACATAATTATCAAGCCATTATTCCTTTCTCAACATCATTTTCAAGAATTTCTATATTTTATGAGCTTAAAAGGGAAGAAATTTGACAGTCTGAAATCGGTCCTATTGAACATGGGATTACTTTAGTTCCGTTAATATTTCAAAGTAACTACAAGTAGTTATAGAGACATATTTGAGCAGAAATCGCCAGATAGATATTATATCATCAGCAAGATAGATAGTTGGCTTGTGGGTGTGGTATCCAGCTCTTCAAGTGTATGAACGTTGATCATGGTCGAATTCACATGCTCACCACACTTGGGATAAGTGATGATCCAAACGTCGTCTCTCCGTACGGTGAAATTCCTTATCTTATCGACGTTGTTGAAGTAGAATCTCGGAAGAAGGCAGTTCTCCGGGTGGTACCTACACGCAAAATAATACTACTTACAATAAGCTCTCAATAATATTGAACTAGTTAACAGCAAGATTTGTTAAGTTTGGTAAAATCGACGCTAATTTCTTACCTTTCTTCTAAAAAAAAATTCTTGGTCGCTTTCGATTTTTTTCTGTTTTCTTGGCAGGCGGGACGCTTCTGCGTCCCTAGATGAAAACCAAGGGATGCAATATGAGGCTGTGTGGGGTTTTTAGTTAAAATTTGGCACCGACTTCAAACATTTTGTTGTATCGGCTTTGAATAGATTATATATACCTACTTTTGTTCAGCATAAAAATTATTCTTTTTTGGTTTCTTTTTGTACATCTTATCTGGAAGTAGTTTTTTTTTTTTGCTTTTTAGTGCGCTCAATAGATTAAATTTCAGTTCTGAAAAGGTGTATTGTAAAAATATATTTTCTACACAGAGTTAACGCAGTCAGGTCAAAGTTTTAGAACGAAGTGTATTTTGTTGCTATACAATAACAAGTCATCATTTGGTTAATAATTAATTTTCTTCTTGTATAGCTTAATGCAGTAGCTTCAACTTGCGTTTCAACACTTCCCCTCAAGTTGCGGCTTCTGCTTCAAACTTTGATTTCCAATTCCAAAGAATTTTGTAAACTGTTGATGCTTATTAGATGGCAACGGTTTTGTCAACATATCGGCGGGCATCTCGGCCGTGGGCAAATATTCGATTTTAATGATTCCTTCTTCCACACAGCTTCGAATAAAGTGGTGCCGAATATCAATGTGTTTTGTGCGTGAATGGTGAGCAGTGTTCTTTGCGAGCAAATGTGATCCTTGATTATCGCCGAAGATCACAATTGGTTCCCGAATCTTTATCACTCCCAGCGCATTCAAAAATTCTTTAAGAAATATCGCTTCCTTGGTGGCCTCTCCCAGAGCTAGATATTCCGCTTCCACACTTGAAAGAGCGACTGTTCTCTGTTTCCGGGCTTCCCATGAGATGGCAGCTCAGATGGATTGGATGGCATATCCAGAATAGGATCGTCGGTCTTCTACGCAATTCCCCCAGTCTGCATCCGCGTATCCCTGGAGTAGTTTCCCCGTCTTCTCGAACAGGATGCCGTAGTCCGCTGTTCCCATCAGGTACCGTAGCACTCGTTTTGCAGCTACCCAATGTTCATGAGTATAGCAGGTATTGTACTGGCTCAGGTAACTCACTGCGTACATGATGTCAGGGCGAGTACATACGGCTAAATACATCAATGACCCTATGAGACGTTGGTATGGGTACTTTATCAGATCCTCTTGGCTTACGCTCTCAGGCTTCTTCAGCTTTGATCCAACTTCGAGTGGTGTGCACACTGGTTTCGAATTCTCCATACCAAAACGCTGCAACAGGTCCCCTATGTATTTTTGTTGGGTCATGGTTATCTTCCCCTCGTTGAGGTATTCGACGAATTCGATCCCTAAGCCGTAGTTGATCTTCCCCAGATATTTCATCTTGAAGGACTTCATTAAAATTTCCTTCATCTCTAGCGTCCACTTCACATTTTTTGATGCTAACCAAAGGTCATCTACGTAGATTGCTAGCACCAATAAATCTTCCCCTCTTCGAGCATGGAACACACACGGTTCTGACTGAAGAGGTTTCAAACCCAGTGCTTTTACTTTCTTGGTCAGCTTTAGATACCATTGTCTCCCAGCTTGCTTTAGCCCGTACAAGGCTTTCCGAAGGAGGCAAACTTTGTTTCCTTTCTGCACTTCCAACAGCATTTTCTGTGCTTCGCATCTCATAATGGAAGGCATGGATTTGTCCTTTATAATTTCATTCAATGTCGACTCAAATTCCTCAGGTATTTTCTTGAAAATTTGTTCTTCCAAGTCACCATTCAGGAACGCGGTCACAACATCTAACTGATGAATTTCCATCTCTTTTTCCACCGCCAAAGCCATAATCGTCCTGATCGAACTCATTCGAACTACCGGAGCAAAAGTCTCATTGAAATCCTCTCCGGGACGTTGGTTGAATCCTCGTGCAACCAACCGAGCTTTCTTTCGTTCGACCTTGCCATCTGCTCCCAGCTTTTCCTTCAAAATCATTCGACATCCGATCACATTATGGTCTTTTGGTCGCTCAACGATGGTAAATGTCCCATTTTCAATTATTGAACCCATTTCAGACTTGATCGCTTCTCGCCATCCAGGACTGTCTGGCTGAGACAACGCTTCTTTCATTGAAAGTTCAGCAAGATCAGCATATTCTTCGGGTAGTGGGAGGTCATTCTCTGATCGTACGGGCAATGGCGCTTCCGCCTGCATTTCTACTTCATGATACACTTTACGGGGTCTTCCCCTGTTCCCTGAACGAACAATGCGTGGTCTGCCTCTTCCACGAACACGTACGTACACAGTACAATCAAATTTCTCGTTATCATGGATCCTGACTCCCAATGCGATTTTCTTGTTGCTAATTGTTTTCAGATCGGCTAAGTTCAAGTGGCCGAATCTTTGGTGCCACAATTCCGTCTTGGACACTGGCTTAATGGTTTCTTCTACTCTTCTTGCGTCTTCTGGTGGATTTTCTTCGACAGAGTAGAGACCATTTGTTCGTTTTGCTGTCAGTAAGATTCTCCCGTCACTACTCAGAACTTCTGCTGACGTTTTTGAGAAGATTACAAAATGCCCTTTATCCGTTATTTTCCCTACAGACAACAGGTTTGATCTCAATTCAGGGACGAGGAGGGTTTCTTTGAGATTCAGAGCTCTATTTTTGTTTTCTACTGACACATTTATTTTAATTGTACCCTTTCCTGAAACGCCAGACGAGGAGTTGTTAGCGAGGTTCACTTTGGTGTACCCAACACCTTCAAGCGTGTCGTACCTTTCTCCATCGCTACACATGTGTGAGCTAGCCCCACTGTCTAGCACCCAATTCAAGCTTGATGAACTCACATTCATGGCTGTTTCAGTATTGGTAATTAGAAGAGAGTCATCACCGGTTTGGTTTTGCTTCTTCTTCCTACAATCCGATGCCTTGTGTCCCTTTTTCCCACAGGTATTACACTTGAATGGAAATTTCTTTTGTTTTTGTTCTTCAACAAACTGATTACCATTTTTCTGGTTGAATATTTTCTTTCTGGCCAACATCGCATTTGTATCGGTATTTTTCTCTTTTCGAGATTCGCATTGTTCAAGCATTTTGATTTTCAGAGATTCTGGAGTTGGGAGGTCGTCTCGAGCTTCAATGGCGCACCTGAAGTTGTCAAAACTTTCTGGCAGACTGTAGAGCAACATAATCGTTAGAAGATTGTCATTGATCTGTATCTCCATATCTCGAAGCTTATCAACTGCGTCAAAAAATTTGGCAAGATGCTCCCTAACGTCATCACTCTCTCTCATCTTGTGTAGTATAAGCTGCTTCAACAGGGTTGCTTTTCTCACTGGTCCTTTCGATTGGTAGATGGATTCCAGTGTAAGCCACATATCCCTAGAAGTTTTACACTCCTTCACTTGCTTCAATTCAGTGGGTGAAATGAATAGTAGTAACTCAGCTCTCGCTTTACGATCCATTTTTCTCCATTCCGCCTCTTGCTGCTTTTCATTTGGAGTACTAGTTTCGGCTATGGTGGGACATGGAATAGAACCGTCGACATACCCTATAAGGTCATTCTTAACCAGCACAGCTTCCATTTGTAATTTCCACGCATCATAATTCTCCTTTCCTAGACAATCGATTTTCGAACTGTTCATGCTTGTGAAATCACTTGATACACTCTTTATCTCCGGTTAGACGGGACACTTTCACTTCACTCGTAAGATGTCGAAATGAACTCCCCACCCGAATGAGTTACAGGAATATAAAGTCTATTTCACAACTCACTTCAAAATTTCGACCTACACGTGACAGCTCATAACCTATTGTAAAAATATATTTTCTACACAGAGTTAACGCAGTCAGGTCAAAGTTTTAGAACGAAGTGTATTTTGTTGTTATACAATAACAAGTCATCATTTGGTTAATAATTAATTTTCTTCTTGTATAGCTTAATGCAGTAGCTTCAACTTGCGTTTCAACAAGGTGTTTATGAATTATTTTATACTTTTTAGTGCATATTTCGAAATAGGTTTTTCAAATAAATTTTTTATAATTAGGTATCACCTACCTACACTTTTCTATGCCAACGCCAATCATTGACCCAGTAATGACTTGATACTAGCTCAGTAATATACCTCATGCTATCAAGTGCTGACACCACCATTACTAGGGCAGGCTGTTATCTGTCATAAAATCGTGCGATGTCTGTCAAAGCACTATAATCGAAGAGTATAACTGGCCCAGTACTATTTTTTTCAACTTGAAAAACTGGGATGGGACCATCGGAGGATGATCCTTCTATTTCAAAAAAGATTCATCGAAATCGGTCCAGCATTTTCGGAATAATGGCTGGACAAACATAAAAAATTCTTCCGATTCGAGTAGACAGTAATTGCTTTCTCAGTTGAATCACATGAACGTATATAATAGTTGGGTAGGTTCATTCAGTGGACAGGTGGGGTATCCGTGCATGGGTTAATGACTAAACGACTCAGGTCACATGGGTTGACAGAACTGGTTGGGTAGGTTCAGCTCTCTACGACTATTTTTGGCGTAGTTAGAAGCGCTACAAGGAACTGGTCAGTATTTCATGTTCGCGCATGCGCAGACGAAAATTACAGTACGATTCCAATGAAATTTATATGGAACTATAAGTATTATTCCTGATCGACCCTTTAAGTTTGAAATCATTTCAACGATATTTTTAACGTACCTAGTTAAGGGCGTTTCAAGTATTTAACGTTTGCGCATGCGCAGACGAAAGTTACGGTACGATTTCAATGATTTTTCTATGGGACTATCTGTAATCTAACCAGCGTGTACCCTCAAAATGTCAGCTCTCTACGACTATTTTTCGCATAGTTAGAAGCGTTACAAGGACATAGTCAACATTTCAAGTTCGCGCGCATGCGCAGACGAAAGCTACAAAACGGTTCCAATGAAATTCATATGGAACTATCAAACTATTATTCCTGATCGACCCTCCAAGTTTGAAATCATTTCATCGATATTTAACGTAATTATGGGCGTATCAAGTGTTTCACGTTTGCGCATGCGCAGACGAAAGTTACGGTACGATTTCAATGATTTTGATATGGAATCATCTGTGATCCAACCCGCGTGTCGAATTGAAAACCTCCTCCTTTTTTGTTAAACAATACCTACTCGGTTAAACAATTAGTCATCTTCGTTTGTACGTACTGCCTCAACTTATAAGGCAATAGGGAAGATTGTGTCCTATTCAACTCCTTTGAATAGTTCCACGCAAGTTGGAAAAATGTCCTGACAGCTCTTAGCTCGAAACACAGGACATTCCCGTTGAAATCAGGACAGTCCTCCAACCGTTGGCTAACTGATTCGTTTATTATGTATTGAAGAATAAAATCTTGCTTAAATTAGGCATTTACTCGTTAATTACATACTCGTTACATTATAAAAGGTATTATTATACGATCAGACAGTTATGTCTATATAATCAGAAGAATTACAAAATCCACCTTACGTTCTATACAACATCGACTTTCAGAATTATATTGGTTTTATTCCATGAATAATTCAAACAAAACGAAAAATTATTGATGTCTTATTTATCGTTACTCATCCCTACATCATGGTGTTCTCCTTTTCTTGCAAATCCATTAAGGTTCTGATACGTTCTACAAATCACTACGAGGTAAAGCAATTTATAACAAAGATATAAATGTAGGCCTATAACGATTTGATTATAAGTTACCTCGTGACTGATACAGGAGTGCCACCTTCTGTGTGAGCTGCCATGTATTTAATGATGGGATCAGAGTCGATGCATTCTGACCCGATTTCCATAATTGTGCCAATCTGTGAATGATAAATGGATTTTTATTATCTGTGAAGTATCAAATGTGATGGTTTCATTGAGTGACATCTAGGTTTAGAGCAGCTCACGAAATTCAAATTTGATCAGTTTTTTGGTTTCGGAGATTGCTCATCTTTCAACTCATCGTTTCGTTTGCCATGATAATTTTGGCGAAATTTGGAAAATAATGTATAGGATTATAAGTATATAGGTATATCTAATATATAATATACCTATTTAATTAATATACGTTTTTGTTGAGATCTGGGAAAGGGATTCAGAATGCTATGAGACGGATAATACTCAAAAAATTCATGTACTAAAAGTGATAGACCCCTTGAAATACTGCATTTTCGACGAAAATCTGCTCAAACCCAGTGAAAACGCACCGAGGCCTCCGACAATTAACGGAGGAAACTTTTCGTTGTCGACGCTAACGGTCAGACGCGGCGATATCGGTGGCGCGAGGGGTATCGTAAGAACAATAGCGTTGGGGAGGGCCAGAACAAAGGGGCTTTCTCACCCTCCCATCAGTGTATCCCTTTTCATTTCATTATCCCAGTAATTAGCAGAGTGGAGACGACTCTGTGATGGCGTGTGGTGGGGATCTAGGGGCGATGGCGAGGAGGAAGAAGAAGGGGAAGTAGTCGATGAGGGGGGGGGGGGAGAAGGTGCTAAAAAATGGGAGCATCTACATTATTTCTGACCTATAACACGAAAGTCATACAACTAACCATTTGAGTTCCATTCAAATTTACATAGTCGCATCCAAATGTATCGATTAAAAAAACGCAGCAAATCCCTGCACAACGGTTTATTATTTTGTACAGAATACCTGTTACAGATCACAGCTCTCTGTATAGATAACCCGACTATATAATGTGTACTACTCTATACATATTATGTAGATCACAGACCTTCCGTAGGTTAATACCTAACCCCGTACTCGTTACTAGGTACCTACCTAAATCACGAGTTGAATGTTGCTAAAATAATTCTGTCGATGACAAACAGTAACTAAAACGGCAAAAAGAAACGCAAATAATGAAGTTCTGAAGGAAAATTGTTGATGTGGAGTGAAATAGATGCCCCTTCTGCGTAGATCACTGTTTTCTGTGGTCAATGCCTACCATCGTAGTCAAGTATAATGAACCTTTGTGTAATAACTTGCCCATCTATAATACTGCAACGGTTGGTCAAGTTGCAAATTATTAAACAACGTTAAATTATTACAGAACGGTAAATTATTACACAACGGTTCATCTACCAAGAAGGGGCTGGATTTTGTTGATCGGTACTTTTGCAACTTGACCAACCGTTGCAGTATTATTGATGGGTAAGTTATTACACAACGGTTCATTATACTTGACCAGAGGGTAGGTACTGTCCACAGAAAACAGTGATCTACGCAGAAGGGGCATCTATTTCACTCCACATCAACAATTTTCCTTCAGAACTTCATTATTTGCGTTTCTTTTTGCCATTTTAGTTACTGTTTGTCATCGACAGAATTATTTTAGCAACATTTAACTCGTGAATTAGGTAGGTACCTAGTAACGATAGGGGGTTAGGTACTAACCTACGGAGGATCTGCGATCTACATAATATGTATAGCCTAGTACCTACATATTATTTAGACAGGTTATCTATGCAGAGAGCTGTGATCTGCAACAGAAGGGTATTCTGTACAAAATAATAAACCGTTGTGCAGGGATTTGCAGCGTTTTGGATTCTGCGTAGGCTTGAATCGCAAGTCATCAAATTTTAGGGGGTTACATTTTTTTCCATGCTCGACTCCGAAAGTTCATTATTGAAAATAATAAACTGGAACTAGGTATAAGAGCGAATTTAAAAAAAATACTTGTGCTATTGTCTAAAAATATGACAATAGCGAGAAACTACTCCACTTTTCGCATAATTATATAATTTTTTCGTGATTTTAGTCATTTTTACCGATTTTTGACCATTATAAAGTGAAATGTGACCTACTCTTATTTGAGAAAAATATTTATATAATCGAAACAGTCCCTCTTTCTGTCGTAAATCACCACCCCACAAAACTTCAGGTGAATTAATATTGATTTTAGCCCTTAATACCAATTTTTGACCCCCAGAAGTCCAAATTTGACCCCTATTCTGTATGAAAAACAATTGAAATGACATTTTCTGTCTTGACTCACCCTTCCATACCACTTTCAGTAATTTTATATCAACTGATCGCAATTTTAACCGTTTTTACAGATTTTTGACCCATAAAAACCCCCTTAGAATTTTTGAAAATTGCTCATCTTCAAATTCATACATGAGTTCGAAGACCCATCAGTACGAAAATTATGGCGAAATTTGGAAATTGTATCATGTACCCAAGACCAGACATCGTCTGGAGTGACACATAAATAAATAAATCAATATAAATACATCAATAAATACATACCAACACATTATTACATTTTTGTTAAAATCTAGGGATGAATATTCAGGATGCTCTGAAACGGATTTGCTTATTAAAAAATAATAATAATAATAAATTCGTGTTCTGATAATTTTGGTCCCATTGCAATAGCTTCATTTTCTTTGAATATTTGGTAAAACTAAAATGGGAAAATGTGAGAATTTGACACAGATAATCATTTTAAATGGTAACAAAACTTTTTGTGGCGTAATATTGTTCTTTATAGACAAAATCATGGAAAACGTTCCAATGTTTGTCGAACTTCGAAAATTCGCTCATGTCATACTCCATGATAATACTTCTTATTCAGAGGATGTCTCCGTAAAGGAACGTTGATGAAATGTTCTATATGGTTCAAAGGTTGGCTAAAATGGCACCGTTGGCTGAATGTAGACTCAAGGAACGTTTTATAAATCCCGTCCCTTGGACTCAGGCTGTGGAACTGGAGAAGTTGGTTGAGCTCCATTACCTCCACCTCGAGAATTACCTCACGCCGGCCTTCTCTCTATTGCCTTTACAAATCCAAGTTAATGCGTTCAGACAAGACACACACTGCGCACGCACGCACCCACTAACGGATCCGAAACCCGTATTGATGCCTCGCTTCCCGCAATATATCAGCTCAACCTTACAGATTGATGAGGTTCAGTATTATTCTCCGTACACATTGAGAGCGCCGAGTGATAATTGCGGATCGATATCCTTGTACCAGGAGGTTCTCCCACCTAATGATTACTCGTAGAACGACACATAGAATTAGAGCCCTTATCTTGATGAATAGAGAATGAATTAATTTAAATGTACGAGTATATAAAAATTTGGCATTGCGGACAGTGTTGCAAATCCTGTAGGACTCCAAATTTTAAAATTTGCATTAAGAAAGTTTAGATTTTAGGTATTTTTAATTGCATTTGATGAAAGAACACTATTTTTTGATAATTTAAAATATAATGAGATTCTTATTTAAGTATCAATATATGACGAAATTGATGATTTCAATCTCTTCAGTCAATTATTCTCCAAAACTTCGAACGCCTTTGCAAACCCCTACAAAATCCAGGAGCTGAGGAATTTTGTAAAAACGATTGGGTTTCCACATTCTGATGACAAGTGCCTACATGCGTTTGTTGTAATATTAATCTTAAAATTAATCAGCCAATTAAACGCTGCAAATTATTACACAACGGTTTATTATTATCCTGCACAGAACCTCTTCTTCATGCGATATCAATGAATTCCTATTAGCACTGCGATTTAGTATGGTCGTTTTTTACGATAGTAAAACGAACAACCCACACACTCACACACACTCACACACACACACAGAAACGACGTGCGAAGTAGGTGGACGGACACAAATATGCATTCCACTTTCGAATTTTGCGTACCTTGAATAGCAAATCCTCAAATTTAGAGGGAGGGGGAAGGGGGATCATGCTCGATTCTAAAAATGTTCTTTCTTGAAAATAAACCAAAAGCGGCAGTGTGCAGAATAACTGGTGTTCATGAAAAAGCTGTTCACAAGGAACTTGGAAGTTAATAAACCAGAGAAAACCTTAAGGAGTATTTTTATACACCTACCTGAACGAAACATTAAGAACATTCAGAAATGGAGATACGGTTAGAAAAATCGTACGAAACGTAGCTGAAATACTTGGAGGTAGGGCAGACCAAAAGAAAAATAGTTGAAAATCCAACGGATTTAGTCACGTTCGCAAGATCGTCTCAACTTACCACGACTAAAACTGTCATGTTTCAGTTGAAGTGGAATGGAGAATGACAGAGATGAACAACTGTTAGAGCAGGCAGGTACCAAATGATAACTGAATAATGATCTATTGAGTATAACGACTCAGTTCGATATAGTGTAGTGGAATAAGTTAGGGGATGTCGTGAGCCGGTGTGGTCGGCTTACGACTTGGCGGGTGAGCTGGATGAGGATAGGTTATGGTCAGATGAGAGGTTGGATGAGGAAGGATGTGCTCCGTAAGAGTCTTTTGCTTACGCCCCGCGGTTTTCACCACAGCAGGCGCCTGGGATGTGGAGGCCAGTACCGCGCGGTTTTCACCACAGCAGGTAGTAGAGGAGAAGGAGGTGTCCCGCGGTTTTCACCACAGCACACACCGGAAAGATGGAGGCTAACACCGCCCCGGTTTTCACCACAGCAGACACCTAGAAGGTGGAGGCTAACACCCCGCAGTTTTCACCACAGCAGGTAGTAGAGGAAAAGGAGGTGTCCCGCGGTTTTCACCACAGCAGACACCGGAAAGATGGAGGCTAACACCCCCCGGGTTTTCACCACAGCGTACACCTAGAAGGTGGAGGCTAGCACCCAGCGGTTTTCACCACAGCAGGCGCCTGGGATGTGGAGGCCAGTACCGCGCGGTTTTCACCACAGCAGGTAGTAGAGGAGAAGGAGGTGTCCCGCGGTTTTCACCACAGCAGACACCGGAAAGATGGAGGCTAACACCCCCCGGGTTTTCACCACAGCGTACACCTAGAAGGTGGAGGCTAGCACCCAGCGGTTTTCCCCACAGCGAGTGCAGGAAAGGTAGAAGCGAGAGGGTTGAGAGAGAAGTCACAAGTCGAGGTTCGATCGGTCGAATGAGGAGCTGGGCTCGGAGGTCTGCTGATAAAGGCCCCTTTCCACCCGTCCCCCGTCCACAATCGGCCGTTATGACCGTTGATGGCGATGGTGGTTGATGGAAGGGATCCTTCTTCCTTGGCTCTTCGTTCCCTTCGTTCTTTCTGTATTACATAGGAGTGGTTAATGTAGAGATTTGAGGGGAATCACGACAGGGGACATTTTTGTAGACTTCAGAAAAGTATTTTCTACTAATATTATTATGTAAACACGAAATCGGCGGGCAGCGGTGAAGCAAAACGTCTGTGTCTGGAGTGTAAGCATATGATTTTATTTTCTCTTTTGTTCCTGCAGCTTGTTTCTAATCCTCCCATGTTCTACCTCTACCGACCCTGCTGTTGTACATCTTGTATTAAACTGAGGGCACATCACAGAAATATATATGAATCAGAATAACGGTGTGAGCAGGGTATATTGCCGGTACACCCTTTTTCCCCCCTTCCAATCATTAGTCGCTTCCAACGGAAGTTCTGTTGAACGAAGCCAGGAACGGCTGATGAAGGCTCGGGCACCATCGAAGGATCGCATGACAGTCCGCTGTAAGTGAATACTTTATTAGTCCCAGGACACACAAGGGTTGCAGGGCACCTGCAAATTGGAGGAATAAAAAGAGCGTCGGTGGGCACAACAAAAGTGAAAAAAAAAAGAAAAACCACATCGTTAGGTTGCCAGCGATACGCACTCGATAGGAATACCATGAAATGCCCTCCAGACAGGGAACGACGGGCGAAAACCGCCAATTGATTCGTCATGAAAAGGAACTCGACGAGACAAACTTGGGTGAATGGAGTTGAGTCCGAACAATAGGCGAAGGAAGGCTGAAGGAAGGGGGTAGGTTTATAGCAAACACCAGGTTTGACTGAGGATGGTCCATTCTTGCTGTTTTCTCCTACTGAACAATGGAATCAAGAACAGCTAATGAGATTATTATGAAAGACGCTCTTAGAAATGTGCCTTATTCTTTTGTATTCCTATGAAGTATAACTCAAAAGTCAACAAAAGATCGATTTAAACTTCAGTTTATTGGTGCCTTATAAATTAATATTTTCGTTTTACGCAGACAAAGGATCCATAAAAGGATCCGTAGAACAGGATTTGGTCCATTCCCTGCTTTATGCAGCTGACAAGATAATTGCGGAAACAATTGGCTTTGATCATGAAACCGTTGACCTTTGTTTTGTAAGATCTTGTAGTGTTTAGGAAAAATAACAATAACTCAAGGAGCACAAACAACGTGTGTTTGAATAGGTAGCTATGTGAAAATAATTTGGTTTCAGATTCGATTACTACTTCTGGTTTATTATTTTAAATAATGAACCATTGGAATCGAGCATGAAAAAAAAAATGCTTACCCCCCTCAAAATTTGATGGTTTACGTTTCAAGGTATGTAGAATCCAAAAATGCAATAAAAATATTTCTGTCTGTCCGCAGTACACCGTACGCCGTACGGGCCACTTTTCTTAGTTACCATGAAACAAAATTGATTAAATTCGGGTTATAGGTTCCGTTCGGGGTCTATAGTTGGTCCTCGAAGCTCGGCGTTACTGTCAGTCATCTCTAAGGGGTTCAAAATAGGGGTTGAAATTTTCAGAACGCCGTAGCTCGAAAACTTTCGATGGAAGGCTATGGTTTTTTTACGTTAATAAATTTGTCCTGAGCTAAACAATTTTACTGCTCCGGATATCACAACTACGGAGCATCTGATTATAATCAAGGATGGCTGTATGAAGTCGAGTTGTTTGTTCTACGTTATTATTTCATTTGACAAGTGATGGACTATTGGATTTTGTTGGTAGGTAGGTACTTCTGAAACTTGAACAAACGTTGAAGTATTATTGATGGGTAAATTTTTACACAATGGCAAATTATTACACAACGGTAAATTATTACACAACGGCTCATCTACCCAGGAGGGGCTGGATTTTGTTGATAGGTACTATTGCAACTTGAACAACCGTTGAAGTATTATTGATGGGTAAATTATTACACAACGGTTCATTATTATATCTCCGTAGAAGGGGAACCTATACAGGTATATAATTACCCAACGGTTTAGGTAGGTACCTAGTAACGAGTACGGGTTTAGGTACTAACCTACAGAGGTCCGCAATCTACATAATATATGTAGAATAGTACATTTATTATATATAGAAGGGTTATCTATACGGAGACCTGTGATCTGTAACAGAAGGGTATTCTGTACAAAATAATAAACCGTTGTGCAGGGATTTGCAGCGTTTTTGATTTATTATTTTCAATAATAAACCTTTGGAATCGAGCATGAAAAAAACAAAAAACAAAAAATTAACCCCCCCCCCCCTCAAAATTTGATGGTTTCCGCTTCAAGGTACGCAGAATCCGAAATGGGATTTTAAAAAAATGTCTGTCCGTCCGCCGTTCTTCGCACTTTCCTTTGTTACCATAAACGAAAATTAATGAAATTTGGTATGTCGGTCCCATTTGGGGTCTAGTTGGTCTGCGAGGCTCTCGTCGTCTCTAAGGGGCGAAAATTAGGGGTTGGAATTTCCCAAACGCCGGCATGTGGAATTTTTTAAATATATTTAAACTGGTCTCGAATTGAGGAATTTTTGGAGTCCGCCCGGAGCTTTGTCCGTCCAGCTGTTCGTTCACAAGGCCCTGAATTTTTCCCCGAAAAATTCAACATGATCGTGAATGAAACGGTATAAACCCAGCACGGATATCATTACTAGGGAACACTTGATTATAATCACGCATGGCTGCATGAAATCGAGTTGGTTGTTCCGTGATATTATTTCATTGGAAGAATGATGGTTATTTTGGAGGTTGTTGTTAGAAGGTACCAACTTTTGCAACTTGAACAAGGAACGTTGTGCTTCATGAATAACAACAAATAATTAATTATAGAATTCTTGAATCCCCCGCATATTAGTTATGAAACTGTAATTCCCCGGCCGGCTCCAGTACTCGAATTCGGACTTTCCTGAGGGAAGCACGAGGGTAGGTATTGACCACAGAAAACAGAGATCTATGCAGAAATGGCATCTATACCGGTAAATATCGGTAACCGTTGTGTAATTATTTTAAAGCTTTTTTAGAATTTGAGCGAATTTTCGAAGTAAAAGAGTTAACAACAATGAGTTGACCTGAGTGAATATGGGTGGGTAGGAAATTTGAACAC
Source organism: Leptopterna dolabrata (assembly GCA_954871275.1). Lineage (NCBI taxonomy): Eukaryota > Metazoa > Arthropoda > Insecta > Hemiptera > Miridae > Leptopterna > Leptopterna dolabrata. Next base: position 40,758,285 of record OX940981.1, read on the forward strand.
TTTTTGAAGAAAAAAAATCGTTTGGCTATCCACTGTTCATGGTAGCTATTTCGCGGATTTGTAACCCCAATAAACTCAAATTTGATCCCCCTCCACCCCACCCCACCCCCGGCGATGTCCAATACTAGCCAGAAGAACACTTAATAAAAGTATACACATTATGAATAAGAAACTTGAAATCTAAGATTCTATTCAAAATGAATTGAAACAGGAAAGAATCGAACAATTTCTCAAACATTTATGTACCAAACCTTTCAACAATATGCTCTTCCGCAATACGTTAAAAAGGTAATTGTTTCTCCTAACTTATTGAAATGAAAAATAAACAAAATTCTGGGGCACTCTGTATAGGCCAAAACTGAATAGGTATCCTACAAAAAACCACACAAGGATACACCTGGCAAATACACCTGGCAAATTTGCAGCCCTGAAACTTTCAATTCAACATTTGAGACTGCTGGCAGCTGTGGCCATTACAGGAATTCAGGGATGAAGGAACAATGTTGAAGTACTTGTGGTGTGACGTCGCTACGGGGATGATCCGAAAGGCAAACAAACCATCTCTCCTGTATGTTTAAGTAGTTGGCTCTTCGCCCACACTCCTTAGATGGCGCTGGTGTTGGGTTGATCGGATCACCGGTATGTCCACTGCGTGTGCGCAACCGCGAATCCGAGGGAGGTACTCAATTTCTCACGAATAAACGGCCTGGTTTTTTCTCAAATTCGTTGGATAGTTGGGGTGTAGCTTCTAGATGGTCCCCTATGTATTTCTCGGTTTATTGGTGGCATTTAATTAATTTAGGACTTTTCTGGGGGAAGCGCGATGGTAAATATTGACCATAAAAAAAACAGAGATCTAAGCAGGAGTATCCAGGTACGTGTAAAGAAAAAGAACAAACCGTTATGTAATAATTTGCAATGCTTTAAAAGGCGAGCCAAATAGAAATTTAACATTTTCAAGATAATTGATTCTCTTGATTGATTCTCTTTTCTTGACCCACAATAACACAGTTTACCTACAATGTCACTTTGAATAAAAACTCAAAGCAGTGAAATTACATGCAGTAAGGGTTTTGTTATGATTAAATATTATTATCTATATGATATAGATAATAATATATTATATAATACGATCACAGATACTACACACATACCTATACACCATTAACAATACGATACTTACCAACCAAAGAATTTTGTATCTCTGTAACACTTGTTAGATTATTCACAGATTTTAGCATGGAAAATGCTTTAGCCTTGGACTAACTATCCGAAAAATGTCACGCGGAAGTGTCACGAAATGTTATCGATGATTTTCTCGTACAACCGAGTAGTTGCTAGGGAAATGAAACTTCTTTCATTTTCATCGGACAAAAATCGTTTTCCATTCGTTGGAAAGGTCTTGATTTATCACGAATTTATTTCGTATTTGTTCTTGGTATTTATCTCGTACTTTCATACTATAACTATATAAATTGATGTTATAAATGGATAGTAAACAATGACGCTTGTTTGGTTGTCACTTGGTTGTATCCTGGTGACGAAGTGAAATCATAACAGTGCTCCTATCATAGCAGTCCTTATTAACTTTACATAACAAGACTTAGGGCCTCTTTCACCAGCTATTTAACGACCTGATTAACTATAACGGCCTCGGTTAATCGGTCATCAGAGCGATTTTCCTTTCACCACCCCCAAGATAACCAAAACTTTAACGAGAAGGGATAACGTACCCGTTAAAGATTTCGTTAAAGTTAATTGGTGGACCCTCCACCAATTAAGAGGTTAACGGACGATTAGCAGCATGTATATAATGTATATTATATACATATTATAGTTCTTTCTATGTATATATTATGTTTTGAGTAGATGTACAATAAACTTTTTTTTGGTAATGTATCTACTACCTAGTGAGTAGTTATTACATTCCAACGTACCTTCCCTGTAGGTCAGGAACGTGTTTATTATTCTATTGGACTTACCTACAGAAATGTTGGCTGTTCATTTATTGTTTATTTCATTGCAATGATTAAAATAGCATTTTTTGTGGTTTCCACAAATTTTGCCCCCCCCCCCCCCCCACCAATAATAGGCTCCTTTTTTTTTTACAAATTATCGTTGATCATTATAGTGCCATTCAATTGTCGTGATTCACCGGCTGGTACTACTTCTAGCATTATCATAAAAATTTATGGCGATTTCAGACCATTTCCCAGGTTGTTGACTCATGAAAAATGAATTTTCGAACACCCTTGGGTATATTCCGATCGGGGGCTGCAAAGTTTCGGAACACAACTAGGGCCCTAATGGAGCCTGTGTGCGATAGAACGAATTTTTTAGACCGAAAATAAAGTAGATTTGGGTGGTACGGCGGACGAACATTGCATTTTGGTTTATTATTCTGTGAATAATACACTTGTGTATTTGGAATCTACGCGCCTTGAAACGTTAAAAGAAAAACTTTTCAGGGGGTGTTATAAAAATTTTTTTGCTGAGCGAATACATTGGTGTATTGTAAATAATAAACCAAAAGGAGAGGAAGTTATACTTAACAACGAGCACATCTGTCGCAGATAATAATGCTTATTTATTAACAGAACAAAATGTATTTCAAAAAAGGAAGCAGTACAGCAGCCAAAAGAACCTCAACTGATATATCAGAACGTCGTGATGAATAATAGTTTTTCCTGTTCGTAGAAGTGGCGGGCCCTCGGTTTTCTACGAGCATATTTTTTTCCATTCCTGGAACAACCAAGACCACTTCAGAAATTGATACCTTAGATATAAAATACCTACTGAAAATTGAGATTATATTGTTCCATATTTGCAAAAACGGCATAAGCAGTTACACAGCAGAAGCTGACCAATTTCGGGGTGCGCTGGCCAAGTGGCCACGTTAAGGTTAATATCAAGTTATATTTCCCTAAAATTGTGTATAATTGTGGTGGTACATGTACTATAAAGGATAGTACATGTTAGTTTGCGTTCTGATTCTTGTCAGATCCTCCAGATAGTACACGTACTTAGTACTTAGATACTACATGTAAGCATACATGAACGCATTGCCAGCAGTGCTTGGTAGGATATTGAAAAGAAACCTCTGAAATTTCACTTACGTTTTGTGCCGTGAAGTCCTATTTTGAGTTTGAGTTGAAAGGCGACGGCATTCGTATGTCATAGTCGGAAGTCGTTCGCGAGTAACAAAGTGTTTTGATTTTAATGTCGTTTCACCCGTTTACTGTCCCGATGAGGCATCGTTTCGTCGAAAACGGACACAAAAACCGTTGGCGGGCAACACTGCATCGTTAGCTTAACGAATCCTTAACGCCGCCATCAAATTGACGCCGACATCAAACTGATGCCCTGATTAGTGTGGTGAAATGTAAATCTCTGACGCCCCGGTTAACCTGCATGTCCCGGTTATGATTTCGTTAGGTTAATCAGACATTAGAGGCAGTTTGGTGAAAGTGGCCCTTAACCTAACTTGACAACAATACTTAACTGAAACCGACAACCTAAATTTAGCAAACTCACTCCAGATACATAATTAATTATTCAAAACAATTTATTTCCCGTTCTTTATAACCAAAGGGCAGAAATATAGCAGAAAAAGAAAAAAAAACATTACTTCACTAAAAAAGAAAAAAAAAAAACATTTCTTTCCCTAAATATACCAATCACCTTGTTATTTCATAACCTAATTTCATTTTGGGATGAAATGTTCCCCTAATCTGCTCTTAAAAGATGCAATGGTACCAGCCGATCTGATGCCAAGTGGTAGGCTGTTGAAATAAAACATTTATTTGGCAACAATGTTCGCGAATTTTCAAGGAATGAAGCTATTGCAATCGGTCCAAAATGTTCAGAAAATAAGTTTTTGAAATTATGTTATAGGCAAATCCGTTTCAGAGCATCCTGATTTGATCTATAGATTTTAACAAAACTTTATACCTACGTATATTATATATATTTATTTATGTGTCACTCCAGACGATATCTGACCTTGGGTACGTGATAAAAATTCAAAATTTCGCCAAAATGTTCTTCTTGCCAAAAATAGGATGAGCAACTTTCAAAAATTCGAAGGGAGTCAAATTTGAGTTTTTAGGGGTCAAAACTTGTTACAAACGGCTAAAATTTATATATCAAATCACTGAAGGTGATATGGAAGGATGAGTGTAGACCGAAAAATACCATTTCACATGTTTTTCACACAGAATAGGGGTCTAATTTGGATTTTTGGGGGTCAACAATTGGTATTAAGGGCTAAAATCAATATTATTCTCCTGAAGTGTGGGATGGTGACGGTGAGGGACTATTTCGATAAGCATTTTTCTCAAAAAGAGTGGATCAAATTTTTGGGACAGATCATCGTTAGTAATCAAATAAACGCAAAATTATTTAACTGTTTCATCAGTTTGATTCACCGCTTAATCTGTTATTGTTGTTTTTGTTTGGTACTTTTGTGATTGTTATCATTCTTAAGATTTAATTTTAATTTGCGATAAAGTTTTCGAGCCAAGTTACGAGCCCCCTGGCTTCGCCACTGTCCGAAAGGTATCCAAAATCGTTGAAACTTGGAAAATAAGGGGCGACACACCTTTTGTTGCATATAATTAGTTGTAAAATCTGATCGTAAATAACCTGTATATAATTTAGGTGTCTATCTAGTTAATGATGAAAGGATGAAACGCCGCGGTGTTTCTTGTTTCGCTACGGTAGTCTTTAGGACAATCGATGAACTAGGTATCCCTGGAGTATCCCATTAGAGGGAGGTATACAGTGGTCGGCTGCACTGCTGACAGAACTAGACAAACTTCTAAGGCCTGGAGGAGGTAAACAATTGGTTAATGCGTGAGGGTCAACAAGAGGAGCCTCAATCGACTCCATTTATAGACTCAAAAGCCAATTCGACCTGTGAAAGGGAGACTATTAGCGTTATCAGGTGCCAAGTCACGAGCCGCTAATGATAGATTCAGCCCCTCGACTGCTTTCGAATGACATCGCCATTACCTTTTGTAAACGAGTTGAAAGCTGTCGGGTAGAAATTGAACCATCACAACTTACGCATATGAATTAACAGATACTGCAGTACGCATAGGTACGGTACCGCAAACTCATGACAGCTCGCTCATCTTTGTGAGAACATACAATACACCAACCTGAAATTAATTTCAACATTTCATCACGCAGATGGTGAAACTATAACTTTCTTCCAAACAGTTCCTAAAGCTACGGACGATTCAAGAGTATTGGGTTCAGAAAAGTGACTTAGACAAAAGTGCTGTTTATGTACAGAAAATTTGGGGTACTTATCGGTTAACGGGAGGCCACTCATCTATTCAGAAGTCCCAAACAACCTCATCCAGATCGCTTGACAATGCATTCTAGCGCTCGCATCTCAAAAAAGATAAACAATCCCAGAAACTATCCCGTGAATGAGCAGGTTGTTTGGGACTTCTGAATAGATGAGTGGCCTCCCGTTAACCGATAAGTACCAAATTTGGCACTGTTTGGAAAATTGGCAGCGTTTTAGATCTAGCAACCTCATAGTCAGAGCGGGAAACGTCGACGAATAAAATCAGTGAATCATACTGCCCTAAAAACCTTAAAGAAATTCTGAAAGCGAAGTTAGAGGTAGTGTATTATGGGTAATAGATCCCATTAAAAGGTTAGTGTCACCAACAGAAGAAATTTGCCAAACAACAGGGCGACTGGTACAACTGAGGGGAGTGGGGTAAAAAAAACTGCCGAGTTAGTTGAATTTCTGTTGGAGTTTCCCTTTAATCTTTATAATTCAGTTTACCTTTGATCAGGGAACCGGCTTTATCTGGCGTAGCCAATCTTGTTGGCTCCATCGCCGTGAGTTCACGGGGGCACCCCCCCACCACGGAATCTCAGATATAGGTCGGTTACTCCAGGGGTTGGATTGAGGGAAGATGATTGAAAACACTGATATTCATACCGGGGCGCTTTTTGCATTAACTACTGGTATTTACCAAACACACATTTTTGTGTTTGTTTTTGGTTTATTATTTTCAATAATGAACCTTTGGAATCGAGCATGAAGAAAAAATTTTAAGCCCCCCCTCAAAATGTGATGGTTTACGTTTCAAGGTATGTAGAATCCAAAACTGCAATAAAAATATTTCTGTCTGTCCGCCGTACTTAGCACTTTTCTTAGTTACCATGAACCAAAATTGACGAAATTTGGTTCATACGTCCCGTCCGGGGTCTAGTTGGTCCTCCAACCTCGGCGTTAATGTCAGTCATCTCTAAGGGGCTCAAAATAGGGCTTGAAATTTTCAAAACGCCGTAGCTCGAAACTTTCGATAGAAGGTTAGGGTTTTTTTACGTTTTTAAATTGATCTTGAACTAAAGAATTTTTGAAGACCACCCGGAGCATTGTACGACCAGCCGTTCGTTTGCACCGAAAAGCTTCGTCAACATGAACGTTAATCGAACGGTATAAATCCGGCCCAGATAATCGTCGCTATGATCACGGATGGCTGTATGAAGTCGAGTTGGTTGTTCTGCGATATTATTTCATTTGAAAAATGATGGATCTATTGGATTTTGTTGGTAGGTACTTTTGAAACTTGAACAAACGTTGAAGTATTATTGATGGGTAAATTATTACACAATGATAAATTCATTATACTATCTACGTAGAAGGGGCACCTATACAAGTAAATTATTACACAACGGTTTATTATTTGCCTTATGCTTCATGAATTACTACAAATAATTAATGACCGAATTATCAATTCCCACGCATTTGTATGAAACTTTAATTCCGGAGCCGGCTCCAGTAGGTACTTGATTTTGGGCTTTCCTGAGGGGATCTCGAGGGTACTGACCACAGAATCAGTGACCTACGCAGAAGGGGCATTATATAAAGGTAAATAAAAAACCTTTTTGTAATAATTTGCAGCGTTGTAAAAATTATATTGAATATTGAACCATTGGAAACGAGCCTTAAAAAAAACAATAGTAATAATAAAATTGTATACAATTGTTAACCTCCCTCTCAAACGTTGATGGTTTGGATTTGAAGGTCAAATCCAAAAATGGATTAGACCAAAATTTCTGTCCATCCAACGTCCGCTGTCCGCCGTACTTTCAACTTTCCTGTGAACCGCGATAGCGTACGGTATTTTTTGTGTGTGTGTGTGTGTGTGTGTGTGTGTGTGTGTGTGTGTGTGTGTGTGTGTGTGTGTGTGTGTGTGTGTGTGTGTGTGTGTGTGTGTGTGTGTGTGTGTGTGTGTGTGTGTGTGTGTGTGTGTGTGTGTGTGTGTGTGTGTGTGTGTGTGTGTGTGTGTGTGTGTGTGTTGCTTGGGTAGGTAGGTAGGTAGCTACCGCAAAAAAATACCCTACTAAATCAGGGTCTTACGCTAAAAGGAATTCAGTGAGCCGCTAAGAAGGGGTATCTATACAGACAAATAATAAACCGTTGAGTAATAACTTGCAGCGTTTTCTATAAACGGCTGCACTTGTCCTGGCGAAATTAATTTGTGTTCATCTCTGACTGCTTACCGATTTCCAATCCGTAATGTTTTTGTTATTGTTATCGAAACACTTAGGTTTCGACATCCAGTTTGATTAGTCAATTTGATTAAGGTTACCACAAAGAAGATATAACGTTTTATAGAAGATTTATATCTTCTTTGAGGTAGCCTTAATCAAATTGACTTTAATCAATCCATCCATACATATTTAGGTTGAGAAACAGGTCATTTGGTTGAACTCATTCTGAAGCTCGCTGTAATCACTGTTTTTGAAAATAACTCCAAAACCCCATGATATTTACTTCCGAAATTTCATGTTATTCAATTTTCCGTTTCATGTCACTTGAACACACAGTCCCCATCATTTCAATTTGTCTGTTTGCGGATATATTGTTCGAACACCCCCGGATAAATAAATAATTCATCCGCAATAAATGAGACGGGGTCTCGAGGGTAGTCCAACCTGAATTCCGTGACCATAGGAATTTCAAAAACGCTGCAAATCCCTGCACAACGGTTTATTATTTTGTACAGAATACCCTTCTGTTACAGATCACAGCTCTATGTACAGATAACCCGTCTATATAATATGATATGTACTTTTCTGTACATATTATGTAGATCTCAGATCCTCCGTAGGTTAGTACCTAACCCCGTACTCGTTACTAGGAACCTACCTAAATCACGAGTTAAATGTTGCTAAAATAATTCTGCCGATGAAAACAGTAACTAAAATGGCAAAAAGAAACGCAAATAATGAAGTTCTGAAGGGAAATTGCTGATGTGGAGTGGAAAAATTGCAAAAGTACCTACCAACAAGCCCCTTCTACGTAGATGGTGTAATGAACCGTCGTGTAATAGTTTACCGTTGTGTAATAATTTACCCATCAATAATACTTCAACGTTCGTTCAAGTTTCACTACCTATCAACAAACTACAAAAGAGCCATCATTTTTCAAATGAAATAATATCACAGAACAACCAACTCGAATTCATATTCCTTGATTATAATCAGGTGATCCCTGGCAATGATTCTATCTCGGGCCAATTCCCGATTGTGAACGCGTCCCTAGTGATGATATTCACCCTGCTGTTGAAGATGCCTGTCGGTGCAAACTTCTGGGCCTTACTGTGAACGAACGGCTGGACGTACAATGCTCCGGGTGGTCTTAAAAACCTCCCAAGTTCGAGAAGTATTTGAAACCGTGAACGAATTCGAGAAAACGGCGTCCTGGAGACTTCAACCCCTATTTTTCACCCCTTAGGGGTGACTGACATTACCGCCGAGCTTCGAGGACCAACTAGACCCCGAATGGTACATATAAACCGAATTTCGTCAATGTTGGTTCGTGGTAACTAAGAAATAATAAACCAAAATTTGGCAAGTACCTAGCGGTTTTAGGGGCTCGAATGGAGCGCTGGTGGAAAAGAAGGGTGGGGGGAAATTGCATTACTGTAGTTAAACTCCGTTCGATCCTAATAAAAACTGAAGGACGTGTAGGTAGGTATAGGGCAGTTCAGATTGAAATCTGAATCCACTGGAAATGAGAAATACGGGAAGTGGGGAGGGGGGGATATTGGCGGAATTGTCAAATAATTAGGTAGTTGCCTGTAACGAATATTGTTAACAGTAATAACGTCGGTTGAGTGGAAAAAGTGATCAAGTCCATTTTTTTGCGAAATCGAGTTTCTGGTACCAACGGGTTCGTCAAGAACTCAGTACACGGTAGTATTGTTTGCCCCTCGATTAGGGCACTTTTAAGGGACCAAGAGAAGGGGATAATCCAGAAAAAGTCGTGAATTTAGGGATTTTTTCAGTTTTGTGGTAAAAGTGATTAAGTACCACCTGATCATAATATTTACCAGTAAACTAACTGGCGTCATGATAAGTACCTACCACATGATCACTTTTGCCTTTCCAACTTTTCGGATTCAAGTGTCGCTTCTTACTGCTGAAAGTGATCAACTCCATTTTGGTTTATTATTTTCAGTAATGAACCTTTGGAATTGAGCATGAAAAAAAAAAGTTACCTCCTCTCCACCCATCAAAATTTGATGGTTTACGTTTCTATGTAGAATCCGAAAATGCAATAACAAAATTTCTGTCTGTCCGCCGTAGGCCGTACTTAGTAAACTTAATAAACCGTTGTGTAATAATTTGCAACGTTTTTATTGCATTTTCGGATTCTGCATACCTTGAAACGGAAACCATCAAATTTTGAGGGGGTGTTGAATTTTTTTTTTTTTTTTTCATGCTCTATTTCAAAGGTTCATTATTGAAAATAATAAATCAAAAAGTGTACAAAACTAAAAGCTGTAACTGAAAACTGTAGGGCTGATGAACACCGAAAGGGCGCTAAGGTAGCTTCCTCAGTCCTCACCAGTTCACTTAGCTCCAGCGCGGTGGTCAACCCAGAGCCCCCCAGTAAAACTTCCCTCGCGCTCAAAGTAAAGAGACCTAAGGACTCGGGCGATCCCACGTCTGCGGAGAAGCCTTGCTACAGGTGCAGAGCCCATATCTCAATGAAGTCCAAGCCGATTCGGACAGGTCTTGTTCTTACAATGGTCCCACAACTCCTGTGAGCTTGTAGGAGGGGGTAACAGCCATTTCCAAGCTGCCGTATAACGTTGGAAAGAACAGCGTGGTATGCTGGCCTGTCTCAGTATTCCCTAACTGCATCACATTCCACGAATCCAGCCTCTTTCCAAGAAGGTACCATCCACAGCTACATACAGGTGAGGTAGGCACAGTTAAGTAGCGATGACCAGTGGCACCATAACCTAGGTACATTAACTAATTAAGAGTAATTAGTATAACATTACCTTCTATGCTTGATTATTTTGGTTTATTATTTGCAATAATGAGCCACTGGAATCGAGCATGAAAAAAAAAAATTCTTACATCGCAGGTACGCATCTATAAGTAGGCTTTAAAGGGAAACCTTCTATGTGAAATATGGAAACCATTTATGTGGGATTCAAAACCTTGTGTGTGATTTGACGGAACTCCTTGAATATAGATATTCAAATAAATAAATAAATATAATTATACAGTAGGATAAGTAAGACTTGCCTACTTTAATGATCGATGGTTAGCATCCACTTGTGCTCGCTCTAACACGGAGTTAGGTACATTGAGATTGGTACATACACATAAAATTTACGTATATATTTAATATACGAGTAAGGAAATTGTTGCACCAACTGCAAAAATCTCGTTGCAGTTTGACGTTATTTTCGAGTTTTAGGTGAATATAATATTTTGAGTTTAAAGCGTAATATATTTCCATCACTAATGACTCCTTTATACAGGTTTATTACGGAACTAAGTAGGAAAATGAGAAACTATAAATGCGGATATACGGATTTCCACCACCTACATCTCCTTTGTGGCTAATGCAGCGTTCGTTGAAGGGAAAATGGTCCATCTTGCGAGCCGGTAAAAGCCGCGGAACCCACGAAACCTCCCGTAGAGGAAATTAACTCAACACCAAAGAGCTTATCGCTCTACAGGCCAAAAGGGTCAAACGCTCTTGATGAGCAGCAATTATTTAATTTTCCCTATTGGGGGATGATAAAATATAGGTGAGCATTAATTATTCTCTATGTTTTTCTCGGTGGGGCGGTCGGAATTAATTCGGTTAGAACTTAAAGGGCGCCGGGTTAGTCCCTTTTCTTCGCTCACTTTGGGGAGAGCCTTAAGGGCTCTAAAACGGCTTGGCTCCTCGAATAAGGCGAGGGGGTGGAAAATTGGATATTAGCCAAGGGGCAGGCCCTCCCTTTTTCACGGTGTTCAAACTTCATGAATGTGGGAAGAGAAACATTGATAAAAAGGAGTTTGGAGCCGGTTAGGTATTCCGCAAGGGCCTGCGGTGAGTTGGGCAAAGGCTATGGGTTGACTTGCGTTGGATGGCTTTATAATATCACAGTTTTATGGTTCATAACTCGATTCTCATTTTAATACTTTTCTGACTTGGAGAATATTACATTAAAAACCATTTTACGCAGTTTAAATTCCTACCATGCACTGAAAAAATAAAAATGAAAATAAAAACCCAACGTTTTCGGGTGAGCTATGTATTCATAACTTCTGGACTTTCTCAATGTTATCCCAAGTTTATGGTGTCCCACAACTACTATGATATTATAATATAGGTACACAGAAAACGTCGTGAAATTACCATAAACAATGGCTGAATAGCAACATAGCTGGCAATGTCGCTACTTATTGTGAAATGTTGATTGTTAGACCATCAGTAGCATAAATAGTAGTCACAGTTTTTAGCGCCACGGCGACGGCGCCAAGGAGCGAATTTTTGGTCTAACAGTTTGAAATTCGGAAGGTGAATCCGGTATATTTCAAGAATACTTACACCTGACAATTTTGGGTACTGCTTCTAGTACCACTTGTGCTACTAATGGAGCGAGTAGGAAGAATATTATAATTGTTGGGGATTGTCTTTTTGGATTTCGGAATTCTCGATTATTTTCTTGAATTTGGTAACCAAGTCTGAAGTGGTTCATGGCACTGACTGCCAGTGCCAGTAGATATAAGTACGTGCTTGGGATGGACTGTCTGGGCACTCGAGAGGCTCGTGCGGACCTTCCTGTGTCAGTTAGGCTAGGAATATTTCAAAAGTTATCCATGATTATCTAGCCTAGATAAATAGTAGACTGTTACTCTCCAAATAGTTACTGTTTAGTGAATGAAAGGAGTAAACTCACCTTACGACCGCAGAAATGGCTAAGACACTAAAATACTGATATTACGGAAATGTCACAGTTCTTGACGACACGACTTGACTTGACGAACTATCCAACACCACTCACCCACCAGCCACACCTACCTCACTCTCACCGCATCACTCTTCCTCCCTCACTCTCTGTCACTCTCCCTCCTGAACGTTCAACTCCTCAGACGTGAAGAGATCGTTTCAAATTTTTTACAGCCTTCGACTGCGTTTCCTGACTCGGTCCTTCGGCCGCGACCTGGTTTCTCAAGTCGGAAGCATTTCGGGGTGGACGGCCGCTTTCCAGATGATTGCACTCCCATAACCGTTGCAAATAACGAAACAACTTAATAGTCTTCATTATGTTCCAGGCCGTATACGGTAGGCAATCACCTAAAAGGCGCTGACTCCTCTGGGGGGCTGAGGGGTAGGCTGTGACTCTACCGAACTGCAATACCTATAAAGCAAATTATTTATCACCGTAATAATCGCAAGGAAATGGTTAGAGAAACTTGCAACATTCATAACTTTCATCTTTGGGAAAACTTCGCATACCTAACTTGCTTAATACAACCCTAATATCTATTAATAGACCATGAAAACTCGGCGCTTCGCGCCTCGCCAGGGGGGCAAGCCCCCCTGGACCCCCCGGATGCTTACCGTTTGGAGCCTGCGGCTAAAAATCGAGAAACATGGAACATGCTTTAGCTATGTCTTCTTCACTACTTCTCAACGCACTATTTCTCACTACTTCTTATAGTTGTCATGACGGCAATGGATACGATGTATGTTTTCTAATTAGCTTCCCTGGTAATGAAGCTTCGACCCTCGCACATAAGATTGTTTACTAACCATTTATAACATCGCATTGTTGGATTAATATCTCGTAGATAAATATAAAACTGCGACATAAATGCGTGATAAATCGAGAGCTTTCCAACGAATGGAGAACGATTTTTGTCCGATGAAAACTAAAGAAGTTTCATTTCCCTAGAAACGACTCGGTTGTACGTGAAAATCATTAAAAAATTTCGTCACCCATTTTTTGTGACCATTTTTTGTGACCAATTTTTCGTGACACATTCCGCGTGACATTTTTCGGCTAGTTAGTCCAAGGCTAAAGCATGTTCCATGCTAAAATCTGTCGAGATGTGGCACAAAACCTTTCTCGTACCTACTCATTACATGAACGCAACGACTAAATACCAGTAGGATACCGATCACAACCGAAATAATTATGTTTGTGAATCTGGCGATTTCGCATGAGTAGAGCGATTCATCGCCCTTTCATAAATATGATTTTTATAAGTAGCAAACTAACTACAGAATTTAATCATTGATAGGATACCTAGTGTGGTGATTTGGTATGTGATCACCACTTTGTCGTGAACGGCGGGTTTTCACGACAGTAGGTCGGAGAGAAGGGGTCACCAGAGAGTCGTGAGTTAGTCACGAAATAGGAGCAGAAGAGAGATGGAGTTGGGTTGAGAGGACGGATTGCGGAAGGAGGTGCTCCTATGGAGTCTTTTGACTAACCCCTCGCGGTTTTCACCAACAGCAGGAGTTGGTTGGGAAGGCGACTAGTACCCCGCGGTTTTAACCTACAGCAGGTACTAGGTGCGAGGGATATCCCGCGGTTTTCACCTAAAGCAGACACAGGGAAGATGGAGGCCAACACCCCGCGGTTTTCACCAACAGCAGGTGTTAGAGGAGAGGAAGGTATCCCGCGGTTTTCACCTATAGCAGACACAGGGAAAATGGAGGACAACACCCCGCGGTTTTCACCAACAGCAGGTGTTAGAGGAGAGGAAGGTATCCTGCGGTTTTCACCTATAGCAGGTACCAGGAAGGGATACGCACCGCGGTTTTCACCAACAGCGTGAGGAAGGGTAAGAGAGAGAGAGGGGGGGGGGGGGGAGAGAGAGAGAGGGATTCGAGTGAGAGAGAGGTTCGAGGGAGATAGGTTCGAGAGAGGCTGGGCCAGAAGGGCTGTTTTATAGGGACTTTTTCCACCCGTCCCCCGTCCACAATCGGCCGTTACAGTCGGTTGAGGCGGATGGCGGTTCCGTCTCTACGTTCTTCGCGTTTATTTGGTAAAATCGCACAATATTACAGGAGTGGATTCTGAGAGGGAATAACGACACCTAGGTATCTAACACAGTGCATAATCTTTCTCAGGAAACCCCGACTCCATTTATAGTTTCCTATATTATTCCTATATTACTTTTTTTTCTCTTCAAACAATAATAATTACGTACTCCTGGGCCCCAAGTGACAACACGACTTACAAAATATACTTAGGAACTACCTATCTTCTACCTATCTTCTATCTTCTATCTTAAAAAATTTGCTATTTCTTATAGTAGCATTTGTCATCAATTCAATTTTGATGAAATTCATAGTATGTGTAACCAATTCCACGTTTAGGGCCCAACTCGCACTTATATTTCACCACATCACAACCATTCTTCGTGTAGTTATGAGCGTTACTAGGATGAGAGGACACAGACGGACAGACCCCGAACCAAATTTCTTCAGAAATGGCTGAACCGTGGTTGAACTCAAAACGCGCGAGGAACTTTTCATTTTGGAGGACAAGCTTTTTTTCTATTAGGTAGATTCAGTTGCAAAATAAACCTAATAGTTATTTGCAGTCTTTCTTACCTTATCGATTTTTTTATCCAAAGTGAACGTTAATTTAAAAAAAAATTCATGGGTCGCCAATATCTCGTTAGGGACAAAAGAAGTTTGAGGATATTCTGATCAGCTGGTGGTTGGGGAGAAGTTAATATGATTGCAACAGTTAAATTCCAATCTTCTCCCAACGGGACATCGCCCTACACAAATACGGGAAACTTGTCCTCTTCGTGATATTAAAACGAGATTAGGGCTGTCCCAACGGATTTCACGATTTCCCGTCTCTTTTCTTTCCCTGTCCCAACAAGTCTCACAATTCCTCCTCACCGCCGGTTCCATCCGTTACCTACTACAAGTCCCAGTTGGAATGTGCTGATCACCTCCGGCGACGGGTTTACCATTTTTGTTTGGTTTGCGCTAATATTGTGCACCTTTCTCCGCACTCCCATTATGTATTACCTCCGCACCTTCCTTATGTATTACCTGCATGAATTGCTCGGATACGGATGTATGTAGCACCTAGTATGTAGCGCCATAACACCTGCGTAGTACAGGATGGTTATGCGTCATACAATAGGACAGTTCCCTCCATCACTCCCTCCACGAACCTCGCCCTATTAATTGTTCTGTCGCACATAATTTACTATTCTACTGGATTCTACTGATCAGCCACATGTTCCATTCAAATCGGAATAATTAAAAGGATTTTACTACAATATTAGGCGAAATTTATCCAAAAGGAATAACAATTTTGGTGAGGGGTGGGGATGATTTGGAAGAAAAATATCCTGAAGTGTGGGGCGTGGCCAGGATAAATTGGTGTGGCACCTTGGACACGTCCTGACCACGCCCTTTGTCACGCCCTCTGTTAGTAGACAAGAGTGGTAGAAACTAGTTAGAGAGGCCATAACAAACTTCACAACAATAGGCACCTACAAACTATTTCTGTCTAGAAATCCCAAGGGATTCAACATTTCCAGCTAATAAACCTTTGTTATCTCCTAAATATAGAGTAGGTTATGTGCGTAATCCACGTGTCTCGAAAGGTTGAAAACTCTGTGAAAGGGAAAGGGATTTATCGCTCAACGCGATAAATAACTCAAAACTTGGCGCTGTTCTAATTATGATAATAATGTAGGTTGCTCGCTTACAAGGGTTGGAAAATCGACGTCTCCCTCTGGCAAAACTCGCTGTTGAAAGCTTTTCCGAGACCCTTCCGCGACACATGAAAGCCTAACAAAAGAGAAGAAAATTAGGTTGAAGTCAGCGTTTAATTTAATTAAAACGCACCAGGAGTGAGGTTGTCTTTGAGAAAACAATACGTCAGGGGTCCGGTGGCTGTAGGAAATGAAGGGAAGGAGGTTACTGGTGGTTTATAGCCCAACAGGCCAAAGTGTTGCTGCGGTGACCCAAAGAAGTGCTGAAGGTAGCTCTCTAATGGTTGGGCTGGATATTTTACGAGGACCTATTATAATGAAAAAGTCCTCGCTGTGTCCGAGTTTGTGCAAGGTTTGTGTGATCTTCCACTTCGAGCCCTTCGGACTTCAAACTTGAGGGTGTTACCATGCCACAATTAATTTACAGATATGACCGTAAAGACTTAAAATATGATAGAGTGTACCAAAACACATACGTGTAACCTTTCCAACTCTTCAAACCGAAGTTCAGACCTTTCATCCTCAATACGGACATCGTCGGCACCACTACCAACTAACCGAACTCCATCAATATGGCGGGGGGGGGGTACTGGCCACTAAAAATAGAGTGGATAGGTATAATTATTGTGGTCATCAGTCTCTCTCCAGTTCAACTATTGCAGCTGAGGCCAACGTACCCGGCTTTTACCTATACTTAAACTATTGAATTGTTGCAATTGTTCACCCAAAAAATTTTAAATAGTCTTATTCTGCCTCGATTCACCATTTTACCAATTGAATCTTTTACGTGAATTTTTAGCGGTTTTTACATAATTTTGGACCCCTTCTCCCATTGACACATTTGTTATTTTTGAAAATCGCTCGTTTTCGAACTAATCATTTGCCACTACCAACATTTTGGCGAAATTTTAAGTCGATCTAGATCTAGAAGGACACACACACACACCTATATCCATATACCTATCTATCTAAAAACGCTGCAAAGTCTTTATCACATGGGTTTATTATTCTACTGGACATACGTACAGAAAATTTTGGCTGTTCATTTATTGTTTCTTTCATGTGCAATTATTGAAATGGCTATTTTTGATGGTTTCCACCAATTTTGGCCACCAAAAACACGAATTAGGCTCGGCTTTTTTTGTACACATTATCTTTGATCATTGATAGTACCGTTTACCTGTCTTGATTCACCTGTTGGTACTACTTTTATGGTGATTTCAGACAATTCCACAGGTTTTTGACTCATAAAACAATTATTATTGAAATCGAGGAATCATTAGGTATTGAAAATAATAAACCAAAATGCTATCTCGGAACTACCAACTCAATATCACCCAGACATGAGCGATTATAATCAGGTGTTCCCTAGCAATGACATCTGGGCCGTATTCATACCGTTTCATTCACGATCATGTTGACGAAGCTTTTCGGTGCAAACGAACGGCTGGACGTATAATGCTCCGAGTGGTCTCAAACAATTGTTTAGTTCAAGAGCAATATAAAACTGTAAAAGAACATACCCTTTTATTTAGAGTTTTTGAGCTACGGCGTTCTTAAAATTTCAACCTCCATTTTTCGCCCCTTAGAGATCACTGACAGTAACTCCGAGCTTCGCGCACCAACTAGACCCCAGCTGGGACATCCAAACCAAATAGGATAAATAGGGGTTGTTATGACGATTCTTTGGGATTTTTTGAGCATTTGGTAAAATAATAGGATTTTACATGGAATGACACAGATCACAATTTAATCTAATGAATGTCCCAAGCATTTTATTGTATAGTTGGCCGATTTAGAGGAGATTTATTGGAAAGGTAATAGCATGTATGTATTATAAATGAGTTGTTTCAGGTGGTGGAGGGGGGTCCTAATTAATAGGTTCCTTTGAAGAGGTTACAGTATAGAGTGACACTGTGGAGGGGGTTGAGGGGAGGGGAATCGTGACCCCCTCTCCCCGATGGTTCCCCTCCACCGAGCGTCATTACCCCGCCCTACCCCTCCGCCCGTGGATCAATGTTGCGCCCAGCAACAGGTTACCCCCCTCTCCACGGTCGCGGTGCCTTCGACCTTCCCCTCCGTGAACTTTACCCGCACTCTTCCCTCCGTCGCCCCTCCCCGCGCAAACTCAATCTCTCATTGTTGTTGTTTCCACATTGCTTAATAGCGGCTTTTAACGATGGCGATGATAATTGCTTGATTCCGCGAATCAAGCCTGCAACATTCATCACTCTTGTTGAACGCACTGTAAAAGTTGTTATTCATTTCAGACTTTCCGTACCTACTATACCAATGGACGTAAAATGGTATGTACGGAAATCCCTCCAACTACCCCAATACCCAATTGTCCAGTTTCTACAATGTCGTGTTTTGCAAAAATTTTGGGTAAAATCATAAATATTAGGCTATCGAAATGTTTAGAAAAAGTTCGTAGGTACCTATATTACAGAAAAACATTGTAGATTCCAAAAGTACCAAGAATACTGCAAACGTCTTAACAAAATTGACTAACGAGGTTCTCTCTAACTTGGGGAAGGGCGAAAGGGTTCTTTAGATGAATGATATAATCGACGTAGATTTGCTCGGAAGCATAGGTAATATTATATCAAATCGTCTGTGTGTCCGCATATCCTTGCCACACGCATAACTTCCGCAGTTCGAATCCGATTTTGTTGAAATTGTCGGGGATCGCAAGGGTTTGGCCACACATGCTCTTTTATGAATAACAGAACGATAGGATCATTGGTGCGGACACTGCGCGTGCGCAAACGCTAAATTTGAGGTACTCAATTTCTCATAAACCTATGGCCCTATTTTGATGAAATTTTCAAGAACTTGTCTTAAAAATACGCTGAGGAATTTTCTTTTAACATTTTTTAAACAACACATTATGCTTTATGCATAAACGAATTATAGGTAGATAGATTTCTTGAATCCACCGCATATTTACGAAACAGTGGTTGCCCGACTGGACTTGGTTTAGTGCTTTCCTGGAGGAAGCCTGAGGGTAGGTATTGACCTCAGAAAACAGAGATACAGGTAAATAATAAACTTCTGTGTAATAATTTGCAGCATTTTATTTAGTCTTCCATGAAAACCCAAATTTCAATACTTTTTGCCCCTTGAAGTTCTTTCAAGGATTAAACATTTGTTTAATGTTAAATTAAACAAGTTTAATTTACTTGTTATAATAACCGGTTATGAGTAAAATTAATAACAATCAATAAAATTAAGTTTCCTCCAACAACAAACCACCACTCGGAACATAAGAATTCATTAATTTAAATTTCAGATATTTTTTTTTAAATGGTGTATGAATCATGACAAAACAGAAATAGTCGAAACTGCATAAACAGTGGTTAAGATTACGAAAGAAGTGGAGAAGACGGTGGGGGATGAGTTGCACAAGTCGTCAGTGCAAAGGCAAGTTTTTTCACTCTCGGAAATATCTATACAGCCGGCATTCAGTCGAGTTCCTTGAGAGTCCTTCTTCCCCATACACCCGCGCTTCGTACTCTTTGTTCCCGAGCCCTGCATAGAACGCAGATTTCATAAAAATTCGTCATAATCGAAGGATGAATTATCGGGGTGGAACAAGTTTTGGAAACTGATCTGTTTGCAACTATCATACATACTAATAAACTCCGGGTCTCAGTCGCTATCACTATAATAGCCCTGCAAGCCCACAAGGAAATATACCACTGACTGGAATAAAGGGATACGAACCCTTTCTTCACCTCGCTTCACGGTTGCCTCGATCATAAATGACGGGCATAGTATGAAACATCATACACAACATGATTCCAAAAACATATATATATATCCAAACATGACTATGAACATGATATTATTTTTAGTTCTAATTAGGGCTGGTATGCAATCCCAATACACAGGTAACGCCAATATAAAGTGGCCATACAAAACTCGTGACTGCGAGGAGGAATGCAGTAATCTTGCACTTCCTGCTGAGCTCCAGGACTATCTACCCTAGAGCTACGGCAACCCCTGCAAGTGTACTGGGACACCGCATCTATCTATAAGCAACACTGACCAGGAGTGACACCAATTTGTCGCAAAAATCAGTCCGGATGTGGATCTGAACCTGATGCGTAGAATCCTACAGTGCGCACCTCGGTTTTCCATGTCACAACGCAGAATGAGTTCATGGTCGCAATGCAGTCGATTGAAAGGTTGGCCCATTTGGCCGAGTCCAGTTGCTTCCAGTAAAGGCGGTCGCAGATGGGCTCGTCGTCCGAGTCCTTGGAGTTGCACTCGTAGCACTTGAGAGCAGGCCCTAGCGTCACCAGGAAAGCCAAGAGCAAACACAATGCCGAAATTACCTATTGAATACAACTTGTATTATTTTCCTACGTTTTATTCTTTATATATTTATGTTTTTGTTTTACTACATATTTATGTTGTGTAACAACACCTTGGATCATCCAGCGAATAATCATACCACTGTGCAGAACATTAATGAGTTAGAGGAAGCAAGATTTTATTTCTACGATCCGCAGTAACTTACGCTACATTAAAAGAAAAATTATATTATATAATAGACCACCTATACTTGAACAGTATGAATAATCATCGACTCAGATTGACCCTGATCCCGAACGAACATCTCAAAACACTAAGACCAAAAATAAAGAAAAAAACGATGCAAATCCCTGCACAACGGTTTATTATTTTGTACAGAATACCCTTTTGTTACAGATCACAGCTCTCCGTATATTATATAATATGTACCACCCTTTATATTATATAATATGTACTACTCTATACATATTATGTAGATCGCAGAACCTCCGTAGGTTAGTACCTAACCCCGTACTCGTTAATCGGTGCCTACCTAAATCACGACTTAAATGTTGCTAAAATAATACTGTCGATGACAAACAGTACCTAAAATGGCAAAAAGAAACGCAAATAATGGAGTTCTGAAGTGAAAAATCATTGATGTGGAGTGAAAAAAGTTGCAAACGTACCTACCAACAAACTGTAGATGGTATAATGAACCGTTTTGTAATAATTTACCATTATGTAGTAATTTACCCATCAATAATACTTCAACGTTTGTTCAAGTTTCACTGCCTACCAACGAACTCCAAAAGAGCCATCATTTTCCAAATGAAATAATATCACAGAACAACCAACTCGACTTCATACTCTGTGCATATAATCAGGTCATCCCTAGCAATGATTTTATCTCGGGCAATTCCCGATTGTTAGCGCGTCCCTGGTGATGACATTTGGGCTAAATGTCTACAATTTATTCACCCTGCTGTTGAAATACTCGTTACTATGTACCGACGTAAATCACGAATTAAATGTTGCTAAAATAATTCTGTCGATGACAAACAGAGACTAAAATGGCAAAAAGAAACGCACATAATGAAGTTCTGAAGGAAGATTGTTGATGTGGACTGAATTAGATGCCCCTTCTGCGTAGATAACTGTTTTCTGTGGTCAATACCTACCATCGTGGTCATGTATAATGATCCGTTGTGTAATAACTTGCCCATCAAGTTGCAAAAGTACCATTCAACAAAATCCAGCCCCTTCTTGGTAGATGAATCGCTGTGTAATAATTTACCGTTCTGTAATAATTCACCGTTATGTAACAATTTACCGTTGTGTAATAATTTGCCGTTGTGCAATAATTTACCATTGTTTAATAATTTACCTACCCATCAATAATACTTTAACGTAGTTCAAGTTGCAGAAGTACCTACCAACAAAATCCAATAGTCCATCGCTTATCAAATGAAATAATATCGAAGAACAACCAACTCGACTTCATACAGCCATCCTTGATTATAATCAGGTGCTCCCTAGTGATGATATCTGGGCCGGATTTATACCGTTTGATTCACTATCGTGTTGACGAAGCTTTTTGGTGCACACGAACGGCTGGTTGTACAATGCTCCGGGTGCTCTCAAAAAATATTTTAGCTCAAGACAAATTTATTAACGTAAAAAACCCATCATACTGTGTTCTGAAAATTTCAACCCCTATTTTGAACCCCTTAGAGATGGCTGACAGTAACGCCGAGCTTCGAGGACCAACTAGACCCCGAACGGAACCTATAACCCGAATTTCATCAATTTCATTTCATGGTAACTAAGAAAATTGGCCAGTACGGCGTACAGACAGAAATTTTTTTATTGTACCTTGAAACGTAAACCATCAAATTTTGATGGGGGGTTAGAATTTATTTTTCATGCTCGATTCCAACGGTTCATTATTGAAAATAATTAACCAAAATACAAACTCGAAATGATAGAGGAAACCCAAAACACAAGACTCAACCATCAACATCGAAGCCTACATCGAGTCTCTTGCACCACAGGTCCACGTCGAACTTATAAAAATATCCACGGCGAATCCATTTGGCCATACATGGCTAACACGCAAGGAAGCAGGACGACCTACCTATCTGAGTTTTGAAATGTCTATCAATTGAGTCTGTTGGAAACTTACTCGTATGCTAATCATTGTGATTCACTGAATCTGGAATCAGTAGGCGGTTGAATGGACAGCAAGTAGTATTTGAAATTGTACGAATGAATGGCGTTCACATTCGGAGGTCACACTATACGCTAATGGTGCATGAATATTTATAGCGGTTTAGGGTTTCAAGGGAACTTGCGTTGTCATGCGAATCAATGATTCGAAAAATTAATTAGAGTGAACCTTGCTCACTATCGAATGTTCAGCACTAACCTGATACCTGCGATCTCAAGTGATCTAATCGGCAAACTAAATATTACACAACGGTTTATTATTTGCCTATATAGATGCCCCTTCTGCATGGATCACTGTTTTCTGTTGTCAATATCTACTCTCGAGCCCTAAATCGAGTAATGGAGCCGGCCGGGCAATTTTTCATAAATATGCGGCGGATTCAAGAATTCTATAATTAATTTGTACGTACAGTTTCTTCTGTACAAATTTAAATGGATTTTTGTTTATAGAATTTCTTGCGATCCGGATCGTTTCTCGGGATATGCTACTAGAGAATGCTTACTTCAAAATATTGGCCTTAGTTTTGTATAAAATCCGTACTTCAGACAAAGGATGTGATGTGAGGACTGATTTGCTGAGGACTGTATGCATTTTTCCTGCAGATATTTCTTCTCCACCGGTTGCCTTCAGAATGTCTTGCCTTGGCGGTGACTATCCATAAAAAAGACCCACGAAATCCTTATGCTAATTTCGGCCTATCTTACTAATCCTATTGTTCGCAAAAGTGATCGAGAAGCTACTATTGGCACGCCTGTTGCCTTGTCTCGAGGAAAATGAACTGATGAGTGCAGCCCATTTCGGCTTCAGAAGGCAGATACAGCATCAGCATGTAGTCCACTCATGAGATCATGCCATGCCACGCTTTGGAAAAACTACAAAAAGATATCTTGGTATTTTGACCTTTCTAAAGCTTTTGATTCTAATCTGTTGATATTCTACTGATCAAACTTCAATATTATGGTTTTGACCATGTGTATTTGAATTTCACTGCTTCCTATTGGGAGGTTCAGTAGGTGAACTTCGACGGTTCTGCGTCTGCAAAGGCCGCCTTGGATCATGGCGTGAGGCAGGGTTCTGGTCTTGGCCCTACCCTGTTCCTGCTGTATGCCAGTGACTGGCATAAATATGTCCTCCAGAGCCGAGGCATAACTGCGCACCTCTCTGCCGAAGATATCTCCATCACCGTTTGTGATGGGGACTTAGAAGCTAAGCAACGTCGAGCTGAAGAAGCAGGACGACTCACTCTCAGATGATGTAATGCCAGCCGCCTCTCTGTCAACCAAGAAAAAAACGCTGCAAATCCCTGCACAACGGTTTATTATTTTGTATAGAATACCCTTCTGTTACAGATCAAATCTATGTATAGATAACCCGTCTATATAATATGATATATGTACTATTCTATACATATTATGTAGATCGCAGACCCTCCGTAGGTTAGTACCTAACCCCGTACTCGTTACTAGGTACCTACCTAAATCACGAGTTAAATGTTGCTAAAATAATTCTGCCGATGACAAACAGTACCTAACAAAAGAAACACACATAATGAAGTTCTGAAAAGAAATTGTTGATGAGGAGTGAAAAAAGTTGCAAACGTACCTACCAACAAACTCCAGCCCCTTCTACGTAGATGGTATAATGAACCGTTGTGTAATAATTTACCGTTGAGTAATGATTTACCGTAGTAATAATTTACCCATCAAAAATACTTCAACGTTTGTTCAAGTTTCACTACCTACCAACAAACTCAAAAAGAGCCGTCATTTTTCAAATGAAATAATATGACAGAACAACCAACTCGACTTCATACTCCGCCAATATAATCAGGTGATCCCTAGCAATGATTTTATCTCCACCAAATTTCCTATTGTGGGCGCGCCTCTGGTTACGAGATTTGGTTTGAATTGTATACAATTTCATTCACACTGGAGTCGAAAATGCCTGTCGGTGCAAACTTCGGGGCCTTACTGTGAACGAACGGCTGGACGTACGATGCTCCGGATGGTCTTAAAAAACTCGCAAGTTCAAGAACTATTTAAAACCGTAAAAATATTCACGTAAAAAAATGGTACTTATAGGCGTTTTGAAAATTTCAACCCCTATTTTGAACCCCTTAGAGATGACTGACACTAACGTCGAGCTTCGAGGACCAACTAGACGCCGAACGGAACCTATAACCCGAATTTCATCAATTTTTTTTCATGGTAACTAAGAAACGGCGTACGGCGTACGGCGTACCCCGTACGGCGTACGGCGGACAGACAGAAATATTTTTATTGCAGTTTTGGATTCTACATACCTTGAAACGTAAACCATCAAATTTTGAGGGGGGGTAAGAATTTTTTTTTCATGCTCGATTCCAATGGTTCATTATTGAAAATAAGTAATAAACCAATACAAAAGCTGATTTTCGATCTCAGAAGGACCGAATTTTCCACTGCTGAATATCTTGAGTTTACAACTGACAGTGCAATATCGTGGACTCGCATTGTGAGAAGGTAGACAAACAGCTATGCAGTGCAATTTACATGGTGGGACGGGCTTCCAAGTTAGTGTCTAAATGTTTAAAGAACCCTCTACCTTGCATGTTTCCACAGCAGTCTGGCTTTTGGAGTGGTGTTGTGTGGGAATAGCCACGCTCTGCCTCCAGCATATTTCTCCTTCAGAAACGTGCACTGAGACTCATACACGGTTTCACCAACCACACTTCGTGCCGGCCATTATTTACTCAGTCCGAAATTCTAACCCTGCTCGTGCTGTACCTCCTGGAGCTTCTCATGTGGATCCACGCGAACTCCGATGCTATGAAGCGAAATCGGGAAAACCACCCCTACGATACAAGACGCGCAGATGACCTGGAAGTTCCATTTTGAGATTGGCAACTTCCCAAAGACTCGACTTCGTCTATGCAGGAAGTAAATTATACAACCTATTCCTCCACCATCACGGCTTCGCATTTGTTGAATAGGAGGCTTGTGCAACAACCAATTTATTCCGAATTTCATGATAACCCTTTTCCCATTACGTAAAGTTTTGTTGTTTTTTCTATTTGGCTTGTTGTTTGGTTTTACTAAATATTTGTAGGCTCTGGTGATGATATTAAAAAGCCTGGAGAAAGACCTTCCCAATCCTGTGACGTTACTGCAGTTGGTGAGTCGATCATCATAATCAATCGACTGTACGGATTTAACATGGGAATGGGCTATGCAGAGATCATACCGGCGCCTTACTGTGAGTTGATACGGAGAAAGCATCTTTGATACACACGAATGTATAGAATAATATTCTATGCGCTATGTGTGGTTGTATAGAAGATGTTTGTGTAAACAACTACAGGATAAAAATAAAAAAAACCACAGTCATGCAGCATGGCTATAAGAGCGAATTTTCGAAGTTTTCGGCATCTTCCTCCTCCGCCTAAAATGTTCTGAAAATTAATTTTCGGCCAATGAACTTGATACCATACAAAATTAAAACAGGAGTAGTTTTACGCAAAGTAAAATTTGGGGTTGAAGGAGGAGGAGGGGGAAATCAACAATGTTTTGAATACCAGAAGAGTAGGTATTGGGTACGTAACAAATTTTTTGTTCCATTTTTTGCCGAGTAACACCTCGGTTTGTAGATTTTCCAACGCTGAACACGATGGTGAAGTCAGAATTGCGATATCCCATTCCGTTATCAGATTAGAGCAGACGAACCAGGAAGAACATCTCAAGAAATAACCACGTTCCTTCATCTTCAAAGTGCTCCAGTTTGAGAATGGAATGAGATATCGCAATTCTGATTTCACCATCGTGTTCAGCGTACAAAAACCTTTAAAATGAGGTGTCACTTGTCAGACTTTTTCATTTTGGGAATTTATGGGTAATTTTCCCCCCCTAAAACTACCCAAAACTCCCCCTTAGGGTGACCCGATTCTGCCCATCTTCGAACTTAGCCTGTCGATTGCTAAGATAGATTTTTCGTGCAAATTTGAACTTTTTATCTCAATTCTTTCGAGAGTTATCGTCTGGAATGACACATACATATATAAATATATATATAAATATATAAATATATATATAAATATATATATATATACATATAATTTTTGGTGTCTTTCGGCAGGGAATTCAGGATGGTCTGAAACGGATTTTGGTATAAAAATCTTTCGGAAATTCGAGTTTTAAAAATTTTGGACCGAGAACAATAGCTTCCTTTTCTTCGAAAATTCGCTAATAGTCTATTTCAACGTACACTAGCAAACTGTAGACCGGTTTCGGTTGTTACACCATCGTCATTGTGCTGACGATGGTGTAACAACCGAAACCGGTCTACAGTTTGCTAGTGTACGTGGAAATAGACTATTTTATTTTTATCCTGTAGTTTTTTGCTATGGATTTCCACTATTCCGCCGCGAGTGATTTAAGTTATGTTTGTGTAGTTGTGTAGAAGATGGGTGCTGTCAAGATTTATGAAACCATCGTATCAAAGTAATGGAAGTTACATTAAGCGTTAGTCGTTTAAGTGAGAAGTGTTGTTTCAATTACCAGATTCCTCCACTCACCCTCGTTCACCCATTGTAAACCTTTCCATTTTACCAGGCCCTTTTTGCCAGTGGCACAATAAAAAGATAATGTAACCATTAAAAATACAAAAAACTGCGAGGCTCATTTTGCATTGCAAAGAATAAAAGCAACCTGAGAGAAACGAGAAAGAAAAAATCTGAGTAGGTAGGTGTTTTGGGTTAATGGAAATGGCGAGCCGGCGTTTTTCGGGAAGAGCGACACGGCTGATAACAAATGTTCAAAAATGTCGGATGATAAATCGCTTTGGCTCGCTACAAAAATGAAAAAATGAGTTGTGAGTTTTCCCTACTACTCCGCCTCGTTCGCGAGGTAAGAAGACACAAAGAGAAAACAAAGAGGTCTCTTCCTCTAATAGCAGTTGGATTCTTTGGCACCGCTGGTGCCCCACGTGATTAATGGGAAGGACTTTTCTGGGAGGGTGACCACGGTCTGCTTTTCACTGGTTGCGCTGGATTTCAAAGTGAAGGCTCGAACGAAAAAATAAAAGGAAGAAAATGAGAAAGAAGACAGGAAAATCCGATCTCCGGGCGCCCCAACTGTTCTTTATTTCGGTTCTGGACAACGGTCGTGGGTGGAATCTATGGTTTTCCGGTTAGAAAGGAGTGATTAATTAAGCGACATAGACGGAAGGATCCGATGAACTTTACCAGAGTTCCTAGTGGCCATGGAAACGAGGTAGCAAAATTGAATTTTGAGTCTGTACCTACCTATGAACACTTGATTCTATGTTATCCGCATGTTTCAGACATCGCCGATGTATACCTATTGTGAATATTCGTTTCATCTGCGCAAATGGTTTCATCTGTTGAGTGGTTTGCCTCTATTATGTTCAACTAGGTAGGTAAATGCGCGTGATCAGGAAGGCTCAGTGGATGGACTTGAATATTCAGTAGAACCATAATTTATTATTATGCAGTTTCTATATTCATTCAGGTGTCATGTTGTAACAAAGATGCTGTGTTTTACCGCCAGACTTTTTTTCAGCCCCAGCGTCATACACCAGATCTTTCCTTTTATAACTCTGTAGAAAGATGGCAAAATGTAATATGTCACGTTTTCTAAATTTTTCAGGAAAGCAATTTCAAAGTTCAGTCAGCCCTCAAAAATCGAAAAATGATTCAATATTGTTTTTTCTTCGACAGTCAAGTATTGTAACTAGCTGTGTTTGACATATGTGTAGGTTTTTAATTTTAGCTTATAGATTAGAAGAATTTTCCCAATTTTCCAAGCAGATTCCTGACATATATGATTTTGCCATCTTCCAAATTACTCGAGTTTACTGTTTTTGCCAATTACCTCGATCACTAATTGCTGGAATTTGTAGTTTTTTGGATTGGTGTTATGTAATAAAAAAATTTATAAAAATACTAATGGGTTAAAGCAATTTAAAAATCAGATTGCAAGAGTATGTTCGTAAAAATATTTCTTGATTTCCCATTGGGGAGGAAAAAGTAGTATTCAATTGAAAAAGAAGAAGACAAAAAATAAAATATTGTAAAATCGAACAAATGAACTATATATGGGGCTTATTATGGGGATACTATCTCCAACCCGGCACGAAATTTCATTAAAATCAGTCTTCCTCGTTGTCTTGCTTCGGCATCGCTGCTGTCAGCGGCTTCAAGTTCCCCAAAAATGGATGGGACTTCGTCACCACAGTTTTTTTTTTGGAACAGTGCATGAACAACTAACTCCCCACGAAATCGGAATTGCCTTTTGCACATAGAGCAAAGCCACATGGCTAAATAATCGTAGAACTAGAGCACTGTGTACTAACTACTGGTAAAAAAAAAGCTCAAGAAGGTTGCCGCAGATCAAAGACGAGCGTGACTTGAGAATGAGAACCAAGTAAAAATGAACCGTAAAATCAGATGGGAAGCGGTGACAACTGGCTGGGATTCCAATCTCTATTGGTGTGAACTAGAAATTAATTTACCCACGACGAAACACCGACACTTTCATTTTCTATTAGAATCCAATATTCAAACCTCCAGAAAGCAAAAACCATGTCACATTCTGCCTCCTCTGATCGTGCCAATATTCAAACATTGACGATGGCAAAACATCATATACATATATATGTCGTCATATCACAATTTGCCATCTTCAAATACCGGTGAAATTTCAAAATTGGAAGGTGGCAATAAGAAACAACGGACATATTATACTCTGCCATCTTCCGATTTTCACTTCCTGGACATATCATAAATGGTCAATGCTCTTTCCATTGTTACCGGTAGTTTAGACGACCGATCGTTGTAGAAATGTTTTAAATATATGCTATAATAAACTAGAGGGAGTGAAAATACCGATTTCGAAAAAAAAGTGACATATCACACTTTGCCATCTTTCTACAGAACTGATAGTCCTTAATTAGCCTAATACTAAGCAGTAGTCTATAATAATTATTATAGTTGCTCTAATCGCCCATCAAATCGCAACTGAAGATTATACTCTTTAAGGAGCGGATAATAATTATTATCAAAGACTGGCTCGTAGACACGGCCCTTGAAATCCGTCTGTTAAGAGAGAATAATCAAGTGCGAGAAATGGACTGAACCCTACTTACATCTGAGCGAATAATTTCACTTTCTCCAAACCTTTTCAAAAAGGCTAACGAGGCTGTTTCCCGAAAACGCCACTCAAGCCCAACTTTCCCTCAACCGTTTAGGTGTCCTTGGTTGATAATAAATAAATAAATAAATAAAACAAAAATAATAACCCACCCTACCGCTCTTAACGATGTAAACGGTGAATTCCCACCAGTTTTCTAACAAGCTTCTAACTTGTTTAGAGTATTTTCGGCTTGGAAGTCACTCTGCGCCAAAATTGAACCTGCCTGTTGTCGATGCCCTATTAAAGAAAAAATAAGAATTCGTAACAAAATGCAGAAAGCGACTTTGGTCCGTATTTGCTTCATTTATCTCGGGTCAATTTGAATACGACTCCTGGAACTACCGGCAGACTCCTTAATAACGAGTTTTTTCGACTCCTTTTCACTTTATTCGGATCCTCCTTTTACATACCGCAAATTCCTTCTCGTGGGCGTTCTTGAAATCCTTTTCCAAATGAATTGAAATCTTTACCTACCAATTCAATTTCTGAATCATTCAAAATAGTTTTGATAGGTATTTCTTTAAAACAGCAATGAAGGTCTTATGGTTCTTTTTGCAGTTGGCACAGCTTTAGGTCCATGGGAAGGTTCTTAAATCGAAAATTTCCCTGTGTACAGTTCTACGTTTTCTTTCGTTTCAATTAATAGCCTAAAATTATTGAAACCTATCAAAAAAACTGTCCGATTCACAAGT
Source organism: Leptopterna dolabrata (assembly GCA_954871275.1). NCBI lineage: Eukaryota > Metazoa > Arthropoda > Insecta > Hemiptera > Miridae > Leptopterna > Leptopterna dolabrata. The sequence goes on from OX940981.1 coordinate 40,788,725, forward strand.
CTTCTTACCTATTATATATATAATAATGGTGTTATACGATAGGCATTACACATATTTATAATTTTTTCTTTCATGTTATAGGTTTTCCGGGTGGGGGGTGGAGGTAGTTTTTTAAACCCAGACTACCATTGTCCACACAGTTTTGGCAATAGACCGCCCATTATTATTGCAACGAATTACTGGTATTGGCTGAGTATATTTTATTGGACGTCCTGATCATGTGTTGGCAACAACATTCAATTCATTGTTTACACCGAAATCACTGTTGTTCAGTTCAGGCTCAACACACACAAATTCTAACGCATTACACAATCTATACATCTTTAACCCCAGTATCTTTTATTACAGTATGTTTGGTCGAAACAGGCAAATGCGGTCAAAATGCTGGACATGTGGGTCAAAATACGGACAGACGAGGGGAAGATAGTGGGAGACGAGTTGCACAAGTCGAGGGTGCAGAGGCAAGTCTTCTGTGTCATTGATGTGTCAAAGCAGCCAGAGTGAAGCGCGCGTTCCATTTGAGTTGGTCTTCCCCATACACCCTCGCTTAATGTTCACCGTCCCATTGCCCTGCAGAGCACAAAGATCTGCCATGAGTTTTGAGCGCTCAGTTTATCTGCTTGGTTGGTATTAGGTCATATTAAGAATAATCTAAATCCTTTTCGAGCCACTCAAGTTTTCTATGGGTTTATTCATCACCAAACTGGTCATCCCAACGTGATACCAGTGAATGAGGCAGATGAACTTTGGACCCAACTCGAACTACGTTGCAGCCAGAAGTCTAAATTCGCTGGTGACCATAGTTTCAGGAGTAAATGCAGTCCACGAACATCCCAGTCACTGGTATCCGTCATCTCCCGAAACACAGCTACCTGAGACATTCCTATAACCAAATCCTTTCTATACACCTCGCCTTGGAGTTTATTATTGAATCCCTAGGTACGTAATTGATTGTTTCAGGATCTCTGAAAACAAATAGTTATGTACCTCCAAATTTTTTCAACGATACAGTACAGGTAACGGCTGATACTTTTTAATATGATCTGCTACTGTGTCTAACAAAATACAGTTTACAGCATTCTGGGATCTAAAAGTATCACTAGTATAATGGACACATGTTGATTTCACGGGACCAACCTGCCTTGTCCATGTGGCTATGCAGAAATTGGACATGTTTTCCATACACTGGACTGACAGTTTTGCCCATTCATCCTTATCGAGCTGTTTCCAGTAAAGGTGGTCGCAGATCGGTATTTTGGTCGCCAGGGAATCGCACTCGTAGCATGTAAGGGAGGGGCCCAGCGTCAGAAGAAATGTCAGGAACAAGTATAGTGAGAGAATCGTCTATTTTGGAAAGACAAAGCTCATACAATTACGAATCATACAGTAAGTACATAGTTCATGATTACTTGCATCCATAATGATTTGCCCTACGGTGATTTTCAGAACCGTTATGTCTTTGCCTGGTTCTGACAAGGCTACGCATCTTTGCCCACTGAATTCATATCTGGCAGTTGACCAGGATATGCAAACTGACAGGTGTCTTTTCGCTCACCTCTAACTTATCAAATCCCCATTCAAATCAGAATGATTTGTCCACCACTGTTCGTCACTTTCTATTACAGATTCTTCGGCATATCAAGACGAACCATTCATGTTCCACAATTCACGTACTTACTCGTACGTCAATCATATTTCCCCAGTCAAGATGAAACCGGTGGATCCATTTGTGCTTTTACGTTGAACCGTTGTTGAACAGGAAAGTTTCAGAGGACTACTAACTTCAATATTTCGAACTAAACAAACAAAAGCAAAATTTAAGAACTACAATCATAAACAATAATATTATTCTCTATAACTACAAAAACAGTGTTCTCAAGGGAATTCATGTTGTCGATTACAACCTCGTTTGGAGTGGAACTTTTGGTTAGTCATCCAGTGTGCACGAATAGCGGTTTTTCTGTGTGCGGTTTTGGGGAATGAAAACTCTCCAGAAACGAACTGAGAATTCATCCAGGCATTCTACCATTCTCCAGTGACACATTTGGGAAGGAAAATATCCCTCACGTTCCTCCGATTTTACATTTTTGAGGTGGTGAACCAAGTAGCAGAAACGGTTGGTCTTCAGTTGGCAATGGTCGGCCGATGTAATTTCAGTGGTTGGACAACTGTTGGGTAATGGTCCGAGTGGCGGCTTCATGTTGGGATTTGAAAGGCCTCGACGGCGTAGACAAACAATTCGATTCAACAGTGAGCTCAACGTGCTGGCAATTTCTAATTGTGAAATACCTACAGAACTGTTTCAGCATATAAAATACCAACTGTTGGCGCACGTGCAGCCTAAATTGTTGGACCTAGCGTTGGCTTTTCCCCAGAGTTGTAACCTGTCCCCATAACGGTGAAATTACTTTTCTTAATTTCTAGCTAGCTGATGAATATAACACACCGATTGAACTCACGTTTTCCCTTATCGCTTCTAAGAAAATGCGGATTCTAATTTCGTTTTTATCACAACTAGGAAAAGTCCCTAAGCGCCGAAGCCCCGAAAGTGAAATTACGAGAGGGGAAAAATGCCTTCATAAAAATCCCCTTGATTAGGGACTTTCTCCAAAAACTAATTCGCAAAGAGCCTTTGAAGCTCATTCGCTTTTGTTCCTTTTGAGCCGTCATCTTGAGTTATAGACCCCCCCCCCCCCCCAACCAACTACTCCCTTTCCCCTCACCATCACAACCATATTCATTCGAAAAGCAAAGTCCTTTCGAAGTTTCCCGCTAAGGACCTTTCTGAAACTACTCTCCAATCCCTCGGTTCTACAGTGAAATTTTTTTGTAAGCCAGAAAAACTCCCTAAGACTTTGAGTTCTAATACTCGGTTGTTGTTAAAAAGTTGAAATCGCCGAAGGTTATGTTTACGTGGTTAAAGAGCGTCGTGGGATGCACTAGTTATTTTTACAAATTTTGGGACCTTTGTAGTAAGTAGGTAAGTACTCATAATAACCGTGGTACCTGCCTACCAATCAGTAACGTTGCTGCTGGTAAAGATACTGGAATTCCAGCAATCTGCCATTCTGGTCTCTTTTAGCGAATTTTCGAAGAAAAGGAAGCTATTGTTCTCGGTCCAAAATTTTTAAAACTCGAATTTCCGAAAGATTTTTATACCAAAATCCGTTTCAGACCATCCTGAATTCCCTGCCGAAAGACACCAAAAATTCCCTGCCGAAAGACACCAAAAATTATATGTATATATATATATATATATACACGTTTTCTCTCCTTAACGAACACCTGGAGTTAATGAACACCGGCTGTATTGAACAGATTTTTAGACGTCTCCTCTAGACTATACCGCAAGACATGGGTGCCATATAGGTTGGTGTTATTCAGCTTGAAGGAGACAGGGCAGGGTGTTCATTAACCCTATTCCTGTATCACAGAGGAATTCCTTCAAGATTATCCCCTTCAGAACTTGGGCCTGTTACCCGCCTCACACAAACTTCCCCTTCCACCTTCACGTTTGCAACTTGTACTTCCAGACTTGGGACTGACTTGTTCAATAGGAGATGGTGTTACAAATCATATTATCTCATTCGTACAGCATAAAATCCGTGAAAAAAGGTATCATTGTGTAAAAATCTAGCGGATTTCGATTTCGAAGCTTATTTTTTAACAGGAGGTGGTTGGACTAGAGTGGGGGTAATTATTTATGAATTATCTTACTGTTATAGTAAACAACCGGAAAAAATTTAGCATTATGTAAAAATCACCCGTATTTCAATTATCAAGCCCATTCTGTTATGAGGGGTGTTGGGACTAGAGTGAGGATAATTACATGAAAATTATCTTATTCTTAGAGTAAAAAATTGGGGGGGAATGGTGTCATTATGTATAAATCACACGGATTTCCATTTTCAAGCTTATTCTGTTATGGGAGGTTGTTGGACTAGAGTGGGGGTAATTATTTATGACTTATCTCATTCTTACAGTTAAAAACTCAGGAAAAAGGGTATCACTACGTAAAAACCACGCGGAATTCGATTTTCAAGCTTATTCTGTTATGGGGGGTGGTAAGACTAGTTGTGGGGGTAATTATATGAATTTTCTCATTCTTACAGAAAAAATCGGGGAAAAAGGAGTCATTCTGTAAAAATCACACGGATTTCCATTTTCAAGCTTATTCTGTTATGGGAGGTTGTTGGACTAGAGTGGGGGTAATTATTTATGACTTATCTCATTCTTACAGTTAAAAACTCAGGAAAAAGGGTATCACTACGTAAAAACCACGCGGATTTCGATTTTCAAACTTATTCTGTTATGGGGGGTGGTAGGACTAGTAGTGGGGGTAATTATATGAATTTTCTCATTCTTACAGAAAAAATCGGGGAAAAAGGAGTCATTCTGTAAAAATCACACGGATTTCCATTTTCAAGCTTATTCTGTTATGGGAGGTTGTTGGACTAGAGTGGGGGTAATTATTTATGACTTATCTCATTCTTACAGTTAAAAACTCAAGAAAAAGGGTATCACTACGTAAAAACCACGCGGATTTCGATTTTCATGCTTATTCTGTTATGGGGGGTGGTAGGACTAGTAGTGGGGGTAATTATATGAATTTTCCGATTCTTACAGAAAAAATCGGGGAAAAAGGAGTCATTCTGTAAAAATCACACGGATTTCAATTTTCAAGCTTATTCTGTTATGGGAGGTTGTTGGACTAGAGTGGGGGTAATTATTTATGACTTATCTCATTCTTACAATTAAAAACTCGGGAAAAACGGTATCACTACGTAAAAACCACGCGGATTTCGATTTTCAAGCTTATTCTGTTATGGGGGGTGGTAGGACTAGTAGTGGGGGTAATTATATGAACTTTCTCATTCTTACAGAAAAAATCGGGGAAAAAGGAGTCATTCTGTTAAAATCACACGGATTTCAATTTTCAAGCTTATTCTGTTATGGGAGGTTGTTGGACTAGAGTGGGGGTAATTATTTATGGCTTATCTCATTCTTACAGTTAAAAACTCGGGAAAAACGGTATCACTACGTAAAAACCACGCGGATTTCGATTTTCAAGCTTATTCTGTTATGGGGGGTGGTAGGACTAGTAGTGGGGGTAATTATATGAATTTTCTCATTCTTACAGAAAAAATCGGGGAAAAAGGAGTCATTCTGTAAAAATCACACGGATTTCAATTTTCAAGCTTATTCTGTTATGGGAGGTTGATGGACTAGAGTGGGGGTAATTATTTATGACTTATCTCATTCTTACAGTTAAAAACTCGGGAAAAACGGTATCACTACGTAAAAACCACGCGGATTTCGATTTTCATGCTTATTCTGTTATGGGGGGTGGTAGGACTAGTAGTGGGGGTAATTATATGAATTTTCTCATTCTTACAGAAAAAATCGGGGAAAAAGGAGTCATTATGTATAAATCACACGGATTTCCATTTTCAAGCTTATTCTGTTATGGGAGGTTGTTGGACTAGAGTGGGGGTAATTATTTATGACTTATCTCATTCTTACAATTAAAAACTCGGGAAAAACGGTATCACTACGTAAAAACCACGCGGATTTCGATTTTCAAGCTTATTCTGTTATGGGGGGTGGTAGGACTAGTAGTGGGGGTAATTATATGAATTTTCTCATTCTTACAGAAAAAATCGGGGAAAAAGGAGTCATTCTGTAAAAATCACACGGATTTCAATTTTCAAGCTTATTCTGTTATGGGAGGTTGTTGGACTAGAGTGGGGGTAATTATTTATGACTTATCTCATTCTTACAATTAAAAACTCGGGAAAAACGGTATCACTACGTAAAAACCACGCGGATTTCGATTTTCAAGCTTATTCTGTTATGGGGGGTGGTAGGACTAGTAGTGGGGGTAATTATATGAATTTTCTCATTCTTACAGAAAAAATCGGGGAAAAAGGAGTCATTCTGTAAAAATCACACGGATTTCCATTTTCAAGCTTATTCTGTTATGGGAGGTTGTTGGACTAGAGTGGGGGTAATTATTTATGACTTATCTCATTCTTACAGTTAAAAACTCAAGAAAAAGGGTATCACTACGTAAAAACCACGCGGATTTCCATTTTCAAGCTTATTCTGTTATGGGAGGTGGCTGGACTGGAGTGGGGGTAATTATTTATGAATCATCTCATTTTTACAATAAAAAATCGTGGAAAAAAGGTATCGTTATGTAAAATTAGCGGATTTCAAGTTTCAGTCTTATTTTAAGGGAGATGGTAGGACTGGAGTGGGTGTAATTATTTGTGAATTATCTTATTTTGCTTAATAAATCCCGGAAAAAAGTAGCATTATGTAAAAATCACACAGATTTCACATTTTAAGCGTATTCTGTTATGAGAGGTGGTGGGACTAGAGTGGGGGTAATTATTCATGAATTCTCTCTAAAAGGTATCATTGTTTAAAATTCGAGGGGTTTTTTAAATTTTTGAATTTTCAAGCTTATCGTGTTACAGGAGGTGGTAAGACTAGAGTGGAGGTAATTATTTGATTTATCTCATCTTTATATTATAAAATCGGGGGAAAAAAGATGAATGAAGGTGTAGATATCACGCTGATTTCGTTTTTCCAGCTTGTTCTGTTTCAGGAGTGGGGGTAATTATATGAATTACCTCATTCTCACAGTATAAAATCGGAGGGAAAAGGTATAATTGTTTAAAATTCACGGAGATTTAAATTTTCAAACTTATTCTGTCATGGGAGGTTGTTGGACTAGAGTGGGGGTAATTATATGAATTACCTCACTCTTGCAGTATAAAACCGTGAATAAAGGTATCATTGTGTAAAAATCACGCGGATTTCGATTTTCAAACTTATTCTGTTACAGGAGATGCTAGGAATAAAGTGCGAGTAATTATATGAATTACCTCATTATTGCCGTATAAAATCCTTGGAAAAAGGTATCACTGTGTAAGAATCAAGCAGATTTCCATTTTCAAGCATTTTCTGTTACGTAAGGTGGTAGGACTAGTAGCGGGGGTAAATATATGATTTATCTCATTCTTATTGTATAAAATCAGTGGGGTGGGTGGGGGGGAAGTTATCATTATGTATAAATCACGCGGATTTCTTTTTTCAAGCTTATTCTTTTTCAGGAGTAGGAGTAGTTATATGAATTACTTCATCCTTACAGTATAGAATTTCTTGTGGGGTGGCGGGGGGGGGGGGGGGTATTATTGTGTAAAATTCTCGGGATTTCAGTTTTCAAACTCTTATTCTCTTATGGGAGGTGGTAGGACTTGAGTGAGGGTAATTATGTGGATTACTTCAGTCTTGCAGTTTAAAACCCGTGAATAAAGGTACCTATCACTGTATGAAAATCACGCGGATTTCAATACGCGAACGTGATATGTTGAATAAATGTTTACTTAAATCATTTACGCATAATATTAGGTAATTTATGATTACTTACTATATTTGTTGCTATTCAATAATTTTGAGCCATAATTTTTTTAGAACTGATTCTATACGTCCGTGTTACAATAAGCAGGGAAGCTAGTCTCCCTAAGCTAGCCTACCCGAATTGGCAGAATTTTGGTTTATTATTATTTTTTTTTTTTTAATCAGCGCGATGAGTGCAAGAGCATGCAACGATAAATTTTCTAAATTTGGCTAACATCAAAGAGACTCCAGGGAGAAAAAGGTGGAACGCCCTCCTCACGTGTTACCAGACCTCACTAGACCCCAATCAACAGTCAAGCAAAGGCAAGCTATAGTAATTTCGTTCTTTTTCTCTGTACTCAACAGATACACATTACTCAGCGGATATATATAGTTTTTTTTGGTTTATTTTATTTCGTTAATTTTTTTATTGCCCATTGTCAAATAAGTAATCATGATTATCCTTTAACCGTATTACTGTGCAGAACTACCTACCTACCGATAGCAATTTAGTAATCTGAATACCATTTTCATCATGGAACCCTTCCCAGATAAAGAAAAAAGACGTACGGGGTACAAAATATATTGAAGGCACATGTGACGGGGCTGGTGTTCAACCTCACTAACTTGTTGAAGGTGAGGTGAGGCATATTTAGCGCAAAACTTTTTAAACCAAAGACTGTTTCTAAAAATCTGATAAAATCAATATAACAACTAGAAGGTTTCTTGTAATCAATAAATTTTGAATGATCTCGTTAGACCTTCGGAAACCGACGTTACATTGTTTTCCCGCTCCATCCTGCGTAGCAGTATCTATCAGTAGGAAATTTTCAGTGAAAATTTAAAAATTCACCCCGCCAATTCCGTGCCATCTTTTTGCCTAGTGTAGGTATTACATTTAATAAGCGTGATGAAACAAAGCGAATGAACTCAATTCTGATCACATTTGAGCTCATCACATATGTGTGACTGGGTGAAATTTTAAATTGTTTTCCATTTTTCTATAACTGCCCATATAATTATACTGTTGGCAATGCTTAAACTATTCATCATTTTCACATCTAAATTTTGAGGTATCAAATAGTTATGACTAGAAATATCCCTAACAAACACTTACCTAATATTTAAATCGGCAACTGACGATGAAGTACATGAAGTAGAGGCACTTTCCATAACTGGTCGAATAGATGCCCTATGTATAGAACATTTGGTAGGTAGGTACCTACTTACGTTTAACCAGCGCCTGATGATGAGGTAAATGCTGGTGCGAAACGCTGAAATGTGATATAAAACTGAAATTTCTCACTCCACCGCTTCAATTGTGGAAAACAAGATCAGCAAATGTTGGTTAGTAATATTGAGTAGTAATATTGATTATTTGGTTTGTTGAATATTTATAACAATTTTTCCGCAAGTTTAAAACCCTTCCGCAGCGAGTCTATAGTGATTTTTAGTTCGTCCCTCAGCAGTAACAGACGTCCTTATGTATTTCATCTGGTCAGAAGACAACACTCAGCTGAGAATGAAAAGAACAACATTTAAATACGTTTCAGACCTTCCTGAATCCAAATCTGTGAAAAAAACTATAGGGGTGTGTGCGTGTGTGTGCGCGAGAGCGTGTGTGTGTTTACGAAATTGTCATACATGTTTTTTCCGCCATATGAAACACCCCTTCCGAGCCTATTAGTTATTTTTAAACGTCAATAGGTACCTACCCCACTCTTCTCAACTCCCCGCGTAACTCAACTTAAGCCTGGAAATTGAAATCCGCGTAATAATTGTTATGCAATGAAACCTTTTTCCCGGACTTATACTGTTAGAATACGATAATTCATATAATTACCCCGCTCTTATCAAGTCACCACCCGTAACCTAGTAAGCCTGAAAATTGAAATCCGCGTAATAATTGTTATGCAATGAAACCTTTTTCCCGGACTTTAACTGTTAGAATACGATAATTCATATAATTACCCGCTCCTATCAAGTCACCACCCGTAACCTAGTAAGCCTGAAAATTGAAATCCGCGTGATTGTTATACAATGAAACCTTTTTTTCCGGACCTATACTGTTAGAATACGATAAGTCATATCATTACCCACTGTTATAGAATTCTGCGAATTAGAATATAGAATTTTGGGAGATTTTTACAAAGTGATTCCTTTTTTCACGTATTTTGTACTGTAAAAATGAAACAATTCATATAATTACCCCCACTCTAGTCCACCCTGTTTTGGTTCATTATCTTCCTATTGTGCCCATTAAAAAACTTTTCAGACAAAAACGATAAGCGGGATTGCATATCAGTCAAACACATTGAAAGCATCAAACTGAAGATCCACGTTTCTTGTTCATCTTGCAAAGCTGAAATTTTTTGATGTGAAGCATTTGTGGGACTGTTGGGTAAAAATGAGAAGGCATGGGTTCTGGGAGAAAAAGGGTGGTGGAAAATCATGTGGTGTAAGAAAATCTGTTCGTCGTAGAGATTGTGGTTGGTCCCAAAATTCGTAGAATGGAATCTACTTTCATATAAAAAAATATATAAACATTAGTCATGGTTACTCCTCATTGCTGCTTGTGCGACATTTTTCAACAGCGGTGAGATGCTACAGCATGTAACAGGGAGGAAGGTATTTTTCTTGCTTATATTTATTATAATCAAGCCGAAGGCTGACCAGTAAATTACAGTCGCACACAACCAAAGAATTTCAATTGAAGAGTGATTATCGTCAATTTACTTCTGAAAGTAAAATAATTTCTTAAGGAAATGCTTTATCTGATTTCGCTTTCATAGACATTACTCCCCGAAGTAAAGATAAATATTTACTTAAGTCAAATTTTTTCTTTTGCTTTATAAAATTAAGAAAAATCTTTATTCAAGTCAAAATTTTTCCCAACTCTCTGGTTTGAGCGTAAGTTGGCAGTTCTGGCAGGGTGTGTGTGTTTGTTTAGTTATATGTCCTCGGCTATTAGCCGTGCCGTTCTGTTGGTTTTCCGTTGTTGTGACCGCCGTTGTCCAGCATCCTCCCTGTGTCAGGACAAGTAAACAGTGGAGCAAGCAACCTTTGTTTTATTTTGAAAACTTTTCTATTACCTATACACTTGGCGCTCGCGTTTAGGTGTATTGACGTGTGTTTACCCCCTTTCCCTTCTGTATTACTCCTCCCTTCTATTCCCTCCTTCTTCCCTTTTGTTTTTACTCCCCCTTTAACTTTGTTTACTTATTTAAATATAAATTACGTTCTTACTGTAGTTCCTTGGTTTGCCTTTTCAGTGGAATCAACTACCAACTGGTCTTCAAAAAAGGAAATAATTGGGTTTTATCCTACTTTTGGTTAGGCAGAATCTTATTAGTAGTTGAAGTCATAAAGTTGGTCAATAATGCACAAATTGGAAACTTTTGGAACAATTTTTAAGGAACTATCAAAATCGATGGCAAACTCCCTGCTCACGTTAGGATTACTTCGAAGAGTGAACATTTACAAAATGCAAAGGAAATTGATAAACCAAGTCCTTGTCACATGGATTTATTATTCTACTGGATACACCGAAATTTTGGCTGTTCATTTATTGTTTCTTTAATGTGAAATAATTGAAATAGCTATTTCTGATTGTTTCCACCAATTTTGGCCCCCAAAAAACAAATTGTTTTTTCAAATTATCTTTGATCATTGAAAGTGCCATTTAATTGCCTTGATTCACCTGTTGACACTTTTTCTAGTGTTGTTATACAAACTGATGGTGATTTGAGAAAGTTTCCCAGGTTTCTGGTTCATAAAAAATCGATTTTGGGAGCAGAACCTTTGGTAGAACCTCAATTTTCCACTCCTCGGTCAAAATCGACTTCATATTCGTCTTCTCGTCCCACAAAAACATGGAAACCGATACTGAAAAGCTCATGTTACTATAACACAAAAAATACCTATTTTCATACACATTTTCGCTCATAACACCCTTGGGTGTATTCCGATCGGGTTGCAAAGTTTTGGGACACAACTAGGGCCCAAATGGAGCATGTGTGCGAAGAACGAATTTTTTAAACCGAAAATGAAGCCGGTATGCATCACCCGCATGCTCTTCGTTACATCGATCTCGTCATCCCACTCATCGAAGTCAAACAAAATTTCGTAATCCATCGTATAAAAAAAAAGAAAAAAAAAACTTGGGAAAAGAAACAAGAATGCCGAGAACGATGACACTGAAAAGATGACGTAAATGAAAAGAGAACAGTGCAAACGATCAATAAGGAAATGCTTAAGGTACCTTTCGACGTACCTCATTTTTTTCTACTTATTTAGGCCAGCAAGTAAAAATTTTTCTTTACTTATTGTCTATGAAATAGGAATAAAGTAAATACTAAAGGACGACTTAAGCCTTTCCTTTATCACTGACTATGAATAGCCCAAGTGGAAGATGCTTCCTTTTTGTTCACTTAAGCATTTACTTTAAATAAAGTGAGGACTATGAATACCCTTATTGTCTCTTTCAATGAAGAAAACGATTTTCAAGAACTTATAATAGTAACAGTAAGCTAACTAATGTAGTATTTAATTCTGGATGAGGATATAAGAACGTTCGTGTGAGGAAGCTATACTGCCTACTCGAATTGGCAGACGTTTTTACTGTACGAATGAGATAGTTCATATTATAATTACCCCCACTCTAATCCAACCACCTCCCACAAATGATTAAACTTGATACCTTTTTCCCCCGGTTTTTTACTCTAAAATAATAAAATTCATACATAATTACCTCTAGTCCTACCGCCTCCCATAACAGAATAAGTCTTTCATTCCTGTGCTGGAAGGATAAGGTATATTTATTTAGTAAAATAGGCATTTTTGTAAGTTACATACCTATGCGCTTTTGCTTTCTGTAGGTATACTTTTCTTATGGAGAAGCGGGGGACTTTATCACTAAATTTATCAAAATGTAGTCATGCTCCTTCTTACAAGCCAATAATAAGAGTCGAGAGGCAGTGCTGAGAGAGAAGCGAGAACGAGAATGAAGGAGGTACGAAGCCAAAGAAAAACGACCCAATTTTCAGGGAAAAACTGAGCATTTATTTCCAATCATCAGCATGGCTATAAGAGCGAATTTTTAAAGAAATATTCGTGCTACTGTGTAAAAAGATGGTATAACGAGAAGCCATAACACTTATGTAAAATTATATAATTTTTACTTGATCTCAGCGATATTTTGCTGACTTGAGCCATAAGTTTGACCCACTCTTATTTTAGAAACATATTTTTAAAACCGAAACAGTCCCTCTTTCTGTAGTGAATCACGATCCCAAACAACGTAAGGTGAATTAATAGGGGTATTGATTTCAGCCTTTAATATCAATTTTGACCCCCCAAAAATCCAAATTTGACCCCTTCTACTGTATGTAAACCACTGAAGTAGTATTTTTCTGTCTTTGCTCACCCTTCAATACCACTTTCAATTATTTTATACAGTTGATCGTGATTTTATCTGTTTTACCGATTTTTGATCCGCTTAGCATTTTTTAAACTGCTCATCTTCAAATGCATCCTTTTGCTTGGCAATACGAACCTTTTGGCGAAATTTGGAATTTTATTCGTGTACCCAAGGTCAGATATCTCTGGCGTTACGCATAAATAAATATATTCCTATATAAATACATTTAATATGTACATAATACACATAAATGTTTATTAAAATCTAGGGATGAATTCAGGATGCTCTGAAACGGATTTGTCGATCAACAAAATTTCAGGAACTCATTCTGAAAATTTTGGACTTATTGCAATAGCTTCATTTTCTTTGAAAATTGGCTAAAAAGGAGCGAGATCAGTATATCAAGAAGCGCTTAAGTAAGAACGTTAAATTAATGAAATGAATTATTTTAATTACTTTAATTCAAACGTTCAATAAAAATTCTATGACATTATCATTCCTCTGTGTTGAAATCATTCCTCTGTCAGGTCATAAGATTAATGACCTGGTTATCTGGGTCAATTATACGAATTATGTGGTACCTCTTCGTAAGTAGGTACCAGGGTATTAGAACTACAATTTAAGAGTGAATTTGTTGGATTACGTTGCTAGTAAATTTTGGGTCAGTTGCCGACTGGAAAATGCAATGACTCGCGAAAACACCCTTATGCTTCACGAATAACTACAAATAATTAATGATTGAATTACTGAATCCCGCGCATTTGTATGAAACATTAATTTCGGGGTACTCTAGTACTCGATTTAGGGCTCTCCTGGAGGGTAGGCATTGACCACAGAAAACAGTGATCCACTCAGAAGGGCCAACTATACAGGTTACAGGTAAATAATAAACCTTTGTGTAAACAGGTTCAGCGTTTTCCGCTGTTTTGCTGATAGCTAGACTATAATATAGCTCAGTGGTTTAGCGGTCGACCTCACAAGCAGCGGGTCCCGAGATCGGAGCCCAGCCAGGACCGAATGTTTGTTCACTCCAAATTTCCCTTCACAACTTCATTACTTGTATTTTTCTTTTTTCCATTTTCGCTACTGTTTGTCATCGGCAGAATATTATTTTAGCAACATTTAACACTTCATTTACGTAGGAACCTTGTAACGAGTACAGGGTTAGGTACTAAGGTACGGAGGGTCTGCAATCTACATAATATGTATAGAATAGTACAAAATATATTATAAATAGAAGGGTGAGAGCTGTGATACAGAGAAATGTGATCTGTAACAGAATGGTGTTCTGTACAAAGTAATAAACCGGTGTGTAGGGATTTGAGGCGTTCTGGTTTATTATATTCAAAATGAACCTTTGGAATCGAGCAAGACAAATTTTTTTTTAAACCCCTCAAAAATTTTATGGTTTACGTTTCAAGGTATGTAGAATCCGAGAGTGCAATAAAAACGATGCAAATTATTACACAAAGGTTTATTATTTACCTGGCTAAATGCCCCTTCTGCGTAGATCGCTTTTTTCATTGGTCAATACCCTCGAGCTACCCCCATGAAAGCCCTAAATCGAGTACTGGAGCCGGCTCCGGAATTGAAGTTTCCTACATAATATGCGCGGGATTCAATCATTCAATCATTAATTATTTGTAGTTAATTCGTGAAGCATATGGTAAACAATAAACCGTTGTGTAATAATTTACCTGTGTTGGTGCCCCTTCTGCGTTTGAATAGTATAATGAACCGTTGTGTAATAAATTACCGCTGTGTAATAATTTACCATTGTGTAATAATTTACCAATCAATAATACTTCAACGTTTGCTCAAGTTTCAAAAAGTACAGATATTTAGCGCAAACTTTGTTTTTTAAACCAAAAACTATTTCTAAAAATCTGATAAAATCAATATAACAACTAGAAGGTTTCTTGTAATCAATAAATTTTGAATGATCTCGTTAGACCTTCGGAAACCGACGTTACATTGCTTTCCCGCTCCATCCTGCGTAGCAGTATCTATCAGTAGGAAATTTTCAGTGAAAATTTAAAAATTCACCCCGCCGATTCCGTGCCATCATTTTGCCTAGTGTAGGTATTACATTTAATCAGCGTGATGAAACAAAGCGAATGAACTCAATTCTGATCACATTTGAGCTCATCACATTTGTGTGATGAGTTCAATTCTGATCTCATTTGAGCTAATCACATTTGAGTGACGGGGTGAAATTTTAAATTATTACCCATTTTTCTATAACTACTTATATTATTGATTATAGTGTTGACAACGGCTCAAACTATACCTACATAATTTTGACATCTACATTTTGAGGTAGGTATCAAGTAGCTATGGCTAAGGATATTTATCTGCAACAAAAACTTACTTACCTAATATTTTAACCGGCAACTGACGATGAGGAACATGAAGTAGAGGCACTTTCCATAACTGGTCGAATAGCTTACGTATAGGCAATTTCGTAGGTACCTACCTACTTATGTTTAAACCAGGACCTATTGACGACATAAATGCTGGTGCGAGAAGTTGAGATGTGATATAAAACTGAAATGTCCCACTCCACTACTCCAGTGGTGGAAAACCAGATCAACGAATACTGATAAGTAATATTGATTAATGGGGTTGTTGAATATGTATATCAATTTTTCCGCGAACTTCAAACCCTTCCAGAGCGAGTCTGATAGTTATCACTTTGTAGTACGTTCCTCAGTTACATAATGATACCCTTTTCCGCCGATTTTTTACTGTGGGAATAGGGTGATTCATATAATTACCCCCACTCCAGTCCTGCTACCTCCCTCAATAGAATAAGCTGGAAAATCGAAATCCGCGTGATTTTTACATAGGGAGACCTTTTTCCCCGATTTTTTACTGCAAGAATGAGATAATATTCATATAATTACCCCCACTACTAGTCCTACTACGTCCCATAACAAAATAAGCTTGAAAATTGAAATCCGCGTGATTTTTACATGATGATACCTTTTTCCCCGATTTTTTACTGCAAGAATGAGTTAATCATAACTAATTACCCCCACTACTAGACCTACCACCTCCCATAACAGAATAAGCCTAAAAATTGAGATCCGCGTGATTTTTACATAATGATACCTTTTTTCTCCGATTTTTTACTGTAAGAATGAGATAATCATAACTAATTACCCCCACTCTAGTCCTACCTCCTCCCATGAGAGAATAATCTTGAATATCGAAATCCGCGTGATTTTTCATGATGATACTTTTTTTCTCCGATTTTTTACTGTAAGAATGAGATAATCATAACTAATTACCCCCACTCTAGTCATACCTCCTCCAATGACTGAATAAGATAGAAAATTGAGATCCGCGTGATTTTTACATAATGATACCTTAAATAATGAACCATTGGAATCGAGCATGAAAAAAAAAATTCTTACCCCCCCTCAAAATTTGATGGTTTACGTTTCAAGGTATGTAGAATCCAAAACTGCAATAAAAATATTTCTGTCTGCCCGCCGTACGCCGTACGGGCCACTTTTCTTAGTTACCATGAAAGAAAATTGATGAAATTCGGGTTATAGGTTCCGTTCGGGGTCTAGTTGGTCCTCGAAGCTCGACGTTACTGTTAGTCTTCTCTAAGGGGTTCAAAATAGGGGTTGAAATTTTCAAAACGCCTATACCATTTTTTTACGTGAATATTTTTACGGTTTTAAATAGTTCTTGAACTTGCGAGTTTTTTAAGACCATCCGGAGCGTCGTACGTCCAGCCGTTCGTTCACAGTAAGGCCCCGAAGTTTGCACCGACAGGCATTTTCGACTCTAGTGTGAATGAAATTTTATACAATTCAAACCAAATCTCGTAACCAGAGACGCGCCCACAATAGGAAATTTGGCGGAGATGAAATCATTGCTAGGGATCACCTGATTATATTGGCGGAGTATGAAGTCGAGTTGGTTGTTCTGTGATATTATTTCATTTGAAAAATGATGGCTCTTTTGGAGTTTGTTGGTAGGTAGTGAAACTTGAACAAACGTTGAAGTAATATTGATTGGTAAATTATTACTACGGTAAATCATTACTCAACGGTAAATTATTACACAACGGTTCATTATACCATCTACGTAGAAGGGGCTGGAGTTTGTTGGTAGGTACTTTTGCAACTTTTTTCACTCCTCATCAACAATTTCTTTTCAGAACTTCATTATGTGTGTTTCTTTTTGTTAGGTACTGTTTGTCATCGGCAGAATTATTTTGGCAACATTTAACTCGTGATTTAGGTAGGTACCTAGTAACGTGTACGGGGTTAGGTACTAACCTACGGAGGGTCTGCGATCTACATAATATGAAAAGAATAGTACATCTCATATTATATAGACGGGTTATCTATACATAGAGCTGTGATCTGTAACGGAAGGGTAGGTATACTATACAAAATAATAAACCGTTGTGCAGGGATTTGCAGGGTTTTTTACTGTAAGAATGAGATAATCATAACTAATTACCCCCACTCTAGTCCTACCTACTCCCATGACGGCATAATCTTGAAAATCGAAATCTGCGTGATTTTTACATAATGATACCTTTTTCCCCAATTTTTTACTGCAAGAATGAGATAATTCATCTAATTACCCCCACTACTAGTACTACCACCTCCCATAACAGAATAAGCTTGAAAATTGAGATCCGCGTGATTTTTACATAATGATACTTTTTTTCTCCGATTTTTTACTGTAAGAATGAGATAATCATAACTAATTACCCCCACTCTAGTCCTACCTCCTCCCATGACAGAATAATCTTGAATATCGAAATCCGCGTGATTTTTACATAATGATACCTTTTCCCCCGATTTTTTACTGCAAGAATGAGATAATTCATATAATTACCCCCACTAATAGTCCTACCACTTCCCATAACAGAATAAGCTTGAAAATTGAGATCCGCGTGATTTTTACATAATGATACCTTTTTCCCCACTTTTTTACTGCAAGAATGAGATAATTCATCTAATTACCCCCACTACTAGTCCTACCACCTCCCATAACAGAATAAGCTTGAAAATCGAAATCCGCGTGATTTCTACATAATGATACCTTTTTCCCCAATTTTTTACTGCAAGAATGAGATAATTCATCTAATTACCCCCACTACTAGTCCTACCACCTCCCATAACAGAATAAGCTTGAAAATTGAGATCCGCGTGATTTTTACATAATGATACTTTTTTTCTCCGATTTTTTACTGTAAGAATGAAATAATCATAACTAATTACCCCCACTCTAGTCCTACCTCCTCCCGTGACAGAATAATCTTGAATATCGAAATCCGCGTGATTTTTACATAGGGATACCTTTTTTTCCGATTTTTTACTGCAAGAATGAGATAATTCATATAATTACCCCCACTACTAGTCCTACGACGTCCCATAACAGAATAAGCTTGAAAATCGAAATCCGCGTGATTTCAACATAATGATACCTTTTTCCCCAATTTTTTACTGCAAGAATGAGATAATTCATCTAATTACCCCCACTACTAGTACTACCACCTCCCATATCAGAAGAAGCTTGAAAATTGAGATCCGCGTGATTTGTACATAATGATACTCTTTTCTCCGATTTTTTACTGTAAGAATGAGATAATCATAACTAATTACCCCCACTCTAGTCATATCTCCTCCAATGACTGAATAAGATAGAAAATTGAGATCCGCGTGATTTTTACATAATGATACCTTTTTTTCCGATTTTTTACTGGAAGAATGAGATAATTCATCTAATTACCCCCACTACTAGTACTACCACCTCCCATAACAGAATAAGCTTGAAAATTGAGATCCGCGTGATTTTTACATAATGATACTTTTTTCTCCGATTTTTTACTGTAAGAATGAGATAATCATAACTAATTACCCCCACTCTAGTCATACCTCCTCCCATGACTGAATAAGATAGAAAATTGAGATCCGCGTGACTTTTACATAGGGATACCTTTTTTTCCGATTTTTTACTGCAAGAATGAGATAATTCATTATAATCAGGAATTACCCCCACTACTAGTCCTACCACCTCCCATAACAGAATAAGCTTGAAAATTGAGATCCGCGTGATTTTTACATAATGATACTTTTTTTCTCCGATTTTTTACTGTAAGAATGAGATAATCAGAACTAATTACCCCCACTCTAGTCCTACCACCTCCCATGACAGAATAATCTTGAATATCGAAATCCGCGTGATTTTTACATAGGGATACCTTTTTTCCGATTTTTTACT
Source organism: Leptopterna dolabrata (assembly GCA_954871275.1). Taxonomy (NCBI): domain Eukaryota; kingdom Metazoa; phylum Arthropoda; class Insecta; order Hemiptera; family Miridae; genus Leptopterna; species Leptopterna dolabrata. The sequence goes on from OX940981.1 coordinate 40,807,809, forward strand.
GCAAGAATGAGATAATTCATATAATTACCCCCACTACTAGTACTACCACCTCCCATAACAGAATAAGCTTGAAAATTGAGATCCGCGTGATTTTTACATAATGATACTTTTTTTCTCCGATTTTTTACTGTAAGAATGAGATAATCATAACTAATTACCCCCACTCTAGTCCTACCACCTCCCATGACAGAATAATCTTGAATATCGAAATCCGCGTGATTTTTACATAGGGATACCTTTTTTCCGATTTTTTACTGCAAGAATGAGATAATTCATATAATTACCCCCACTACTAGTCCTACCACCTCCCATAACAGAATAAGCTTGAAAATTGATATCCGCGTGATTTTTACATAATGATACTTTTTTTCTCTGATTTTTTACTGTAAGAATGAGATAATCAGAACTAATTACCCCCACTCTAGTCCTACCTCCTCCCATGACAGAATAATATTGAAAATCGAAATCTGCGTGATTTTTACATAGTAATACCTTTTTTCCCGATTTTTTACTGTAAGAATGAGATAATTCATATAATTACCCCCACTACTAGTCCTACCACCTCCCATAACAGAATAAGCTTGAAAATTGAGATCCGCGTGATTTTTACATAATGATACTTTTTTTCTCCGATTTTTTACTGTAAGAATGAAATAATCATAACTAATTACCCCCACTCTAGTCCTACCTCCTCCCGTGACAGAATAATCTTGAATATCGAAATCCGCGTGATTTTTACATAGGGATACCTTTTTTTCCGATTTTTTACTGCAAGAATGAGATAATTCATATAATTACCCCCACTACTAGTCCTACGACGTCCCATAACAGAATAAGCTTGAAAATCGAAATCCGCGTGATTTCAACATAATGATACCTTTTTCCCCAATTTTTTACTGCAAGAATGAGATAATTCATCTAATTACCCCCACTACTAGTACTACCACCTCCCATATCAGAAGAAGCTTGAAAATTGAGATCCGCGTGATTTGTACATAATGATACTCTTTTCTCCGATTTTTTACTGTAAGAATGAGATAATCATAACTAATTACCCCCACTCTAGTCATATCTCCTCCAATGACTGAATAAGATAGAAAATTGAGATCCGCGTGATTTTTACATAATGATACCTTTTTTTCCGATTTTTTACTGGAAGAATGAGATAATTCATCTAATTACCCCCACTACTAGTACTACCACCTCCCATAACAGAATAAGCTTGAAAATTGAGATCCGCGTGATTTTTACATAATGATACTTTTTTCTCCGATTTTTTACTGTAAGAATGAGATAATCATAACTAATTACCCCCACTCTAGTCATACCTCCTCCCATGACTGAATAAGATAGAAAATTGAGATCCGCGTGACTTTTACATAGGGATACCTTTTTTTCCGATTTTTTACTGCAAGAATGAGATAATTCATTATAATCAGGAATTACCCCCACTACTAGTCCTACCACCTCCCATAACAGAATAAGCTTGAAAATTGAGATCCGCGTGATTTTTACATAATGATACTTTTTTTCTCCGATTTTTTACTGTAAGAATGAGATAATCAGAACTAATTACCCCCACTCTAGTCCTACCACCTCCCATGACAGAATAATCTTGAATATCGAAATCCGCGTGATTTTTACATAGGGATACCTTTTTTCCGATTTTTTACTGCAAGAATGAGATAATTCATATAATTACCCCCACTACTAGTACTACCACCTCCCATAACAGAATAAGCTTGAAAATTGAGATCCGCGTGATTTTTACATAATGATACTTTTTTTCTCCGATTTTTTACTGTAAGAATGAGATAATCATAACTAATTACCCCCACTCTAGTCCTACCACCTCCCATGACAGAATAATCTTGAATATCGAAATCCGCGTGATTTTTACATAGGGATACCTTTTTTCCGATTTTTTACTGCAAGAATGAGATAATTCATATAATTACCCCCACTACTAGTCCTACCACCTCCCATAACAGAATAAGCTTGAAAATTGATATCCGCGTGATTTTTACATAATGATACTTTTTTTCTCTGATTTTTTACTGTAAGAATGAGATAATCAGAACTAATTACCCCCACTCTAGTCCTACCTCCTCCCATGACAGAATAATATTGAAAATCGAAATCTGCGTGATTTTTACATAGTAATACCTTTTTTCCCGATTTTTTACTGTAAGAATGAGATAATTCATATAATTACCCCCACTACTAGTCCTACCTCCTCCCATGACTGAATAAGCTTGAAAATCGAAATCCGCGTGATTTTTACATAATAATACTTTTTTTCTCCGATTTTTTACTGTAAGAATGAGATAATCATTACTTATTACCCCCACTCCAATCCTACCTCCTCGCCTGACAGAATAAGCTTGAAAATCGAAATCTGCGTGATTGTTACATAGTGATACCTTTTTTCACCGATTTTTATATTTGTATCTTCAATTACCCCCTCCACCGCCTCTATGTTGATACAGAACATCTTGTATTGATTTGTATGTTCGCCTAATTTTTCTAACATTGAGATGATGGCGAGGCGTCGGGAGGGGTAAGGCTGTTGTGGAAGGATTGCTTGAAATACTGGCCTGGGACTACTTCCATGGCATCTAGTGAGATCTCCTGGAAGCTTGCTCGACTTGATTTACTTCATGAAAACGTTGCCCCTTCTATGGCTGTTAATGAACATATTTGTGACCGAAAATGTTCAATACAGCCAAGAAACCGGCTGTAATGGACACCTATAATGAACACATTTCGAGTGTTCATTAGCCGGCGAAAGTATAGAAAAAGTGTTCAATACCAGGGGAAAACAAATATATATATATATATATATATATATATATATATATATATAAATTTTCTTAGGATGTTGGATAAAGCGTGTTTTAAAAAAGCTTTATTCAATGAACTACAATGATTCACAACTTTAAACACAAGTGGGAAAAGGTACTGACAGAATGAGCTACGGCAGAAGACTGAACTGTCGGGGCTCGCAGGCTCCCTTTATAACATTCGTACTGCTGAATCGGCGTCTCGTAGTGATGCGATACAATTGAGGATGTCGTCAGCATAAGTACTTTAGGTAATTCGTCCCCCCTTAGTCATTTTTTGATCTAAGTTTGGCCTGAAATAGTTTGCTTCTTATTTAGCTTAACATATTGGTATACCGCATACAGTATTAGGCTTGATATAACAAGGTACAATAAAATGGTCCAAATACTAGGTCGAACATAATTCAGAATTTCTAATTGAGCTATAGGCTTAAGATCTTGTACATTTAATGAGTCCAAGTTCAGTTCTTTTAGATTCAATATTCGTTCCGGTAGTTGGTTTTTATTCAGCTTTAAAGAAACGTCTCCAATAATGAGTGGCTTCCCAGCTAGCTCGTTTTTGGGAGCAAACAATGTTTGATTTCTGTACAATAAATGCTGGTTGCCTGGAGATGCTAGGTAAATCCCAAATAATGTTCTAGTATCGGTTCCTTCGTTGTGTACTATGCTTATTGTATCACCCTTAGGAAAATACAGGAGGTACCTATTTATTTCTAGTAGTAATTTTACTTGGTTAGTTTCTGTAGCCAATTTAATAAATTTACATTTGGAAGTGTCGCTGTTAATCAAGAATTGAATTTCACATTCTGGTTGTGAGGGGGATAGTAAATAATTTGGACAAAGGTACATATGGCCAACTCGTGGGCACTTTTCCGTAAGCGGGAGGACTCGTTGGTTCGAACTTAAGAAATATTTTGTTTCTGGTATAATAGTCACAAATTCGTCGTCGACTTTGGTCGGCAGAGGTTCCAGATGATTTTGAACGTATTGGACGGGGTCCATGATAGGGATGTCAATGAAGTATATAATTTCTTCGACGCCTACATAGCATCTAACGCGGAGGTGCGACTGAATTTCAAAGAGGTTTTGGTTCTCAAATTCGGGAAATCTGTTTCCGTAGAATTTTGACAATTTTGATAGTTCTTGGTACAAGAGGTGAGAGCTAATTATACTGGGGTGTAAAATTCCGGATTTGCAGGCTACTACTGAATTTTCGATATCCTGAACTACATCGAGGAGGAAGTTGAATACTACTTGTTGGTGTTCGAGGATGGATCGAATCTCGTCGAGGTGACTGTACTGAGGGTTTCGGATTTTCCAAAAAGCTAGCTCATTTTTCATTTCTCTGTTATTGTGGGCGATCGTTTCCATAGTCCTGTTGAAGTTTTTCTGAATCGCTTCGTTTATTGAGTACTGAGCGTGAATTTGACTTTGTAGGTCCTGTTGTGAGTTTTTTAAACGTTTAATAATTTTGTCATATCGCTCTTGATCTTGTGAGTCGAGATTTCCTGAAACGAATTTGATTATTGACCCTAGACCATTTATTAGACCTCTTTTCGATCTATTTGATGTGGGAGATCGGTTGGAGATTGGGAGGTGAATGTCATCTAATTTTCCCTCAACTAAATCGATCGTAGCGTTAATGTTGGTTCTTAGCAGTTCTGTATTTTCGAATCCTGTTTTTTCGTCGCTTAGGTCTACTAAGGTACTTAGGTAAGTATTTTTTAGTTTCTTTATCCTTTTGATAAGTTCTGTCAGTTCGTAGTAATGTGTCAGTGAATGGTATCCGTTGACGATTCGTGCGGGTCCGAGTGAGCTGGTCAATAGTCCGGGATTTGTTGTAATGTTCTTGATTTCTGTTCCTGATGCGGAAGTCAGGAGGATAATCAAAGGGATGATTCTGAAAAATTCAGATTAATTCCGACTTTAGGATCTCGTAACAGATCTTTTCTCGTAGGGAGAGTATTTCTTTAGGGTTAATTTCTATTGGTTCATTTACACTGATGAGATTGGCAATTTGGCACATGTAGGCCCCACAGTCAAAACCGTTTGTTTGTTGGGGAGTTTCTGGATACGCGTAGACTTTCCAGCTATCAACTTCTAAGGGTGAACCCTTTTTCGTTTGGTGCTCTTGAACTAAGTAGGATTTTACATTGTCTAGGATTTTGATGTGATTCTTGTTGAGGGAATCGAAGTAAATTATCTCCTTTGAGGGGATTTTTGCGACGACTAATCGCCAGTGGGCTTCCTCGAATATTGGAAAGAGAATCAGGTCCATTGCAAAAATATCGGTTTTCCTGGTATAGTTACGAACTGCTTCGTAACCGCGGTTTTCAAAAGATTGGTAAAGGTAAATACTGAAAGAATGGGTTTTGGGAAAATTTTGATTTTCTCGGCTTCTCTGGTCGATCAGCTCCATGTAGAAGTTGATTACCTGGTCACCGAACCAGTTTTTGCCTTTGAGGGTTAGCAAGTCATCTCGGGTGAGCCGAAGTCCGAATTTTTGTACTAATACCTCTGCTTTGTTTAACTTTTCGTCCCAAGCGCTTGCAGTGGTTTCTGCGAATTTCTTGGGGCGGCGTACATTTACTAGATGGATTTTTTCCTTAGTGTTGTGGTGGCGAGGAACAATTTGTGCGGTTTTTAGCTCAGGATTTACGGTTTTGATTATTTCCTTGTTAAATTTGGGCTTTGTTTTAGTTTGTTTCTGGACCGTTTTCACATAGACTTCGGGAGGAATTGGAGGGGCTTCTTCCCGATTTTCATTCAACTTTTCGATAATTTTAGTTTTGTCTTCAAGGAATTTTGCTTGCATTTGGGAATATAACACTTTCATTCTTTCGCGATGGGCATCTAGGTAGTTGTTCGTTAGAATTCGGTCAGTGTCGAGTTCTAGTAAGGTTGACTGTTTGATGTGTCCGTAAAGTAGTTCAAACGGTGTGAGTTTGGACGCTGAGTGGATGGAGTTGTTATACGCGACGATCGCGTAATCCACTTTTACTCTGCTGGAGCTTTTCTTGTATTCAGGTCTCAGTGATAGAATACGATAGTGTTCTATCAAAGTGGAATGGAACCTTTCTACAATAGAGTTGGACTCTGGATGTTGGGAGGCCGTATAGTGGATAGTGACTCTGTGGAGCAGCATAAACTCTCGGAAAAGGGAATTTTGGAATTCAGGACCATTGTCAGTAACGATATTGGTGGGAGTGCCATGGTGTTTGAAGTACTGGAGAAGGGCATCGACTACATCGATAGCGTTAGCCGATTTGAGGGGGTAGGCCTGGGCGTAACGTGAAAATGAGTCAACGAGTGTTAGGAATTTTGATCCGTCTAGAGTCATGGTGTCTATGTGAAGGGTCTCTAGTGGGCGAGAGGCCGTAGGGGTCACATTGTATTTGACTTTTAGGGGTGCTCGGTCGTACTTGCACCTTACGCAGAGCTCGCAGTTGTTTATGAACTTCTGAATTGATTCCCTCATGTTAGGCCAATAAAAGTCCCTCTTCAATCGGAGGTGGCACTCGTCTATCCCTCGGTGATTTGTAATACCTTCGTGGTGTTTTTTGATTATGTCCGTCCTTTTGTTTTCTTCAAAGATGTCCTTTAACAGTTTGGTGTACTTAGTCATTGTAATTTCGGAAAAAGTGAAGTTTTTCGTCATTATTGATACGAACTCGGGGTAGATGTCTTCAGTGAAATAGATCCCATATTTGATTTTAGGTTGAATATACTCTCTGACAAATTTTATAGTTTCTTTTTCTAAATTTTGCTTTGTGAGTTGGACGATTATTCGGATTTTGTCGTTGAATAATTTTTGTGTCTCTACTGGTTGATTGGTGGGGGTTTGGGTAATTTCGATTACTATTTGGTTTTTGCAAATGTTTACCGGGTCTTCTTTGATTGGGATTGTTACGATAGCGTGACCCATTACGTCTGAGTGAACAGTACTAGTGGGGTTCGATCCTTCGTCATCGGAGTCTAAATCTGCAACTTTGGACAAGGTGTCTTGATCAGGCTGTACTGCTAGTGAATTTAGGTCAAGTTCGTCTAGAAATTTACGTGAATTCGGAGTCAGTTCGTTAACATATTCGTCTATAGCCGCGTCTATTTCGACACTAGTTGGTTCATAGTCGGGGTCAGTTTGGTCGTTTGTTTCGTCTTCCAAATTATTGAGAAGTTCGACTCTCGACAGAGCATCGGCATTTGTGTTAAGTTGGCCCTTCTTATACTCGATGTCGAAGTCGTAGGCTGACAGTTTAGTGCGCCATTTAAATAATTTGGAGCTGGGCTCCTTGATTGAACAAAGCCACTGGAGGGGTTTGTGATCTGACAGAATTTTGAATTTTCTCCCAAACAAGTAGGGCCGAAAGTATTGCACACCCCACACTATTGCCAGGAGTTCCCTTTCTATGGTCGACAGACGCCTCTCGGTGTCGTTTAGGGTTCTGCTAGCATAGGCTACAGGGAGGTCGGCTCCTTTTGTCAACTGACTCAATACACAGCCAACCGCGATGTTACTCGCGTCGCAAGTGAGCCTAAAAGGTTTTTGAAAGTCGGGATACTGCAAAATGGGCTCGTTGGTCAAGAGCGTCTGACATTTTGCAAAACATTCCCTGTAGTACGGGCAGTTCACATCGATTTTGCTTCCTTTACGGAGGCAGCTGGTCATTGGCTTTGTGATTTTAGCGAAGTCCTTTATGAACTTTCGGTAATAACCCAGCAAGCCTAAGAAAGATTTAATTTCGGTTGTGGTGGAAGGAATGGGGTAATTCAGAATTGCTTTGACTTTGTCCGGGTTTGGCTTTACGCCTTCGGGGGTGATTACGTGACCCAAATATGCGACTTCGGTCCGAAGGAACTCCGTTTTGTCTAGCTGAATCTTGAGGTTGGCTTTTCTGAGCCTTCTGAAAACCTCTTCGAGCCTTGCTAGGTGTTCAGCTAAGGAGACACTGAATATAATAATGTCATCCAGGTAGACACAACAGAATTCATTGGATATTCCTCTCAGGATGTTATCCATGAGCCGCTGAAAGGTGGCAGGGGAATTCTTTAGACCAAACGGAAGACGGGTGAACTCCAGGTGGTAATTGGGAGTGCTGAATGCCGTCTTGGCTCTACTGTCCGGGTCCATTTCAATTTGGTGGAAACCCGACTTCAAATCAATCACACTGAAGTATTGACAGCGGCCTAGTTTGTCTAGTAACTCGGAGATCTGTGGTAGCGGGTACCGATCGTCCAGAGTTTTTTCGTTCAGCCGTCGGTAGTCTATGACCACTCGGAACTTTGGTTTCCCACTGGCATCAGCCTTTTTGGGAACGATCCAAATCGGAGCGTTCCAGGGGCTTTCGGAGTGTTTGACGATGCCCTCGGCAAGCATTTGTTCAATCTGCCGATCTACTTCTTGTCGGTAGATTTCAGGGAACCTGTAGTTCCGGGCATAAATCGGTATTTCGTCAGAGGTCCGAATCTGATGTTTCACGTGGTGGGTAAACGAGAGGGGTTCATTTTCTTGATGAAAGATATCTGAGTACTTGGTCACTAGTTTTAGAATTCCCGATTTTTCTTCCTCACTCATGTGATCTAGGCGAAGTTTGGAAGTATCAAATTTAAATTCGAAATTTTCCTCATAAAAGTTGTTTAATGTTTCAAAGTGTTCGGGATTCGGGATTTCTCCTATTTCTTCGACACTAACTGGAGTAACTTGAGTGAATTTAGCTACTACTTCTGATGGATTTAGGATTTTTACGTGTGTTTCAGAGTTTTTGACCCTAATCAAACTTTCGGGGATTTCTAGATTTCCAATCCTCGTATACGGTAGTACAGCGTCGCCGTTTTCAAGATTCCCTACCCGAATTTTTACTTGTTGGACAGTTCTGCTATTGATGAGATGGATTTCCGCTTCGTTAGTACTTAAATAATTCAATGGGATTTCGACTTTGGGGGTTTTCAATACATTCCTTTCCAGATCAATGGACGCTTTTAAAATTTTAAGGCAATCTAGTCCTAGTAGCAAATCAAATTTTTGGTGAAACTGGAAAACATTGAATTTTAGTTTTAGGTTCCTTTGTTTGAAAAACTCTCCGCATGGGACAAGAGTTGTAAATTTCCCTCGTGACGAACCGTGAGCGGTTCGCACCTCAAAATTTTCTGGGAGAAATTTGTCTTTGAAAAATTGCTCGGCAATGACGGGGTTGATGTAGGATTTTGTGCTGCCTGTGTCGACCAAAATCCTCAACTTAGAACTAGGAACAAGAATATAAGGTAGCTCTGAAATGGTCTTACTATCTAGATTACTTAAATGATATTGGGGTACATTATCTACAATATCTGTTGGTTCTAATTTAAAACCAACGTTTCGAGGCCTGGTTCCCCTAAAAAATTATTCTCTACTACAAATTGTGTTTCCTGGGGTTCTCCCTCGAATTGGGTTTCCTGAGATTCGTGTTGTTCACACGGTTCAGTTTCGGAGTTTAAATTTTCGGACGGGTCTCCTACGTTTTCCATGTTATGGAAGTTGGTATTCGATGTCTTCCAGGACATCGGCGTGGGTTTCATCGTGCTGGAAGCACGGGGAGCGAAACCTTGATTCTCGGGGTTTTGTCCTTGGAAAGGTGGTTTAGATGTTTGAAAAGTATTAGATGAATTTCGATGAGCAGGGCTCTGATTTTGTGGGAATTTACTCTGCGTTTGCTGTGGGCGGTACGTAGTATTATTACTTGAGGTGTTGGGCCTGTTATTTTGGGTCTGATTTTTCTGGTATTGATAGTGGGAGTTTGAATTTTGGGGGTTTGGACTATTTTTGGGAGCAAAGTTTCGGGAGTTGTTGTAAGTGCGACTGTTAGTCATCAAATGCTGATAATCGTTTGTTAGCCAAGAGAGAGCGGTACTAAGGTCCACCGGTTGACGGGTACGCAACAAACTACCGAGGGGTTCCTTTAGATGAAGTAAAAAACATCGTAAAGCTAATTTTCTGTAGTTTTCGGCTAATGCGTGGGCATGAGGTACGTCATGATTTTCCAAGTAAGCAGCTATCAAATTTGAGGTTTTAAGGATCTTTTCGTGGAATTTAAAGGCTGTTTCTCCGTCAGTTTGACGCAGGTTGACTAATTCTATTGCCAACGTGAGGTGATCGCGCTTATCAGTGTACGCGTGCAAGAGTGCGTTTTTAATTTCTTCGAATGAGGTTGCTGAGACTACATGGTCGGCTGCGGGAGGAAGGATTTTACTTTTGATCCCTGAGATCAGGGTGAAATTTTCAAAAGAGTCCGGAACAGCTTCATTATAGAATTTGTCGAACAGGCGTTGGGTTACTTCTAAAAAGAATTGAAGCCTTTGAGGGGATCCATCAAACTGGGGAATCAAATCGAAATGTTCTTTGCGTGGACCTCTTTCGACGTTGGGATTAGTATTGCTCGATTGGCGACTTAACATGGTTTGCATCATATGTTGCAGCTGTTGAATTTGTTGGGATTGTTGGTTGATTACCATCATCGGGTCGAAATTTTGCTCTATGTGAGTCTGGTTGAAAATGGTGCTTTCAGATATGTCGTTAGTTGCCATTTCGGAAATGGGGAATAATCTGGTTAAATTCTTTGGTAAAAAGGAGGGTCGTCGACCTTTCAGGTCTTTCGATTCCTTATCTTTGGGAATTTTGATGGGGGTACTTAGCAGATTACCAAAACAAATTTCAGGCTAAACCTTAGGAGAAAACGCTGCAAATCCCTGCACAACGGTTTATTATTTTGTATAGAATACCCTCCTGTTACAGATCACAGCTCTATGTATAGATAACCCTTCTATATAATATGATATGTACTATTCTATTATATACATATTATGTAGATCGCAGACCCTCCGTAGGTTAGTACCTAACCCCGTACTCGTTACTAGGTACCTACCTAAATCACGAGTTAAATGTTGCTAAAATAATTCTGCCGATGACAAACAGTACCTAACAAAAAGAAACACACATAATGAAGTTCTGAAAAGAAATTGTTGATGAGGAGTGAAAAAAGTTGCAAAAGTACCTACCAACAAACTCCAGCCCCTTCTACGTAGATGGTATAATGAACCGTTGTGTAATAATTTACCGTTGAGTAATGATTTACCGTAGTAATAATTTACCCATCAATAATACTTCAACGTTTGTTCAAGTTTCACTACCTACCAACAAACTCCAATAGAGCCATCATTTTTCAAATTAAATAATATCACAGAACAACCAACTCGACTTCATACTCCGCCAATATAATCAGGTGATCCCTACCAATGATTGGCCGTATTCACAAATTCCTATTGTGGGCGCGTCTCTGGTTACGAGATTTGGTTTGGATTGTATACAATTTCATTCACACTGGAGTCGAAAATGCCTGTAGGTGCAAACTTCGGGGCCTTACTGTGAACGAACGGCTGGACGTACGATGCTCCGGATGGACTTAAAAAACTCGCAAGTTCAAGAACTATTTAAAACCGTAAAAATATTTACGTAAAAAAATGGTGTAGGCGTTTTGAAAATTTCAACCCCTATTTTGAACCCCTTAGAGATGACTCACAGTAACGTCGAGCTTCGAGGACCAACTAGACGCCGAACGGAACCTATAACCCGAATTTCATCAATTTTTTTTCATGGTAACTAAGAAAAGTGGCCCGTACGGCGTACGGCGTACGGCGTACGGCGTACGGCGTATGGCGTACGGCGTACGGCGGACAGACAGAAATATTTTTATTGCAGTTTTGGATTCTACATACCTTGAAACGTAAACCATCAAATTTTGAGGGGG